>CM065175.1:4818158-5353158 GCA_033026295.1 Channa striata | reverse complement strand
GTGATTTGCATCTTAACAGGATTTAACACAGTTAATGTATAGACACACACAAAAACACACATACACACACACATCTGTGCTAATATGTTGCAGAACCGTGGGGATGAGGGTGGCTAATGCCTAATGCATAATGCCTCTAGGTCACTCACTATTCGATGTGGCACACAAAACCCTCTCCAACTCTAGTCTAGAAGGAAATAAATCACACACACTTAAAGGCCACTGGTGTGACTGGGGGTTCCATTAGGGGGAAAGGGGAGACAAACAGCCTGCCTAGATGCGTGATGAGCAGGTCATGAAAACGGGAGCAAGGTGTTACACAGTGTCAGACAGAGTTTGGACTGTCCGAGTCCAATCGCAAATAGTGTCATCGACCTGATGTGTATATGGAATAACGTACAGCATCTGCTTTTAAAGAAAATCTGCCCACCCAACATCTATTTCTAACTGTTATGGTACAATGTCCTCAGCTGGTTCGAGGGAGACGATTTGAAGTGTACACAGGACACAGACAGCACATAATCCAAGCGCTGAAATCTCAAGACTCATTAAACGGTAGCCACGGTGGGAGACCCATATTGATTTATCTATCAAAGGCTAATTTCAGTGGAATTTGGTCCTTTTGGTTGGTAAGCCAGAGCTCAGGTGTGGAGCAGATCTGATTAAAAAGTGACGTGTCCTTATCTGAGGTTAAACACAAGATTGATCAGTGTTGGGTGCAAATGTTTGCATGCCCTTATTTTAAAATGTGAAACAGAGTAAAACTAAGATTTTTTTTCATCAACATAATATCAATGTACATTCAGCTAATACAAATGTCCCTTTATCAGAAATTAAAGTAAACATTTAATTAATATTTAAGCAGGATGTAAACGTTTCCACCAAAGTCGTCATTATTATTTTACTATAAATTTGTGTTGTTTCCTGATAGTAACAGAGCAGTTGTATTCGCTGAATTTCCATTGGTATTACGTTAGGTTTAGGTACATTCTAAACAACATTTTAAATAATCAGCTCTACAATAGCTGATCAAATCAGACCTTTATTGAATTTGTCCAGCTCAGTCTGCTCCTGTTACATTGCTGCCATCCTTTACAACCAGATTCAGATCGGTTTATTTGTCATTTGCAATAAATTCCTTTTAGAAAGAAAGGAACCAAGCAATTCACTCATAAAAAAGACATTAGAACAGTAAATACAATCTCTCTCTCTCTCTCTCTCTCTCTCTCTCTCTCTCTCTCTCTCTCTCTCTCCCAGAACCAGTCTCTTGGTGCAGATTAGATGTTGTAAGTAATGTATATACCTTACAGTAAAAGTATAGAGGTTCATTTTGTGAATGCATTTTCATTTCCCATTTTAAAAACAAAACAAACAAACAAACAAAATTACTTTTACTACAAAGAGAACACTTGTTTGATTATGACAATGATTTTTCTTTTTATGTGTATTTTCAGCTTTAAGTTAACTGTTGTGATGATGGGTGTCCATATTAAACTATACAGTAACAGCACAAAGGCCCATTGCTTAAAAAAAGTCTGTTTTCGGAATTAAACCGAACGAAAACAGGTGCACTGAAGCTTAAAGGTATTTTCCTTTTTATCATAATATCAAGTTTTTACATCGACATTTATAAAAACGTTATTCCTCTGCATCCATTTAATGGCTGCACGTGCTGTTTTCACACTGTGGGACAATAAAAGGATTTTGTGTGTCAAATTGTGTGATCTGTATCACACTCTTCACAAATCTGATTTCATGTGCAGAGTATTCATACCCTGACCACATTTCCTCCTACACCTGCATTATAAAATGCTTTTTTTAATCAAAGAAAACTATTGTTGTGATATTCCCCTAAACTACAATAACAGCATTAAAAAGAATATACAGAATATATGGAATTTTCTTTGGCCACTTTGCATCACTTGTAAAATCCTGTGCAGGATCCTTCCCTTCAGCTGCAAACAGACCTACATCGACCTCATAAAAAGGATTTATTTACCTAAGTCACCTGATTAAAAGACGCTAAATCCACAGCCACGACCTAAAATAACTGATACATTTCTCTGACCTCAATATCATAATATTACTGCAGCCAATCCACCTGTGGTACCAAACACATGCAACACAAGACTTATCCTTTCATTTTCAACCAACCCGCACTTCTTTTTAAAACATACCTGCTTAATCACTAAAAACCACAGGTATTTCCCAATCAGGCCTGAAGTCTTAACACAGGCAAACTCTCCCATGATACATTCATTATTCATTGTGAGAAAGTCAACTTGTTCACAGAAATGTGTGGACATGTTCAGGTTCTCCCACTCTTCTACTTTCAGTCTTTCTGGAAATACAGCTCTGTTTCACAGCTACGGTTCTGACATGTCAGAGCAGGAAATGTCGGCCTGCCTGGCTACCACAGAGAGATTCGAATGGTGGTTATACACTGCTCTTTACCTGAGGTAGGGACTTTGTTAGGGGCCCCTGACAGATGGGTGGTCAGTTGTCAGTGACCTGTTATTTGATGGTCATCATTTTCTGAGCTGTAATGAACCTTATATCGCCTGCTGTGTCTGTATTTGGGTTGTCACCTATGCTCCATGCATCAGGAAACAAACTGTTATAGACAGTACTGCACAATGATCAAGGCCCTGGACTGTGTTCATGTAATTCATGAGAAAGTCCTGAAATTGGCTCCTACTGTGCAGAAAGTGTGTGTGAGTAATGGCTCTGCCTTACTATAAAACAGAAAACAACTATAAGATGTGTATCATCCATTTTTTGGGATCATCCAAGAACATGACATGGTACATGGAATGGACATAACATGGAATTTCTATCACTAAACCCAACCAAACAGTGGCAATCCAACATATTTCATTGTTTGAAATGATGAAAATTTGTTTTAATGGTGAGACACCATTTTGGTTGCATTACAAGAGATGATAGAATCCATTTTGGAGTTTGAACAATGTTGCAAAGTTTATCATTATAGTAAACCTGATGGTATTCGTGTGACTGCTAATCCTGATGTGACCCTCAATATGTATTATATCTGTTCAATCGGATATTTATTTACTCATGGGACGTCTTAAAATAATCTGTATTTGACGCACTGCAATAACAGCTGTATCCTACTTAATCTGACAGTACCTACTTGATCCAAGCACTACATAAAACACACAATTTTCAGGCTTTAGTTCTCCATATGAAAAATGACCAGGAGACTTCAGTTTAATAAGATCCTGTAGAGTAAAAATATGCTGGTTAGTTTGTACCTACATTAAAACTTAGTGCACCTGCAGTTATACAGCAGTATAACATGAAATGCTCTAAAGATGTCGATTTAAACACTACTGTGCCCGTTATTCAATTTAATTTAACTTTACTTAAATAGAGCCAACTCACAATAAAGTTATATCCGGCCACTTTACGTGATAAAGTTAAGACAATAAAGACACAAAAGCCAACAAATCTCAGATTAGAAGCCACAGGCAACAGTGGAAAGGAAAAACGGAAGACACCTCCAGCAGAATGATGATAATTATTACAAACCTCCCACTTGAATATTAACCCTGTCTGAATGAGGCTCAATTTTGAAATATTTTTTTCTAATATAAACAGAGTCAGATCATGTCAGGAACACCAGCTGTCTGTTCACACTCGCAGTAAGAAGTTCTACTCTTCAGCTTTACGTGTAGTCCACAGGCTCAGCAGATACGGGCTGCCAGGGAGGCTTGATGCCATTAAGGTAGTTAAACCTGAGTAGTAAAAGTCCAGAGCCGGAGTAGAAAGCTAGGCTCCGCCTCAGGTGACTATTAAAATGAGCCCAATGTGTTCACACTCGGAGTTGAGTCATACTTCATGCAGTCTGTTGGTGTAATTGGCTGTACACACGGCATGGGCACCCTCTGAGACTCTAAAGAGTGTGAAGCAAAAGCCACAGAATGTGTAGGAGTGGGCCGGCTGCTGACCTTGACTCCTCCATGTTAAAAAAAAAGACGAAGAAGAAGAAGAAGAAGAAGAAGAAGCCCAAAGACAACAAGCCTACCTGTCGAAGAAACGTGCCAATCGATTGACAAGGACAAAAGCGAATAATGCCGCAGAAGCACCATATCCACTTAATGCTGCCCATGACGGACGACTAAATGACCTAGAGAGGATGAAGCGCCCAGCTGCCGTTCTCGGCGCTCCAGCTGTTTATATGGGTTTCTGTGTCTGTGTGTGCGTATATGTTTGTGTGTGCTTGTGCATGCAGACAAATGTTCAGTGATATTCACACCCCTGCCTGGCCTAAATTCCCCTTTAACTCGGACAGCACATCTGCGCGCCGTCCTTCCCTCCCACGGCCTGCACTGCATTAGGATTTAGGATCCTCCTGATGCCCGTGGCTTCACTCCAGAAGAAACAGAGCCTCCATACTCCTCTATCAATCTGTCATTGTTATTCTGCAGCGCACGCCGCATTGTCTGCCACCTCTGGGCCCCGCAGATCAATCCGGGAGCAGGCAAATTACAATCACAGTGCATCAGAAATAAAACTGCTTATTGGAAAACATTTTGTATCGCGGGCTCAGCGTTTCATTTAATTTAGCACTAATTCATAAAACAACAGTTGGGATGAGCCTCCAGAAAATTACTTCTTCATTGTGGTGGTCAAACAGCTCATCACGCCGCAGTCTGCTTGCTGTGAGGGATAAACCGCAGCTTTGTGCTGCTGATGAGCATCAGAATGTAAATGAGCAGGATGATACAACATGAGCACATGGCAGCTGCAGAATTTAAAGAAGTACAATAATCCCTATTCATCACTAAGCGTGCTGCTCCAGGCCCTCAGATTAACGCTTACATTCTACTGTAGTGAACCTGCACAAAATGCCAAAGTCTCAAAGCGTATGGTGCTGTAGAAGTGTGACATCTAAAGCTGGATTGACCTTGGCATGACTCTGAATTTACCACAGGCTTGCAGCTTCTAGGAGTTAAATAAGGGAAAATACTGGTGGCAACAAAATGGCAAAAGCCGCTCAGAGTGAGACAGGATGGTCTATGTCTCATGTCGGAGCTGTAAATGATGATACATTGACTGACAAGCACTGTAGTCAGGATTAGCAGTGATTTTCCTAAAGGTCAGAACAATGAGCCCTTCAAGACCTTGGATACACCGATGCAGCAATATTACAATAAAAGCGATATTTAGTTCAGGAATCTTACAGTGTTCTTAAGTGAACGTCCTCTTGCCCGAGTGAATTTATCGGTGACCCTCCATCAACATTGGTTTCTTCACATTTCACAGGTTTTACTGGCATAAACAGATACTGGCAGTTTTATTGCCCCTCAGCGCTCCCTTTTCATACCCACCAAGGAATAAACTGCCGAAGGCAACATGGGTCTCAGCGCGCCCAGTGCCATTTGAAACAATATTTATGAATACCTACTGGAGCAACATTTTTATTAAGCCTAAAATAGGAATGAAATGCTGAGCACCAGGAAAAAGTAGAGGAATCATGGCCTACTTCCCTTTCTAGATACACCAGATAGAAGTCTGCAAAGGTGCTGATAGGAAGAGTAGTAATGTTACTGTCCTAATGAAAGAGGTTTTTGACATAAAACGTTAGATTCTTCAAATGTCCTATAACTATACTTTACAATTAATATAATCTTAAGTCCTCGGTATATTTAGGAAAACCTGCTTGTCCAATTGTTTCACAGCACACAACACTTTCTTTTAAGGCAGAGACACCAAGCCGACATCCTCATGGTGATGAAGGCCGACTGTTGCAACGCATTAAGTCGCCATCGTCTTGGCCTACGCTGGGGGACACCACCGCAAAGACAACAGCCAAGAGTGATCAACCGGCATTCTGCTCCGTGCATAAGAGGAAATAATTCTGCCTAGCAGCAGGTGGAAATCATCTGCATTCATCAGTCCAAAAGGCAAAGCAGAAGAGAGGACTGTGGATATACAGAGTGTAAACTGTCAGAGATGAGCCTCCTCCTCATTCATGCTGGTCGGCTGATAAATTGTCTCCAAATCTGCACAACTGTTTTTATCATTTTCCTGTCCTTTCAATTTATTTTGAAGGTATTTGGTAAAGTGCGTAGGAAGTAAACCAAGTAAGGGTTACAGTCTCCACTTTAAGCTGCTAATCGTGAGTGTTTAATGTTAAATCAACTGTGGTGGCATAAACATGCGTCCAAAAATGTATGGATCTAAATCTACATGACATATTTCCAGCAAGCACTACACAATGTTATGCATGACATGATTCTAGCCAGATTCTTCTCAGATCCGTGGGTGCTTTATGAAACATTTTTGTTTTGGTATTTGGGAGGAAGCAAGCGGACATACACTGGAGATGATATAATTCCGAAACACACCCTGTAAGAGCGTTAAAGCGAAAAAACATGCAGGAACTTAAAAGCTACGGTCCAACAACATAATGAACGTCCATATCAAACATCACATATGAATTTCAAGATGTTATCATAACTGGAAATTTGAAAACATATGCTGAGGGCAGCTTGTGCTTGACGAGCCTCAAATCACAGCAGTGGGAGGGCTGCGAGATATATGCCTCAAAAACTAAATAAAAATGTTTTGTGTGCTCTGGACATTCAGGCAATTTAATTTGAACTACTTTGCATGTGACAGTAAATGTCTTGCATTCGGGGACATGACATTTCAAATGAAGAAGAATCAACAGCGCAGCATCGCATTACACAGTAATGACACATGCACAAAGACAAATGACAGAAAAGGAGCAGGAGCCGAGATGTCTGATATGTCTGCATCACTGGGCTCGTAACGTGATTGGCTTTTTTCGGTTTTATTTTGTGGTCATCACCACAAGTCCTTGAGCAAGACAGTGAACCCTGACTTAGTTGCTCCCGGTCAGGGTTGGCAAATCGGTGAGTGTGAATGTGTAAATAAGAAGCAGATTTGAGCACCAACAGGTAGAAAAGTGTTATATAAGTGCAGATCGTTAACCGTTTAACCAAGTCATAACACGTCCCGGCATCTCCAAGGAAACAGACTCCTGACATCGTTGTCATAATTCCAAAGAAGCGTTGCTGCTGCTAAATGGGTAGAATGGGTAGAGTTCTTCCAATACCTAAACATTAGCAGCTTTATTATTTGTTGTTGTGTACACATATATTTAAAAATGGATGTTAAAGAGTCACTGCTTCCCACTCACCTGGTATCTGTTTTCTTTTTTTTTTCTTTTTTTTTGCTCGATTATTATTTTTGTAATTTTTTAAATGCAAGAATTTTTTTGCTCTTACTTTTTGGCATGTTGCCTGTTATATGGTGAAGCAATTTTAACATTCCGCCTCTAACACATTCTCTAAGCGGCAATTGAAATATCCGATTTAATGAAAATGTGGAAAACACTGTCACATGACACTGTATAGTGCTTATGATGCGGGGAGATTGTGGTTGGATGATGTGTCGACAAAATGCCGGATTCTGACACAGGAGAATCCTGCTGGTTTCAAATTTCAAAATGACAGTATTATTTGTAGATTGTGTTAACTACAGTGTGACCCCTCACTAACCTTAACTGTGTGTTTTTTGTACCCAAACCATCACCTTACACTGATCCTAACCGATAATGAACAAATATTGTCTGATGCATAATTTCAATCTCATTTGGTATTCTAAATGAGACATCAGAGGTTCAGTATGTCTCTGCCACCATATGAGCTCCATTTGACAAAACAGTTGTAGAAGACAAGCAGAGAGACTTTTTGGCTTTCAAAGGGTTTAGAAACTTGCATTTTTACCAGTGTGAGGCATTAAGATTCTCTGTTGACTGAAAGCAGATTCACCTTCCCAACAGCACACCTTGAATCAAATATAATGGATGCATAAACTGGCATTGATTTACATTGTAAAGTCAGAAACAGCTGTGTGTCAGAGATGACCAAGGTGACATTGGTGCAGGGCAGCCAGCACGTCCCACTGCAGGCCCAGATCAAGTGTTATAGGTCTGCGTTTGAAAATCACTTCAAGATGTCCTGGGCTCACTCTCCTTTGACCTCTGAGCTATTTTTTTTTCCTCTTTTTAGCCCTTTTTTCTTGAGCTGCAGGAAGATATTGATAGATACCCTTGAATGCTCCTGTTTCTGTTTCCTGTGTGTGTGTGTGTGTGTGTGTGTGTGTGTGTGTGTGTGTGTGTACCGCATCCTTTGCTGCCAAAGGAACAGCACTCCACAAGCCCGTCTGTGGCCGAGCACACTAGGGTGGAGAGGAACATATAGCCAAGATGACTCATACTCTTCTAGAACGTCCGTGCATGTTTGCTCCCACATTTCCTTACTTGAGTGTGTTTTTTCAGTTCTTTTATGTTTTAATGAGTTGCCTGTAGATTCGCCTTTTGTTTGCTCCAACGTCACAACTAGGTTTAGGTCTGAGTGAAGAATCCACACTCGGACTGAAGCTAAATAATGACTGAGACATGATGACTCAGGGAAATGCTTGAAAGCATCTAGAAGCGTCAGTACTAATACAGTTACTGTTTCAACTCAATATGAAAAGTTGAAAAAGCTAAAAAGTCAATATAGAAAAGAATCAAGTGAAATAACTTTTATTGTGCATTTGTGCTGTATGAATAAAAGTAAAGAGAACAGATGTGCCGTACTCCATCCATTTCTTAGTGGTGGATTTTACTGGACTTCTGCATTTCAATAATCTATTTTAAAGAGTTGTCTGGAGTGTTCGTATGTTTTCATGGTGTAGATTTTAACTGGACCTTCCACATACAAGTGTATTTATACTACAATCCTTGAAAAGCAATAACTGAACCAATGACGATTAAAGTGGGTGAACCTATTTAACCAATTAATAATCAATGTCTCCATGACCATATGTTGACATGTTCTGTAAATTTATGTCGAAAAATCCAAATAAAATCAATAATGATGATGAATGATACAGCGTGGTTAATTTCAAAGTCGTGATTCTTTTCTACCCAATGTATTTTCTGCATTCAATTTCAATAATAGGAGAGATGAAAAAGACACTGCAGCACTGTGACAGTTAGTTATTACTTTGTGACCAGGATATGTATATGGATTCATATGTGTCATTTACCAGAGCAAACTCTTGCCCTGACGCACATGTTTAAAGGAGACACGGAACATTAGCAAATTAATGCTAATGTTAATATACAACATTGCAAATTCCCCCGGGTTCTCCATAAAACGCTAATAAATATTTGTTAGAGTTTAGACTTCAGTAGTGTACTCCCAATCTGGTACAGTAGGTTACGTGTCCGCAGTTCCTTGCAGACATGTGAAGACTTGTCCGTCTCCAGCAGACACTTTGGCAGAATGATTTCTGAATTCTGAATTGCTTTCAGATCTAAAACTGCAGTATTGAGAATTTTTGGCCTGTCAGGACTGATTCCTACTGTGAGGTGACAGCCCATAGGGGTTTTTGGGGAATATCAACCCCGGCAAACAGCTGACTACTGAAATGAGCTATGAGCCGAAGCAGATCTGGGTGAGCAGCTCATCAACCTTTAAAAAGTAATTACCACTGAATGAAAGACAGATATCAAACATAACAAATGTGATGATATGAAATCCGCTAAACGTGAACGTTTTTTCCGTGAATTCACTAAGTCTTCCTAAAAAATGTGTAAAGTCACTGAAAGTAGCACACACACACAAAAAAACACTATCCCTTTTAAATTTCCTAAATTAATTTCAAATTTTATTATTGCACAGCAACTGAATCCACCATTTATCCTGTTATAGGTTGCAGCGGTGCTGAAGTCCATAGCAACTGTCACCGGGTGAGACACATGGAGACAGACAACCATTCACATTCAAAACTGCTCACAAGTCCCAGATGCACCACTGGTACTTCAAGTTGCCTAAAGTTTCGATTCGGGCATGTCCACTTGATTGATGTATCTCTCATCCAGCTCGGAGCAAACTTTCTTTTTTTGACCTAATTTGAATTTTCTGACTCTAGTAAGTCACAGATAAAAACAAGTTGTAAATTTAAGCCCCGAATCCATCATCATGGACCACACAGCCTGCAGCTAAGGTCAGGAACAGAGTGGCGGGGGTTAAAGTTAAGTTTAGGAATTTGAATAAACAAAATATCTTCCACAGAGCTTAAAAATATGCATGTGATTATCTGCTTCCCCATTCCATGAGCCCAATTTTAGAGTCTAGCCTTTCAGCTCCGGTGAACTCATTAACTTTGAGTGCTGCACACGTGTTTGCCTCCATATGACTCCCACTGTAATGGCTAATCCTGACTGACTGTCACAGTTCAAGTTGTCGCCACTAGCCATGTTTATTTGGCTCCGTCAATCGCATTCGTGACAGTTGCTGGCTAATCTGCGTGCGTTCGCCTGCGAGTGCTCGGGTCAGGGAATTCTCCCAGCCCGAGAATGAAGGCTGAGCTGAAAGTGAACCGAAAGACTTTTAACCCTGCACGTGCTCTTCCAGCTCTCGGCCCAGACTGAAGAGTAATTTAATATTGCCCAGAATAACTTTCCATTCCCCCGGACCCGAGGATTACCGCCATCTGTATAAATTAGCGGGGCTTCTTTTTCCATCACTCACCACAGATTTTCGGGGTCCTGAAGTGGTGATTCTGGGAGATGTAGTATTGAGTATATTAGCAGAGGATTCGTCTCGGCCATCACAGCCAGCATGATGCCCTGACTGTTAGCACAGGGGCAGGGACAGGATCTCATCCTTTCTGAGTGCTCTAATCGCATCTTTAATTAACCCTCCGCTAATCAGCCCTGGAGAAACCTAATGGATTAAATATCGCTGAGGTATTAAAATGCAAATGGTGATGAGAAGCCGGCCTGGTGGGCCTCTGTCGAGACGCACACTGTGATGATGGTGTCGGGTGTGATGTCACATCCATCATGTTGAAGGCTGTGGAGCTTCCCCCATATGTTCCGCGGTTCGGTGCTGTTGGTGTGTGTGCAACACCCTGACTACACACCAAAAAAAAATAAAAAGAGTGATAGAGGAAGGTGATTCCTAGGAAATGAGACATGAGAAGGGTAATGGAATGGGTTCTAACTTTGAATCGGCCTGATTGTTATTTTGTGGCTTTAGTGGGTTAAGCTGGCAGTCATGCCGGTCATTACCCTTGCAGATTTTCCACAAAGGAAGATTGGTTGTCTAAACCCCTGCTGACCCACACTGTTCATTACACCCAACAACAGGAATGTGTGACTTTTTTTTTATTTTATGTCATTGCATATAAATATGGAATGTGTCCAGACATAAAAGTAAGTCTTGTGTTCCAGTTCCAGCCCATTTTTCTGACAAGGACTTCCTTTTTTCTCCGCAGCTTTGACTACATTCATAGACTTAGATCATGGACCATCCATTTCTGTCCAATTTTGGCACAAGCCCGGGTTTGTGCTGTGTTTTTCATATGCCGCTGTACTTTACACAGCCTGCTGCTTGGTTTTCATCTGCATAGTCACGACAAGCTCATCAGTTCCCAGCTGCCTTTATGAGTAGCTGATGATAAGATAAAAGTTGAACTGAATTGAATGCATGTGCTTATTTAGCCTAAAGTTTGACCTACATGACTGAATCAAACCTGAAACCAAACATGAATTCTCAAGTTCTGTCCAAACTCGACCTGAAACCTCAGGTACAGCCAGGGCCCTTAAGTTTTGGATTGGCATCCTCCTTCCGTGACTGATGTCATTTGCTGTTAGTGGCGGTATGTCTTTTTTTTTCTTAGTAATATGACTAGAAACATTCCTTATTTATAGAAACCCATATTTTTTGGTCACTTTACGGCAGACTTCAATCAAAATATGGAAGTTACGATATAGTTAATATGGTAAACCAGCATTTTCATATTTTTACACAGCTGACACAGAGCTACATGTCATTCATATGGAGTCATGTTACTAATTACATTATAAAGTTACGTCTTAAATTCATTCTTTTAGCTCGGCTTTTGGTCTCTGCCACCTCCTGCAAATACAAACACGCCAAGTGATCAACTAATTGCCATTTGCTTCCGGGCAGGTGGTGTGACGTGGGTTTTATAAGTTGTTGCCATAAAAGCTAAAACAATGAGCAGAAACAGATAAAAGGTTAAAGTTGAGAAGACCTACAGAGTCGGCTGGTAATTCTCGGTAGGTCTTGTCCTGGCCTACAGGTACGTTGGTTGTTAGATAGTTGCTAAATGACATGCGGCAAATTCAAAACCAAGTCAACTATAACCCAAAGCTGATGACCCATGGTTGTGTTTAAAGGCTGTTTTGATGTTAAATAAGTTTCGACAGCTCGATTTCTAAAGTAAAGCTGCAGACAATTACAGCTAGTAACTAAGACACTTCACCTGACGATAAAATGTTTAAAGTGTAATGGATTAAAGGTCCAGTAAGGCTGAACCTAATTTAAGCCAAGCAATTTATACGTGGTTGAAAAGCAACACGACATTAAACGACATTAGCTAAAAGAATTTATCATCCTTCTACCTTTTGTCTTACAAGGCAGAAATCTGTCTTTTTTTTCATAGCTGTTTGTGACCTAAAGGAAATTATGTTGGCTTCAAATGTCAAGTCAAATATTGCTTTTAATGAATGGCCTGTGTGTGGGAGAAAAGCAGAGAAATAAAATTGTGCTTCTGACCTTTGGAGGGAAATAAATACCAGCACTTCTCTTTGACAAAATATTGTTTTCTTTTCTAAAATTAGATGCCGTTTTCCCCGCAGCCAGGAGAAGAGGAGGTCATGGTTTGGTCACTGTGTGTATGTTGGACCTTTTGTGTGGTTCTGTCTGCCGCTACCTCTGTGAGAGCTTAGGCGTGTACTCCTGTGTTTATTCTCCAACAGTTCATCCCCATTCATATACTAAGCAGGCCTTTAGAGCCAGCATGACATTTTATGAGGTCACAAATGGAAAATACCATTAGAACATTGCCATCTTGCTTGGTGGAGGGCAGATTATGGGTAAAGGTTAGATTGATACATACATCATATTACCGATAAATAGACTGGAAGTTTTTTGTACAATACTATAGAAAAATAAAGGAATGTGATGCCAGTTATACTGTAAATATCATAGAACTGATCGGTCCTTGTGATTTTAATTGGCTATGATAAATGATGGCTATCCTCAATGAGGCCCATTGTTAAAAATGGTACTAAGTATGTTGTAGGACCTTTACAGTAAATACTAAATGTCCATTTTTATAAATGATCTGCAGACGTCGACAGTACTAAATCAATACTGCGTGCAGAAGAGTCAGTATATGTATTGCATGTTTCCTACAACAGACTGATGAAATTCATGTGGTCATGTTTAGACAGCTGATCCAACTGATTCAGTTTAAGTTGGGCTTATTTAAATATAATTGTAACTTTCCAAAACCACAATCTTTCCTGACTTTAACCCAAGTGTAAACCTAACCAGATAGCTGAGGTTAAAATCCTGATCTTTGAATGCTTCTGTCCTTGCCACTTGCCTACAGGAACATTCAGACTCAGGTTTATGACCCATGATGACCCAACATTTCCCTAATGTGCAAGGTTTTGCACAAGAAGGTTTCTTAAGGGCTTCAAAAAACCAGCCAAGATTCTGTACAAAGGCTAAATGGTTCAAAAACTAATCACATTTAAAGTCTGTGCCGTACCAACAGATTGAATGAAAACATCCAAGTGCAATATCTGAAACCCATTCCAACAATAGCATGAGAGCCAAGGATTGTAATGCACAGAGACGGATGTGTGTGCATGTGTGTGTGTGAGAACAATTAAAACGGAGGGACTCTATTGATGGCAGGTAGCTAAACAGAGCTCGAGGCATTCAGCTTTCATGTTGATACTGGTGATTAAATAGTGTGCAGCAGCTGCTGCCTATATTAAAGCATCTAATCACCCTTGAATGATGGTGATGGCATATTCCATCCACTCGTTCAAACCTCATTTACATCAAAGCAACAAGCATAAACATGGTTGACATGTGTTGGTGGCCCCCGGACTGCTGCACTCCAGAAATGTGCCAAATGCACAACTGAAAAATGTCAGAGTCAGAATATTTAATCAGTGGTGCAACACACGCTGACATGGCTGCAGAATGTCGGATAAATAGGAGCTAATTAAAGAGTGAAAAAAACACATTGTATGTGCATTAGTTTACGCACAGGAACATAACTAAGAAAGATACATAAATCAGTATTGTTTGGAGCTAAAGAAATCATTGCCATAGTCATTTGGAATTACTGTAACAACAAGAATGGGCCTCAGGGCCCAGTCCCAAAGGCCCTGATGTGTCCCTGCAAAATATCCCCAAAAAGGGACATCAAAGGGACACAAAAGAGACAAAACAACCCTACAGAGAAGCATAAAAGGCAAAAAAGATGCAAAACAATGACAAAACATCTACAAAGATCCAAGATGTAAAGCGTACTCATAGAGATGCCAATGATGCAGAGCAATCACACAAAATGGTCCACAAAAGATCCAAAACGACCGAAAATAAGCCACACAAAGACACACATCTACAAAGAGACAAAGTGTCTTCAAACAGATACCAATCATGCATGAACAGCAATTACAAAACCCTGAGCAGCGACACAAAAGGTCATCAAAGACACAAAAAATGACCACAAACAACAGCTGCTGACAAGGCCTGCAGTCATTTTGTCTCTCACATTCATGGTTTTTGCTCTTTTTTACATATCAGTGTCAAGGGACCCGAGTAAATTAAAACTAATATTATTAAGGTAATAATGTCGAAACGTCAGCAAACTATTATTTTGGAGTCAGCACTACAGTTTTGAGAAACTGTGCCGTTTGGAGGCTCTTAATTGACTGAAGGGATTTTAACGAAAAAGTAAAAGCGCAAAGTGTAGCTTTAATTTTAATAATCAATAAAATGAAAACAGTTCTCATCTGAGGTTAAGACAGTGTCAAGCACACACACACACACACACACACACACACACACACACACACAAACACACACCGATGGGGGAGCTCCCATGCAGCTGACACTTACAAGGAGCAACTAAGTTGGAGTTCAGTGTCTTGCTCAAGGACACTGTGACGTGTGACAGGAGGAGCCGGGATTGTACCAACAACCCTGGGATTGGCAGGCAACCGCTCTACCTCCTGAGCCACAGTCGAAAAGGGACGTTTTCAACACATCACGTTAAGAGACATTATCGTCACAGGACTGGACACATTGACTTAGTGAGCATAATAAAGTGACAATTGAATGAAAAGTATTTATTTGCAACAGCAAATTCAAAAAGGTCCTTATTCTTTTTATCAACTTAACGTAACCATTATACCTGACATTAGTCTCTGGTAAAAGTATGACTCACAAATTCCAGATAAGTCTTTACAGCTGACGGACGGAGGCAGGGCCGGTTTAGTTTGAAGGCTCAGTTAACAAGTTCCTTGTCAAACCAAACATCCAGGCAGCTGTTGTGTTGGAGTCTCATAGCGATCACAATTGTTGTAGAACCGACATCACCATTTCATGCTTATGCTTGTTTGGAGAGTTTTTAATGAACTACCTTTATCTGCAGTATTATATTTGTGCATAACAATACAGTAAGATGTGTCCACCTGAGTGTCTCCCCACAGTATATCTGTTTGTGTGTGTGTGTGTGTGTGTGTGTGTGTGTGTGTGTGTGTGTGTGCACTCTCCTGCCCTCTGCTAGACACAGAGACAGACAGCGGAAAAAACACTAGAACTTGACATCTGCAATTATAAAATGCTCAGGATCGGTCAGCAGGATTCTTAGTCAAAGTTCCTCACGCTGTCGAGCTCTGCACAAGTGAGGCAAAGGGTGACCATAACAGACCCATGGTAACAGCATCAAAACAAATACAGACGTTACAGCGAATATACAATAATAAATTCTTATTGTGGTAAAGATATATGTAGGTCAATAAGCATAGGAACTATGATATAGTACACAAAATAAGTCCACAAAAGCAGCCCATTGATTGGTTCACTCGTTTCCAATAGACAGAAATCACCAGAGAACCTACTGATGGGTACACTTAACTCACTCTGCCTCTTAAATACTTCTCATACGCCCATTGAAATCAACTTCTGCACATCACACAAAAGCAAAACGAGCCCACAGAGGAGGGAGGCAGCCATATGACAATCTTCTTCTTCCCCCTCCTGCTGCACAAAGCTTGCAAAAAGCTGCTTTGTTGACAGGCTCCCTTGCTGAATCTGGGTTGGCAACAAAGGATGTCTTTCATCCTCAGCGACCGCGTTGCTATCTGCAGGAGGCTGCAACCTTCCCTTATCTAGTTCCAGATAAAGCGTTTTGTCATTCAACAGTTTACTGCTACCAAAGCGTGAGGATCCGAGGCTTCCTCGCTCTGGGATGGAGAGCCGCTTCGGATGCAGCGCTTCACATTTATGGCAACAAAGTCCGTCAGTATTTCTATTTTCCAACAAAGCTGGTTTTTAGTTTTTTTTTTTAAGCTTTTTAATTTCATTTCGTGAGGTTAGAAGTTATGATAATGTCTATTTGCTTTTAGCAGTCTGTAATTCACACTCCTAATGAAATGCTGTTGTCGTTCAAAGCTCTGGCTGCGTGACCACAGCCTGTTTTTGCTCCCACGGGCCTCTCGTGCAGAGCAACTGCCCGTTCCAAAAGACTAAGACAGCTGAACATGAACACGGCACTCATTCCTACTAATAACTCTGACACTCCGATTGTGTTCACGGTGAAATGTTTGCACCGTTTTGCTGCCATGCAATTCTGTAGAATCACAGGATGGAGGAGACACAGCCTTTATGACATGGTTTAGACCCAGGCACATCTGTGCATCACATACGGCATGTTACTGATTAGGGTCAGATTTGTATGAGCAGCAGATACGTGGGAATAAGGATGTGTAAAAAGATAATAGTCTGATATTCTCTGTGCCTCACTTACATTTGCTGGACTTGTTGAACACAAACGAGACCATAATACCTAAATACGCAAATATGCAAAAGTAGTAAAACCCACTGAATCACCCAATATTTGGGTTATCCAACATTATTCACTGTCAAACGTACACAGTATATTTCTGATGCATGTGTGTTACACAGCATGTCATAGGTGAGAACAATGTGTTATTTTCTATATTATAATATTTTCAACAATCCTCATACAGACGTTGAAAACAATATTGAACAGTCTCTACTCAGGCCTAATATTTGTTAGTCTGCAGCCAGGATTTTTTCATCTGTGCCATATAATTTCTTTAAACCTCTGAAGATTCTCCGTCACTACTCCGTCCTTTCACAGAGCTTATGTTCAGTGGCAACTGAAAGGATTCATCAGTTCTGATCGACTGGCTCAGAAACACAGAAATATAAAGTTTGTCAGAGAAGATTTTTCTACTGGATGGACTCTTGATTAGTTAGAAGGACAGTACAGACCATAACTCATCATCCTGTGATCATCCTCTGTTTGGTGTTTTACACCAATCCTGAGAAACGTGATGAGTGACAGATGTTGGATGTTGGAAGAACCAAGAACAATTTAAAGGCTCTTTTGTGCCAACTGCTGTGAAATATCTGAATGAGATTCCTGTTGATGTACATACTAGATTTTATATGCAATTGTAATTTGACTGTGTTTTTTTTCTATTTTGAAAAAATTTTGAAAGTAGCTTCTGCGGTGTCAACTGTCCCACTGTGCAGTGGAATTAAAGTTGCCAAAGGTTTGCATCTGCTAATTTTGAAATGGCAAATGAGCGACACCTTGACTGTTGTCACAAAAGAAGCAAAGGTGCATTACTATTGTTAGGTTTAGAGTTACCTTTGCATCCCCCCGCAGTGTAAGAAGCATTCTTTTGCCATTCTTTAACACAATAGATTTTTTTCTTTTTAATTTTTACTTACAAGAAAGTTAATGAGATAAAACCACGGCACTAAAATTGAAGATAACAACGAGGTCCTATAATCACATCATGATTTCTTAATAGTGACACTGATTAAACTTATCGGAGCTCAGTTTTTCTCGAGCCCATTTCTTCTTATGGTTCTGGTAAGACTGGCGTTGGCGTATGTGCAGGAAGCATAAAACAAGTATCCAGAATGTACGCGTTCACAGTAACGGATATGTTCTCTCATCATGCAGCAAATTAATGTACTTTTTTTTGTTTTGTTGTGTTTTTGATAATAGTGAACGCTGAAATGAAAAAAAAACAGCCATGCCAGCGGCTCTCTGGAGCTACGACATTAATGTCAGCTGCCTCCGTTTCCTTGGAGACACGTGCACGTGCGTTGGCCTGGTTAGTCAACGAGCTGGATTAATGGCAGCCACAGCAGGTGAAACCACTCTAAGTGTTATTCTTTACAATATGTCGAAAGAGAACAGCCTCTCTACTGATGTTTTTCTATATAGTCGAGAGCTGCTGCTGACAGCACGGACCCCCCTCAGGCCTGGGCCTGCTGGATGATAAGGTCTCCTGAGCAGTAATGCTGCTACAATCAATCAGACACTGATTGTCTCTCCATAGCCCTCGTGGAAGAAAGCCAGGTACCAGCTGAATGCCGGAGAGACTGGCACAGGATCAAGGATGCAGCTGAGGCAGCAGTGCACAAAGTCAAAGTAGGGAGTGTTATATGGGTTAGAAAAAAAAATATTGTTTTAATGTTTTGAGAAATTAAGTTTAAAATTAGATCCAGGGAAAATATTTTCTTTCCTTCAGTCACTTTTTTCCTGACAGAGTCGAGCCTAATTTTACTCTGACTCATGACGTAGGGAATTCTTTTCTACTACAGCTGAGTGGTATAAAGAGTCTTATAATAGAAACACGATGTGAGGAAACGTGTGAATATCGTGCAGTGATTACAACCAGACAATTCAAGTGCAATATTTAATATGCTAGTCAGAGCACAACCTCACACAATCCCTCTGTCTAGAAGTAGCAGAAAGAATTAAATACAAAGAGACACCAAAGACATTAACCCGGAGGTATGGACTGCGGCTCTTTCTAATCCTTCGCTACTCAGCAGGCTGATGTGCCACCGGCTGGAAATGTTGTGTCTGAGATATGACAGTGACAATGACTGTCTAACAATAGCCATCTGATATGTATTGTGTCTGCAATTACAGACTGTGCAGAGGCTGTCTGTCCTTCAGAAGACATACAATGTAATATTTCTACAGGAGATGTGGTTCTCAACAACGCAATCACATTAGAGTGCAGGTTAAAGGGAGTGTCGTTAGATTCAGTCATAGATAAAAGTATTGGTGAAATTAAAATCTGAACTGATAAAAAATAGTACAAATAAATAGGGATCATCAAAATTCATGGATGGAAGCATGACCCATTTATTAGCTGGTGAGGCTTTTCACTCGATGTGGATCCATAGTTTCTCATATTTCTTTGTGATGTGTTGAGATGGTTTTGTTTCTACCCAAAGCTATGAGGTTAAATGTGGACCAAATGCGGCTCTCTATGGCAGAGACAATAAAATCTAATCTGGGATTTAAAAAAATGATTAAAATGAAAAGAAGAAATGTGTGATAGAACGTGTTTATCGTTATAGGTTTGATACCCAGTCCTACATGACCGACAATGACTACCCAACAGCAGACTGGAGTGGTATCGTGTCATCGAGCCATTGAATGGCGTCGAGGTTTGTTTTAGTAGGTTAGTGGTGGTAAATATGACAGAAGCAAGACTGGCGGCCAGTGACGTAATTTAAAAGTCAATTCAAAAGTCCACGTAGGAGGAACTGGTGTGAGGCTGGACACTGGTCCATCCATCAGATGGATTAAATCAACATCAGCTAAACCGTGGAAGGTCCCCAGAGGATGGATCTAATCATTTAGTGATTTAGGGACATTGTTGGTAAAACATCTCAAATAAAACCTGACCTTTCAGTTTTGCTGTTATGCTGGTAGCACCTGGAAAACTTAAACCAGATATTGTCCTTCGTCCATTCGTCTTCAACGAATGATGACTCAAGTGCCACCAAAGAGATGCAGCTCTGTCAGGAGAACACCAAATGTTTTGTGTCAAAGTGTCAAACAAATGTCACTGTCGGTCTTAGATATCTTTCATAAAGATGGGAGTCCCAGCTGTGACTGAAATAAAACTCAATCTCAACAACCGTTTAACCTTAAGAAGGGGCGTATTATATCGGACAAGCCATTTCTCTCCATTTCTGATAACACTGCACCTGATCTCCTATCATGATCAAATATGACCTCTGATTTGTGTCTTTACTGCCCCGTGGCTGGCGGAATGTACAGATGAGAGGGGGGGGTGACATGGATTGGTGAAAAGATAACATTCCACCGCAGAGTGATCCAATCCATAGGCAACAAAACACTGTTATCACGAGTGCAGGAAGGAATCCAATCAACACCACAGTTTGCTCCGCTCTCAAGGTTACACTGCATCCAGCGCGTTCACCTCATGCAATCTGCCTTTCATCAGAGGTCATTAATGTCTAATTCTCTGCAGAATCTTTGCTGAACGCCTTTTCATCTCCTTCTCAGCCGTCGCTTGTGCCCTTAACTCATCACCGTATTGAGTTTACGTTCACCTGCATTTTCTGTAAAGGTCAGCGGCTCTACACAATGTTAACCACCTGCAAAGAGCTGCCTTTTATTCCTTTGTCATTTTGGGAAACATTAACATCCCATCGTACTGAGTGGAATTTTCACGGCTGTCACAATGAGCATTGCTAATTGAACTTCAAGCAGAAATAAATCAATTGAAAGACACTCGGCCTTTGCCGTTTGCCCCTGTCTGCACGCTAATTGCATATTAGTTAATCCCTCAGCCAATAGTAATTCAGGCTTTGACCTTATCTATAGAGGAGAGATATTGCAAACCAAAGAGAGGCATTTCCCTTACTGTAAATAGATGATATTACTTATGAGAACAGACAGAGCAGATGTTGGCTGCATTTCTAAAGTCATTCTGGTTTAATGACCTGAGAGAGACATTTGCTAAATGTGATGAAAACTGTCATTCAGCCTGTGCGGCCGACTCATCAGGGAGAACGCATCAAAAGTAGTGTCAGGCATTTTGTCCAGTCTCCAAATCGAGATAAGCTTCAGGACGAGAGGAGGGAGGCTGGAGAGAATTCACTGATCTGTTTAGTTGGTCAATTTTGTGTGTGCGCACAAGACAAGTAAGTAACATTGTTGCAACTATTATCAACCATTACAGTTACAAACTGTATTGTATTTCAGGTGTTTCTGAAAGTCCATATTCGAAACGGATCCTACTGGCTTGCACCTTTCATCTCCACTACACATTATATTTTACATTCACAAAACTTCTCCTCTATCTTATATTACTCTCCCGTATTCCATTAACGGTCTCAACACTTGATTGTCTGATCCATTGGCTTTGCTCAGGTTTTAACACCAGATGCATTTGTGACACACATCTGAATTATTAGACCAATCAATGTGCAAAGACATTAGAAGATGCCTGTTTTTCTGATAAATAATCAACAAAGAAAAACCATGTGAATAGAAAAATATCGGATTTCCAACACAAGTTTCAGTAAGAAACATCCCAAGATGCACTGCAACTAATGATTATTCTGTTCAATAAACCAATCAAATGTCAGACACTTCTGATTGGTCCAGAATGTCTGGACCAATCAAAAGCCTGAGCTGCCACCTTTGAATGTCACATGTATCAACCGACACTCTATGCTAAACTAGATATAATCGATTTAAACAGATTGACAAAGAAAAGCAACAAACTCTCACTGAGAAGGTGGAACCAGCAAATGTTTGCTCTTCTTGTTCATTTTAATAGATAACAGATGATTTTGTTACTAATCAATTAGGTGGCGAAGAGTTGTGGCACTAATGTAAATACTATTTTGGAGTAACAACAAATAATGCAAAAGCAAGCTAAAAAAAAAGTAGTGAAAAGTTGTAATAAATGAGGCTTGTGTTTATTTGAAGATAATTTCAAAGAGATTATGAAAGAAAAACTACAAACCACTTATGTCAGATGTTATCATACCACTTGAGGGCTGTTTGTCATTATCAGTACCACAGATATAGACTAGTAGATATGAGGTAAAATAAAGATAGAATATGATATGATGTAATGTAATGCAACCCAAGTGTACCATCTTTTCAGATTGAAATTCATTTGAAATCAAGGCCACTCTACTATAAGACAAACAACAATGAAACAATCACACAACAAGACAACAAAACCCCAAAAAGTGCGAGTCTGAGCATTGTCTCATCGGGAGCTGTCTATTGTGTTTGAGCAGATGCGGATTTGATGAACCAGTTGCACAGACAGACCGTTAAACCAAGCGCTGCTACGTGACGTGGATATTCTGAATGCAAAGAAATAGAATCAATGTGCTGCAGTCAGTAGAGGCAGTATTCTACGAGAAACGGATTGGGCATGTGGGTGATGCAGTCAGCAGCTCATCGCGTAAATACGGAGCCAGCGCCATCAACTTCACGATCCGTATTCGTCTGGGAAAAATGGATTTTAGCAGTATATCAAGTTTGGACTGAACTGTAACTGAAGCGTCTTATGCAAAAGTGTTTATATGAGTGTCTCTCGTTTCAAAGTTCTGTGTTTTGTCGTTCGACCATCTATTCCATCCCATATGCACATCAGCTACCACTCCAACTTCGGCTGCTAGATGTCACCTGCCTTCCTAAAAATGAGCTGCTGTCCTAGTGGTCGGTGCAGAAGTAGGGGACCGATTATACCACAGCTACGAGCACGATTCATCTGAGACAACTGGTTGAAATCAAGGGCAGTATTTATTGAAGCATCACTTTCCAGGCGGGCCAATCTATAACTATAATAACGACAGTACCGCAACATATTTCCATTAGCTTTTGTGGTAAAAGTTTCACACAAATAGTTCCAAGTTGAAGAAGCACTTGGGCTTTGGAAACGCACATTTAACCTGATGTCTCATTCAAAAATTAGACAATTGACTTGAGGCAGACGTACAAATGGGTTAATGTTAAATCGCATTTAAATGTCTTTAAAATGCGTATTCAAGGTGGTAACACATCAATATTTAACTATTTTAATCCTACTCTAAATGCAGAATTATAATGTAATATTATAATTTCAGGCAGCATGAATCACAACGTGGAGACACTGATTTTAAAACAAGAAAGAATAGCATAGAATTCCCCGTGATTTATGCTCCCTGGAACTAATGACAGCATTTTTCATTTAATGGATTCTCCAAAGGCTTTCCGTAATTAAGGAACACATTTGTTGCATTAATTTTTGATTCTGACACCAAACACGTGAAATTATTCAGCTCCAATTGGGCTGCGAACAGATAATGAAGTTCGTGTGTGACAAAGACAAAATGGGAGTGACAAAGAGTCTGGGAAAGAGAACGAGAACAAAGGCGACTAATGAGTAAATCATGACTTAAGTAGGCGTCATGACTTCTGCCAACTAATCAAAAACCTCAAACAAAACCTGAAAAATGCGTTTTAGGTGAATCTTACTGTATAGAAAATTGCCTGACAGATAATTAAAATTGGACAATGCAGCAAAATCCCAACAAACAAAGCAGATTTGCAGGGAGACCACCCTCAGCAATAAAAGGTTTCCACGGAAGCTTCTGTTCAATGCAGCACTTTCACCACATTAAGCCAGTCAGGTTTCAGTATCTGTTTCCATTAGAGCCGGTGTCAGACAGAGGAAGAGAAGGGCGAGGGCTCCGGTTCTCCAATCGTTCATCCACTTGTAGCAGCCGACACGGGAGCACAAATTTCCTTCCATGGTTAAAGAATTTGAGGCAGAATTTCTGCTACAATACATCTTGGAAACTAAAAATGTCTTCGGTTCACATTTTCTTGACAGGACTTATCACCTGAATCTGCAGCTCCTCACAGCTTTATGGGACATTTAATAGGTTTTGGCTCATTATTTAGCAGCCCTGTCCACATCTTTAGAGTATTGGTTCACTCTCTGATATTGGAGCACCATTTTTTTTCTGAATAGCCACTGTGCACAACCTGCTCTGCAGTCTTTCTAATACACGTGTTTCCCAAAAATATCAATCTGTATTTTAAAGATTTTATACCTACATGCATTTAAGTACATGCACAGTAAAATGAATAAAAGTGTTGGAGTGTGCTAAAGGGAGGCTTTACATTTTTGCAATGAAAAAAATTTAGACTTTTAATATCTTGAACTTATATCTCTGCGCTTATTTCCCAAATCATTAGCGAATCTAAATATGATAATAAATTCGGAACCTCGATTTGAAGAGAAGCAGTCAGGTAATAGGTAAAATCGTGTGCTGTTGCCACCCGCGGCCAGACTACCCTCCTCGCATGGTTCACTGCCGGAGAATGATGGATTACCCCCTTCACATTGGGAATGAGTTGCTGCTCCAAGTGAAGGATTTTTAGTATTGGGATCTTGTCCACATGTAAGTGTAACCTGGACTGTGAGACTGTCAGGAAACTTGCTGCAGCTTCAGAACGGTGGTAACGAGGGCACTAAACTGCAAGGTAAAGCTGCTTATTTACTACTCAGTCCATGTCGCAGCCTTCACCTGTGGTCAGGAGCTGAGGGTAGTGACCGAAAATGTTCTGTAGGGGGCCCAAGCTCAATCTTAGAGAGGAAGATCACACATCTGGAGGGAGCTCGGGGAAGAACCTCTGCTCTTTTGCGCTGAAAGGAGCTAAAGTAGCTGAGTTGGTTCAGGCATTTTGTAGGATCACCTCCCACTGAAAGCCTTACATCCAGCTGGTAGGAGACTCCAGGGTCGACTCAGAACACACTGGAGAAGTCTACATTTCTGGTCTATGAACCACTTGGAAAGGTACTGGGGTGAAAGGTGTGTGTAAAATCCTACTAAACCTGCTGCCATCACAATCCAGCTCTGGACAAATGGAAGCTAAAGGCAGACGGATTACTAAAGAAAACCATTTAACAGGGTTAAACTAGTGGCAATAATATATATATATAAGTATATATATTTGGTTTTTAAAAATAATTTTAAAAATAAAAAAAGGGATGTTTTAATTAAAACAATCAGGAGAGAATAACAGAAATCTGATTATGAAATAAAACTTTGATCCCCACAAGGTCAAGCCCAGTTCCCACTTCCTGTCAGGAGGGTAACTTGGCATGTGTGTAATGGGTTTCACATTTCTAGCACGTTTCTGAATTGTGTTGCAAGGATCCCCACTTACCCTTCCCGCTCTCCACACTGAATCCCCTGAAGTGCGTCGTACAGTGGCAACAACCGCTCACAAACCTGTGCACAACAAATGGACCTAGACCTACTTTTGGTGTCCTAACATCAAACCTTCTAAGGTTTAGCCTTCAAACACGGTCACACAGACTGTATGAACACGTGCACATCCACCGTCACACTTTGCTGTTTGAACCTCCCATGCGTGCACAGATTGTGGCTGTACACTGCCATTTGGTTTCTTACAAACACCGTGTTACAGGACAGGAAGGAGTATTTTCCCCTCTCAAATTCTTTGCATTCTTCCAAAGCAGAAAGGCCCATTTATAGCAAATGGCCCGAGTTAATTCCCATGACACTGACTTCTAGAAGTGATCTGCTCCATACTGGTTCACCACAAAAGTCCCGTCCTGAGCACAAACATGGGTCATATCTGCTTCTACAAATACACAATATGTGACGTGCATGTGATATCGGAGCTCTCGTGTCCCTTTGCCAGTAAAAACAGGCGACTTCTCCCGTCAGTGGGAAAATAACTTTGCAGCATTCCTCCCTGCCCCTTGTCCACCGCCATGCCACAGCTGAGGCTGCAGATGCTTCGGTCACAGTGAACGTGGGACACAGGAAATCGGTCAGAGCGACAGTATAAACGTGATGCTGCGTATGTTCGGCTATGTTAAACATTGAGTACAAGATGCTCGAAGCCCTCGCTGTCTTTCAGGGATGTCCTTGCTGTGGACATTGTTGTTTCTTTACTCAGATAAACCATCTGCTGCTCTGACACAGTAAATCCCAAAGCTTCGAGAAAGTTAGAATGTGGTTTTCTTCTCCACTCGGAAAAAACTAACAGCCACTCACCGCAGCCACGCGGTGGTTTCTAACTGATTTATCTGCTTTTTGTTTACGCCGCTGTAATGTTACACATTTTTAGCTTAATTTTCGTGTCTATTGTACTATGATCCCTTTTAAAAGATAAAAGGGATAATGTTCGTGCCATTGTGTCAGTGGCAACACAACATAAGATCTTTGAACGTATTTTTAGTTTCCAACTCATCGACTCAGCTTAAAAACTATAAGTAATTTCCAGTCATTGTCTCGTTAGTTTTTCAAAAGCATTTCTGTACTCTTTATTTAAGGCATGGAGTATTTTTAAAAAGTACATAATATTTAAAATTGTAAACTATCAGTATCCATATATCCTCAAAGCTGTACCATCTGTCTGGCTTTATTGAGTAATTAAGGTAAACTTTAGTAAAGGTTAGAAACATCTGTAAAATAAAAATGTATTCATCTCTGCATGTTTATTTCAATTTGGCATATTTTAATACTGCATGTTACAGATACATTTCAGGTGGCACTAAAAGCATCATATTGCATGTAGTTCTTTAATACCAAGCCTTAATTACTACAGGTAGAACAGAGGGCCAACAATTACTTGATTGACAAAAGATTTAACAAATGCCTTGAGCAAATATGCAAAATATATCCTTAGTTATAGCTTCTCCACTGTGAGCATTTGCTATTTTCTTTGTTACGTGTGAGCTAAAAAAACCAACTCAAATACAGCATCTTCTCACCTTTAAAGCCAAACTGAAGAGAATACATATCCTGTTCTTAATTATCAGAACCCATTGCTTGACACTCAGAACAGAAGATCAATGCACCAGCCCGATAATTGGTGGGTGGCCTTATGTATTTCCTGAGCCACAGCCACCCACAGAATCAGCAGATATAATCAGCAGCATTAATAATTAAAACAATAATTTGTTGAACTCCAAAAATGGAACAGGGAATACACAGTTAACCAGAATATTCCTCATTTACCTAAATTATGGAGTAGATATCAGATCATCAGTCAAGTCCTAATGTGCTCTTGAAGAATAACTCTGGATTTCAGCACGTCTATGCAGTGGAAATTGTGGCTGGGGGAGCTTCTATGGTGTAAATGATTAAAAACAACTACAACCATTCACAGCAGCATCAAGTCTGCCACATGCTGGTCTCTTATCATTTATTCATCGGGTGATGCCTCTTGCAGAACAAAACCTTATAATTTTTTTTCCAAAAACACCATGTAGTTAATGTGAAACAAAGGCAAAGGCTTTGGGCGTCCTTCTGCAGCGAGGGCAGGGGAAAGCAGGGTACCTTAACTCAAATGAGCAACCAAGCGGGTTTTGCCCGTCAATACAAATGTGAGTTCATTTGTATTTGTAAGAGGCCCCTGACTGTCTCATCAAGCACCTGCAACTGCAAACTGAGAGGAAAGGTTTACGAAATCAATGTGCTACGCGCCTCCCACAGTGTCCCAGCGTTCCCAGGTCAATACCTCTAATCTACAGGAGGAATTCAAAACGCTTAAGTGTTGAGTCCAACAGGAGCGAGTGATCACACGTAAAAATGTTTGGAAACCAAATAGAAGCATCGAAATACATGCAGGGAGCCACCAGAAATGTATGGAGAGATTTTCATCTTCCATCTAACGGTTCCTTTTATATGTAGCATCTTTGGAAAATGGTGCACATCAATAAGCAGGACTGCTTATTGACAAGACAAGATTTTAATATGATTTGGTTTGCTAAATTAGACAGCAAAGGCAATTATGTATCAAATGTTACTGTCCACTCTTAAAATCATCATTTATAATTCCTTGGTTCCATTCAGAGTCAGCTACCGACCATTAAGAAATGGTCTTGATGCTTCTTGCTTAACTAAATTCCAGCTGCACATTCAGCTGGCATATGCCTCTCAGAGGTTACAGCACAGAGGCCGGTGCCTTTAGGTTCTCAGTGTCTGTAGGGGGATTTTGAGAAATTGACCAAAGTCGACCTTCAAGCCTCATAATAGCTGTAGACACACATTTGAATACATTCATGTTCTCAGCCAAACTGTGGATGTCGCTCCTCCTCAGATCCATTTAATGTTGACACAGGGCGTCTACAGGTATAAGCAAGTTGAGTGTAAGGCTGTTAAAGAGCTTTTAATCCCACTTCAAATTACATTTGAGACAAAACTTACAAGGGAAAAACACAACGACATGGAAAGGATTGTCTTTTCACCTAAACGCATTGATGTCATTTTAAGATCAACAGTACGATGTGCATTGTTTAAAATATTTCATATATTTATATTTATATCCAGCCCATCTTTTATTTAGTTTTACTGTTGCATATAGAAACTCTGAACTCCAGGACAGCGCAGCGTTCACAGCCTGTTAACATAACTGTAGGTACATGGCTATAAGGCAGGGATCAAATGTTTCAAAAACGAGCGCTCCTACGAACGGTTGGTGCTCAGGCTCATGTTTGTGCTTCCTGTTTTGCAGTGTCAGCTGGAATTAATGCAAACAAATATCCCATCTAATCTGAAAACCTAATAACCTGACCTCCTGTTGATTTGGAGCTGTGACACACCATTGTCAGGCCATCGGTGAGCATCTCTTGCCCTTCACACCATTTGGTCTGCAGTTGTTCAGCAAATCTATCATGTTTAATTGGCAGCTGTCCCGGTAATGAGAGAACCCTCTGACGGGCTGTTCAGCTCAGTGAACAGGACCACATGAGAAGAGCCTGTGGTGCCATTCGCAACCTATTATCAGACATATTCTTAATTAGAAAAAGCTACAACATACTTTCTGATTGGCCACTGACTGTAGCCTTTGCGGTGTGTTCAATGAGGTGAATTTGATCTTGGCTTGGGGGTCTCTGCCCTTAAGAAGAGTTGAAAAACTGTGAAGCTATCTTTTAACAATGGTACGTAGTGAGAAAGGGATCAGAGAGGATTCTTTGAAACCATGTTGCTCCCTTTGGATGAGAGCATCTTTCCACGCATTCTTTTGTTTTTATGGCTCACACATCTCTCACTGAACTAAAATCACAAGTTACTTTAAAGCAACAACTACTTACAGACTAGGTAGCAAATGCAGAGTACTGAATTTAGCAGCTACGGCACCAGCATTTTTTATTACGCTAAAAAAAAGAATTGATCTTGGCTTCACATATATGGGCCGTATAGGCAATATGTCACACAGAGAGAAGATTACATTAAACGTTAGTCCACCACAACTTAATCGTACAACAAACGTTAGAAGCCATTTATCAATCATCAGTCAAGACATGAGAACATAATCATTTTAAGGCGATGAGGCAGCAAACTTTGGAGACGACTGTAAGACTCTGTGTGTTTTGCAATGAACAGACTTTCGAAATGAGGAAAAAACGGATTAATTTTGACTTAAAGACACTTTCTGCAATGTTTTAGTCTATGGGTCCGCAGTTGCGGCATGATCACATAATAAAATAATCAAATACCGTATTTTCCGGACTATAAGCCGCTACTTTTTTCTGACGTTTTGAACCATGCGGCTTTTCTATGAATTTTTCTGCAGCCCTCAGATGGGCGCTGTAGATGGAAATCAGTGCTTCCATCAGCACTTTTACTGCCGTGTTACAGGCACCATTCAGGTTCAGGTGTATGAATAAACACTTATGGTACAAAATCTTTCTATGTAAATATCTTATTTCTCAGCCTGGATATTGGCGGCTTATAGTCCGATGCGGTTTATATCTGACAAAATATATATTTCTTTAAAATTTTAGCAGGTGCGGCTTAAATTTAGGTGCGCTCTATAGTCCAGAATTTACGGTAAGTGGAATTGCAAAATGTTCAGAGACCACCTGGTCAACAAAACCTTCATAAGTAATTCAAGTTAAAAATAAAGAATGCAACACTGTGGGGCTAAAGCCCCGAAACTGGGCCAGTCATGTCACAAGTTCCCTAAAACTCCCTTGTTTCACACCTACCTCATCAAAGCCGCTGTCCTCTTTCTTGAATGCTGCAAAAAGAAGAAAGAGTGAATCAGACACTGGCTGTATCGACATCTTTTGAAGAATGAGCAAAATACAAAGTCAAATAGCAAAGACGACGCACACCCACAACCTTTTGACTGTGCCAGCATTTGTCAGGATTTTTTTTTTCTCTCTGAGCTCATTAGAGGAGCGTGGAGGCTGCTTCGATTTTGAGCTGGGAGGGAGCTCACTAGTCCTGGTGACAACTCACTTTTCTCTGTTTCATTAGAGGGAGGCCGGAGAGCAGCAGAATCACGGCTGGAAAGAGACTGTCTGCCTGAAAAAGTGGTGCCGTAATTTAGTTGCTGCTGCCAAGATGACAGTGACAGTCACCAGCCACTTTATTAGGTACACCTCGTTAGTCCTGAGTCGGACCCCCTTCTGCTTTTAAAACTGCCTTCATTCGTCGTGGCATGAATTCAACCGGGTTTCTCACACATACTTGATGCAGATCTCACAAACCTGCTTCGAGGTTTGACGTGTTGTCAATCACAGATGCTCTGCTGTTGTTATTTGACTTACTGTCGCCTTTCTATCGGCTCGAACAGTCTGACCATTCTCCCCCAGCCTCTGTCAGAGAACTGCTGCTCACTGGGTATTTTCTCTCCTTTTCTCTGTGAATCCCAGGGATGGTTGTGGGTGAAAATCCCAGTGGATCAGCAGTTTCTTAAATACTCAGAGCAGCACATCTGGCACCACACGCTATGCCACGTTCAAAGTCGCTTAAAGCACCTTTCTTTCCCATTCTGATGTTCAATTCATACCCCAGCAGGTCATCTGACCATGTCTACGTGCCTTCAGCAGACAGGTATTTTATTATTTGATCATTAGAAAACAATTTATTATGTAGAAAAGGCTAATTTGGACTAGAATTTGAGATTTACAAAACTACCACATAAAAACAACAGACTTCTGAAATTCTAGTAGCCCAGTACATACTGTATTCTATGGCATTAGGAATGTATTTTACAGCGGATGGCTTTGAATCATCTTTATTAAAATATGACGATTGTAAAATGAGTGACTGAAAAGAAAAATTATTTGACTATGCAGTATTCACCTAGCAACATATCTGAACTGTTGCATGTATGTATGTGCATCATAAAGGTCATATAATAGGGCTGCATTTGATTGCTCATGACTGTAACAAACTCCACAATCCTTTTCTAATTCATGTTAACAGATGGATTGAAATTCAGTTTTTATGTGCACTTTCAATTGTGTGCGAAATATTTTCTATGCTCCATAACTTATCCTGATGTGGAGAGTTCCTGTCCTCCCATCACACATACTCAAAACAGCAGCAGCAGCAGAGACACAGTTTTCAGATCCAAACTTGTGAGGTTCACCCTTCTAACCAGTCACAGAGACTTTGACCACTTTTTAAAAAAAGGCAGTGTATTTTTGACAACGTGGAAGTTATTACTCTATTGGTATGTAAAGTAGGGCATAACTTTTAGCGAGAAACCTTGTTACCTGGAGACCGTTTTACACAGCACTACCTAGTGCTTAGAGGACCGATAGACACGACAGAAAAGAAATATTTGTGTCGTTCACAATCTTCTGTTTCTTAGCTGGTAAATAATGACCAAAAACATGCTTTTGCTTTTGTATCAGAGTGAGTGACCTTTGAACGTTTATATATTAAAGGTCACTTCTTCACTTATGTTCTCCTGCTAAGCATTATTGTGAAATGTGTCCTAATTAACATTTCAATTCTTGGATCTTATACAAACTATAATCAGTTTATCATTCCAGGTGGATGTTTGTTCCAAAATGTTACCCTGGCAAGAATTGGACAGATGTAATTAACACTCTTAAAATCATGTTATATCCTCACACCCTGTTCTGTTTTTAGATTTCTGGCACCTGACTGGAAACTTGACTTTATGTGATAAAAGGTGAGACTCATTTGCGTCCAGCCACAAACTCACACACCTCATTTGCTTCATAGAGTTCCATGTTTTTCAACAGAACTTACTTTATTACTTTCACTGAAATGAAATGTTCCCTGAAAAGGACCAGAGCAAACCATGGGTTGGGTTATAGCATGGCTAGTGCAAGAAACAATAGTTCTTTGTTTTTTTTCTCAACCTCTTCCATGATACCCGCCTCCTTCCAAAAGCAGATGCAATAAACAACGAAAAAAATAAATACATATATCTAGATCTGTACTGACAACTCAGTGTGGGGGATGGACATGAGTGTTAAAACTGATACAAACGCGCTTCATCTGTGACAGTTTGTGTCTGCAGCTTTGATTACTGAAGCTCTCTCTAAGCACCAGATGCTTGTGGAGAGTGTTAGTAATAGCTAAACGATGATTTCTCCCTTATTGACTTCTAATGGTGAATATGTTGTGTAATGAGGAAAACGGTGCAGATGGTTGGAGGACAGAACGCTCAGGGGGCCGCTTCCCCATAAAATGACTTATTTATGTCAGACTAAATGTTTGGAAGCATTGTCAGCCTGGCCACTGAGCCGGTAAACTGCTACTTCCTTGTCCTCAGACAGTGAGCACACACACACACACACACACACACACACACACACACACACACACACACACACACACACACACACACACACACACACACACACACACACACACACACACACACACACACACACACACACACACACACACACACACACACGTTCCCTATAGCCAGAAAGTGGAGACAGCACCATCATAGCAGCAAATCTACACTCAGTGGATCAGACTGCAGGTAAATCCTCTGCTCTTGCTTTGGCTAAAGATTTAAAGTACATAGAGAAAAGACATGCTGCACTGAATTAATATTGCAACATGTAAAAATAGATTTGACAAACACATTTATAGTTGAAAGTCTAGTACTAGGCCAGAACGATTTGTAAACCTACACATTTTCTTGAAATGACTGGACTTTATTTTAAATATAAAGCAACATTGCAAAAACATTTGCAAAACTTAAAGGATGTATTTACCAATTACTTGCTTATTATAGTTCCAGTTGGGGTAGTACATGTACATAAATGCCTTACACTTCCATTTGACTTATTACTTCTAGCTAAAAAATGCCTCCAGATGACATCACTTGGAGGAATCTTCAGTTTAGATTGTGTCATCTCATCACTCACACTATGGCGGTTGTAAACATGTTCAACGTGCTTTTCCAGAGCTCCTGCAGAGGACGTCATCTGAACTCCTAATGATGAAAAACTCTTCTTGGAGTTTTTAGCAGACAGATATTTAAATACAGGGAAGATTCAAAGCATTGATGTACATTTACACACTAAACTAAGGCCACAGAAAGTTGACAATTGGTGTCACCTTTTCACTATTTAGCTAATGTTCACCAATAATGATATTTATCTTCAAGACTTGAGCTCAGCTGCTCTTTGACAGTTTTTATTATTGCTCAACATTGGCCAATGTCTGTTCTCACACCAGCTGATTATTAAAAACGTCTTCAGACACACAGTGTATTCAGACAGTATTGAGATCCTTTAACCTTTTTAATTTCCTTGTGTCACAGCCTGACACTACATAGGTTTAAATTCATTGTTTTTTCTCACTCTGTACCCCATAATCACAAAATGAAACTGAATTTTATAAATGTCTGTACATATATCTATGTAATTTTTTTATAATGAATAATTGATTAATTATTAAAAACTAAAGCCCAAACAAATACGAGAATCACTTTCTAGAGAAGATGATGAAATGGAAACGTAAAGTCAGACACAGAGGTGGAAAACAGTTTCGTTCAAATTCACAGCAGAAAACAAAGAAAAAAACCCAGGTCACGATGAATAACTCATCTGAAGGAATTTGTCCTTTGATCAATATGTACGGCAAACTTTGTGAAAGCAAAGCTGCATTTACACGTCTGTTAGGGCGTTTGACAGACACCCATTGCTGATTTAATATCACGGGATGAATTCTCTAAACAATGTCACCCAATGGCTCATCTACAAAGGTTTGTTTATGGTATGAGCCATAAACTGGACATCTCACATGAGCAGAACCTGCATAGTGGGGCAGAGCCTCCACATGGGAAAAGTTTGAGGAAGAGTTAATTCAGAAAACAAAAAAAAAACTTCTCTCTGGTTTGGAAATTGTTCAGCAACAAATCAGATGTAGATCAAACATCTGTGAAATGCACGTTGTTTCAGAAACCCATATGTTGCACAAATGGAATATGGCAGATGTTGGAGCAGCAACAGAAACCAAACTCCTTGAATCCTAAAGGGTGTTGTCAGTACGATTGCCCTCGGTACTCCATATGAGACAAGACGTAAACCACAGGAACAAGAAATTCAGGCAAACATTAAACGGTCAGTGAAATATTTCATTGATATCTAAACCCTGCATCAGTGCATTAAACACGTTTAAATCTATAAAAATGAAAACACAAAGCATTAAGTTGCACAGAGCCATAATTTGACGATGAGGCAGCCGTGTCCACTGGGACCAGTTGGATCAACACCGTTATGAGGACGTAACCGATAAAAGCTGGCTCTTCAATGCGCTTTGTTAAAGCGTCTGAAGGATCCCGATCGATGCTCAGATGTGTTGACTTATTTGGGAGGAGCGATCGCCAAGAGGAAAGGAGCGTGAGCACGGCAGAAAACTCAATGCCAATCTCTCTGCTCCTGCAACATCGACCCAAACTCACTAATGTTCATCTCGCATCTTTTCTTACAGGCTGCATCCAGCTATTCATTCACTAAACACACACTGCTGCAAAGGCCGGTGAACCCCGTGAATATCTCTGCTGAGGCAGTGCGCGTGTTTGTGTGTGTGTGAGTGTGTGTTTGTCTGCTGCAGGATGTGTAAGCGGCAAGAAATGGAACTAGAGTGAACGATTAAATGAGATATGACGCGTGCACCTTGACAACCAGTGACTGTGTGCGTGTGTGTCACACAAGAGTTTGCTTCTGCAGCATCCAGAGCTGAAAGAGAACTATATTTAAAACTGTGTGTGTGAGATGACAGCGAAGATGATTCAGGGATTTTTCACATCCTGCGCTAAAGCATCCCAGATCTTTCATTACAGCGCTGACAAATTCATCAGGTTCGTCTCATGTTAACGCTGCTTTTCTTTCACGTTTGGTGTGTGTGGTGTGTATGTTGTCACAAACATAATGAGCAGATTAAAACTCATTTCTACCGTACATATTTAACACGCAGCATACAGGCCGTGACACGTCTGTCAGCCCCTGTGCTTGCGGGGCGTCCCACACCGTCCACACTCGTCAGCTTTTAATTGATGGCGCCATCAATTAAAACCTGACGAGTGTGGACAGTGCCTTCGTCTCACACAGGCACTGAACACAGTTGGCTGTTGGGTGTCGTCTGTGTGGTGTGTTCATGTGCATGAACCTTTTAACCAACGGGAAGGCAACGCAATAGTCAGATTGGTGCATCTCTGCCTTAAGACTTTGTGAAGTGATCCTAGAAAAAAATGTCCAAGAATGAAAACGAACGTTACTCAAAGTCACGCGTTACAGATGATCGGTTACTCGATGTCGCATGTTCAACGTGTCTTCATCACAATCAGCAAATGTGAGAAAATGGGCCAAAGTGAAGCCACATTTAATTAGTAGTTTCAGTAGTGAAACATAAATGTCTATTTATGTCACAGTGCCTCCTTATGTTCTTGATTTCACCGGAATGACTGAGGAAGCGTTGAGCTGACATGCTGTGAAGTGACGGATGATGGTATTTATTTACAGGTTTGAGCAGAACATGAGACTGGAGCAGTGTGTTAGGACAATGACTGGGGATGTTGGAGGTGTCAGCTCGTGGTTCTGTTACCATAACTAGAGCTGGTACGTGGGCCGACACCGGCCATGCATCACTTTACTGTGTATGTTGGGTTGTCATTTATAAACAGCTGCAGTTTATTCACCAAACTGCTTTGACTGCTGCATTTATACACAAGCACATGTCTCGCTCCTAAATTCATTCATCGCAACTTTTTCTAAAATGTAAATGACGTGTGTTTCAAAAGGAAACTGAGGGGGAATGAAAAGCAATAAAATGTCAAACAGGATCTAAAAAAGGTCTATAGCTGTGATACACAGTCTGAACATATTGACATTTTGGTGAGATTTTAGAAACCAAATAATGGCAAATGACAATGAATGGAAATGTGATGTTTAGTTTGGCTCAGCTGTCCCTGTAAAATACCAGAACTGATCCACGTCTGATTAAAGCACCTTTTGTAAATCAAATCTTCTACTTTAATTTGTTCTTCCTCAGAGACTCTGTGGCTTTTTTCCATCGTCCATTCATCAGAATGGGAAAAAAAATGTCTCTCTGTCAAAGTCCAAGGTCGCTTCTCAAAATGTCTTGTTTGACCCAACAGTCCAAAACCAAACAAGTAAAACAATTTTCTGTCACATGAAAACACAAAAGCTTCATGCAGAAAGCTAGATCAGATCATTCTCTCAACAAGATGTTTCTGATTTCTCACATATAGTAGGCAGAAAGTGGAATTTTATTTCCCTACACATTAGAAATTTGAATTCAAGCAGACTGGATCTGAACAGGAAGACAAACTGAATTGATGGAAATTCAGGATCAACTTTGGAACCACCGCTCGTAATAAGTGCGGACAGGCCGAGCTGCTGCTGCGGGTTTTCCATGGCTCTTAACCCCGAACTGTGACCAGACATCACCTCAGTGGGAAGCGGCCGCCGTCCCGCTCCGTCCTGCGGCTGCTGCTTCACACATTTCCCCGCTCGCGTCGTGCACAAAAGCGGCTGGAAAATGGGCTGGAAAAGAGGGAAAGCGCGTCCGCGTACTCACCAATGCTCCTGAAACTCTCGGACAAAGTTCTCCTCAACTTTTTCATTTTCCCGATTTTCTCCGCGGGCTGGGAGGCTGGCATCAGGTCGCACATGTTGTCTCTCTCTCTCTCTCTCTGTCCCTTTTCTTTTGGGATCTTCCACAGACTTGGACACTGCCTTGCGCTTTGGAGCCAGGAAAGAGGACCGGCGCTGGGTCAGCCCTGCGGGGCTGCGCTGGCGGGCACGGAAAACGGAGCGTCGGCGGCTCCCACTTCTCTCATCAACTAGTCAAAACCGAATTTCTACTTGGGATTTTTCTCAAGGATGCAACTACATTTCTAAAGAGGCAGCACAAGTCCGCGCTGACGCCGAGACGTCCGGAGTGGAACGCGTGCGTAATCTGCTGCGCCTTCGTTCCTGGTTGGGACAAAAAAAAAATCACGCTCGGCTCTGACTTCCTCCTTTCTTTCCTCCCTGCTCCTCCGCAATCTAGATGTCATTTTTGAGATTCTCTCTCTGGTTTCGACCCCGAGACCCCGCCCTGTATGGGAGGGAGAAGGGACGACTCCCGGGCAGCACCGCGTTCCTATTGGTTGGGGAGGCTGACCGTCACGGAGCCAGCGCCGCCCCGTAATGTGTTGCAGGAGAAGGAATATTTTCGCAGATTATCGTCGCTCCGTCGTGAGGCTGCTGCCCTCTGCAAGACCCGAGCATCGGCGTCCTCCGCGATATTTGTGTCAGACTTAAACGGAAGAGTGACTGTCTTGGACTGAGAGATTTTTGCGCCTGTTTCTTGTGCATTTTGCCATTTGCATGGCCATAATAAAGAATTCCTTAGACACTTTTGAAAAATTTAAATTAGAAAACTAGTGACAGTTTCTCATGATAATATACCCTGCAGCCCATTTCTGTCACCTAAACACGTTCTGTAATTGACACTTTAGTTTAGCTGTGGGATTAAAGCTATCCGAGCTATCCAACCTCTGCATTAATAATCTAAATCCTGCAGCAGCGAGCGTGTGGGCTCCATTCTGCTTCTGCCATGTGTCTTTATGGTGCACGCTGGCATCTCCAGTTTTGATGCTGCAGTCACCACAGCAGCCGCATGAATAATTATTCCAAGGCAACGGAAAGAACAATGGTGTATCAGTGCAACTACTGTACCACAACATGCTGCCAGTGTCGGGATGTGACCCTCGCGTAAACTGTTGGAGAGCAGCAGCCTCTGGAATGCAGAGGGCTGACGTGCTTTCATAGTGCTGCCCTAATCACTCACTAATTGAGACAAATGTACAGCTTCATTAGTCTGAATTGGTCCTTCATTATAGGACATTTGCTAATGATGCATGCGTGATCACAAGCGGAGCAGCACACCTCTGCAGTCCAGGAGCAAGTAAATCTGTGAAGCACATTTGGCAGTTTGAACATTGGATGTTTTCTTGTACTAAATGTACTAAATAACAATGATTTGCTGATTTGCAAACGTGTGATCGACATCACAGTGGAAGCATCTCTTAATGGACTGTGTGGGCCATGGGACTGATTACAGGTAAAGTAAAGCCTGCTTGATGTTGTTCACGTGTGCCCCTCTCTATTTATGAAAACTGTTTTTTTTTTTGTGAAATGCTCTTTTTTTTTTAAGAGGAGGTGCAGATCATAGAATCTGTACACAGCGGTGGCACCAGATGGCAGTGAGGTAACTGCACTGGAACGATTCCCCAACACAGGCGTCCTGTGAGGGAGCGGAGAGAGCTGCTGTGGCACAGTAACTGGCCCCTAGAGGCTGTTTGCAGGCATTAGTGGAATCAATGAGAAGACAAAGAAGCTAAATACATCATGCACAAATTGTTTAACCAGACGCTATGTTCACCTCAGCAATTATCCGTAAGATAAGTGTAAGGCTGCTTTTAAGGACCACATCTGCCATTCTGATCTGCTCTGGCCAGAGCCCTGGACGTTAAACAGACATATTTAATGTCGTTTTATTGACAGCTTGATGTGTCCTGGCATTTTTCTGTTATGAGAGATGCTTTAGGATATTGTATCAATTTAAATTATAATTGTCACATGATATGTAACTGACAGCTCTACCTGCCTGTGTAGAAAATGACCCACGTTGAAAAGCACAAAGCCCCTAAAGAAATAGGGGCTAAAGCAGGTCTACTTGATGTGCAGTAATCAGTGCTTACAGGTCCTGCCCTTTTATAACCCCCCCCTTGAAGTAACTCACGCTATTATCACTGGTGCAGTCAGTTGTTTCCAAAGTCACGATTATATCTATTTTTGACTGTGAGCACAACAAAGACAACACACAAAATGTTGAGATGTTTTTGAATTTTTGCTCATGTTCCCATTCTTTCTTGCTTTTCAGTGGATGACAGGTACATTTGTCGGTCTTCAGTCTTTTGCTGAAAATGCATCACAGACTCAGAGGCCTTTGGACTGTGAGCTTTTAAAAAGGGAGACACTTGCTCTCCTCTCTAGCATCTTACGACTTCTGCAAATTTCAAAATTTGACTCATCAGACCAAAGGTCAAATTTCCACTTCAGGCTATTTTAAAATAAGCTCAAGCTCTGGACCAGCAGCAGTTGTTTATGGATTTCATGGTTGTTTCTTAGCGTGGCAGAATTTTAATGTGGTTTTCAGGGGTGTTCCTGAACCCCTGCTGTACAGAATGAGAACTTTCTATTTAAAACTCAGTGCCACCCAAGGTCACAGCTATTCATTATAGTTTTTGGCCTTGACCTTGCCTACAGAGATTTCTCTGAATGCTCGAAATGATTTAATAATTTTATATTATTATTGTGGATGATGAAATGGAAGTTTTTTTCTTAAATTGTTGAACAGTATTTTACAGGGATGAACTTCACCCATCCAAGTTTTATTCAAAAACATGTGCTTCATTGTTCCACTATGTATAATCAGAACTTTGTCCTAAATTATTTGCTAATCATTGCCCCCCAGCCCTTCAGGAAATGGCATTTATACGTGTCTTTAGGCACTGCTCTTGTCTATAAAAGAATAAAACCTTGTTGTTAAAAGCAGATTTTTATTTATGTGTAAGAACATATCTCTGCTACAGCAATTACTGTGAATTTCATGACTCAATAGTTTATGTACAAAGTGACAAGACTGCTATGGAACTACAATGCCTAAAAAGAGAAAGTCATTGATGAAGTTTCAGAACACTAAAGGAATTTGCACAACTGTGGGCTTAAAACAAAGCTTCAACATGTTTCCACCAAGAATCACAAGGCAAAAGAAAATCTGATTTTCTTGATCCATGTTTGTTATTTGAAAAATGAGAAACAGAACATTTTGAGTAGTTTGGAAGACCCAGCACTTTATGCTGCCTGAGGAACAGCTGCTTTACTCATTCTCAAACTTGCTGTATGGGTGGTCCGCATCACCAATCAGACCTGCACAGAGAGGAGAAGGAAGAGAAGGTGAAAGCACAGAAATGCATGGTGGGTCAGGGAACATGATACGCTTCTGCTCCTACTCTGATTTAAAACCTCATTGTATCTCGAAGGCTGAATTCTCAAATCCTAGTCCAAGGATACAGAGTATGTTTTAATGACATTTATTGGAAAAATTCATCTTCCACAGGATACCCTTACATTGTTAAAAATCTGCAATGGTGTTGTTTGTCTGGGTCTACCACTCCCTACAATACACGTCCTCTAAATCAGTGCTTCCCCAAGGCCCTGCTCATACCCAACTAGTGCCCTGCTCACTGGTGAATACTAGGATTAGATGACTTCAGTCAATAAAAACTGAAGCTCTATTTGCTTTGTCTTCGCCACTCGAAGAAACATCTTCGAGCTTCCGATCGACTTGTCACAGCTGATTTGGGTGTACTAAATGTATACTGTATGCACTGGTAACGCAGTGATTGATAGATGATAGATAAGCAGCGCAGGCTGAAAATCAATAAACAGATTTCAGATTCTGATTTAAACATAGATCATGACTTGGTGTTTATTCTCACACAAAATTTATAGCCGCTCACTGCACAGATTTACACAGAAAAGAATCAGTCTAAAAGTAGGTTTCAGTGCATGTCAATCAGTAGGAAAGAAGTTTCCTTTCAAATTAAAGTCCAATTTGTACATATTTTGATTGTCCGTCCTTCACATTCTTTTGAATGTGGTGTCTCAGGAAAAGGTAATTTCTTTATATTTAGTAGAGTAGGTAGTAGTAGGTAGTCCACTTGAACTCAGACAACGCTCCATTTTATTGGTCAATGGTCAAGGTCACTGTAACCCCAAAGTCTTTTTCATATTCGTCCAGAGTGTGGACAATTTTCAAAGAAAAGCCTCGAGGGAGTTTCATTTTATCTTGCAAAACCCCCCTCCCCCGAACCCTCTGGACAGACGTATGTAAATTGGAACTTTGCTGCACAATACGGGAAAAGACTGACAGTGATTCTTTTATTGTTTTTCCGGCAATAAACACTTACTGGCCATTTCTTTAGGGACACCTGTACAATTGTATTGTAATCCAATGCAGCAGCTCTGCCATGAATTCCACTCTTTCAAGGTCATAATGTCAGTTTTTAAGGTGAAAGTGATAATCCTACTCCGTGTTTGTTATTGAGGTCACAGTGGGTGGTGGAGTCATGCTGGATTAACAAGCCTATTAGACTGTTTACATTTAGACCACGTCATTGCAGATGGAGATCAGCTGAGTACTAGCTGCTCTCAGTCATCCTATCGTTTTTGCTTGTTTCGACTGTAGCACAGGATTTGCAGCGTGACACTCGTGCACAGTACAGACCTATACAGGGTATGGTAGAGGTCATAATTCCAAGTGTGCTCTTAGTTCAAAGTCAAACCTTTGTCTGCTGTTTCAGTGACCTGTAAAGTGCAGCTCACAGTGAAGAGAGGACTTATGTTTAACAGCAGCGTATGAGAAATCATGCTTAACTTGATTTAAACAGACAGGAGTTAGTCTAACCTATGCATGACCTGAACTGCCTTGCTTGGGGACCAGGCCTATTCTGTTGAATAATGCATTGCTGGCACTGTGCATGGAAATGAAAGTCAATGACAGCGTCCTGGACAATCTGAAACCAATTCAACATGCATCCACTGTGTTAGACTTGCTGATCAACGCAAGTACAAGTGGTTCATACATCACAGGGAGAGATTGGGTATCTGAGTTAGTCAGAGTGTAAACGTAGACAATGGTTCGTACAGTACATACCATACTTCCTGCGGATTTCATCATGCCGCGCCTGTCTCTCCACCTTCCTGTAAAAAAAAAAAAAAAAAAAAAGATAAGTGTTCGTAAAAACATTTTCTTTTCCACCCAAAGTTCAGTTCATAGAATAACAACAGACTAGTAGAAACAGATGAAATAAAAGGCAGCTCCTATGTCAACACCACAGGGAAGCTCATCATTAAGGGAAAACAAGGTTTACCAAAATACATCACACCACACACCAAAGTTTGGCTCAAAAGCAAGAACGTAGAGTTGTGCAAGAAACAGTCACATGAAGAATATATTTAAATAAAGTTTTTAATCTATTTAGAACATCCAGTAACTCCTAAATAAAAAGTATGCCTAAATGATATTGCATTCCACAGTTCAATTTGCACTTCATTATCACCTATACTCTGCAACTTCAAGTAGCCTGGCTGAAGTTTACCACTGTTTCTATATCAACTCTGATATCTCCGGAGTAACTGCCCGCTGACATTTAGATTTGCATTCGTATGCAGTGATGGTCACGAATTGCTGCCCTTCTTGCTGTTTGTGTCTTATATCTCGTTAAAGTAAAGTAAATCTCTAGGATTAAAAAGAAAACATTAAGTTTCAAAAACTGCAACACTGAGTGGAAAGTAAGCAAGCTCTAATAAAAATGTATACACAGCATTTTAAAAACCATCTGCACTTAAAGATTTTTTCACAAGTACTGCTTAATAAAAATGGAATAATTTTCTTTCAAAGTTCACAACAAAGACTGAATTTAAAAAGAGGATAATTTTTGCATTCAAGGTAAAACATTTACAATCAAAAATCCACCTATTCAAGTGGTCTCTTTCTGTTCTAACACAAATTAATCCAATGAAACTGGTAAACGCAGAAATTACTTTGAATACAGTGTTTCATGTGTTTTGCATGCAACACTAACCAGGAAACGATTACATTAAAGCTGCGGTTAATCCAATATGGCAAAAGGTCCATATTTAGTCTTATATTGCATCAATACCATATTGGTGTAATGCATAGCAAAACACTAATTAATTAAGTATTCCAATTAATTATCGTGCTGTCTATACAAATCACGTATGTGAGACACAAAACTACGGAGGACAAAGAATCCAAAAATAACCCCAAAAAACTGAAAAGAGGAACAAAACCAATGCCTATGAAGAATGAATATGTGCGTGTTAATCACGGACAATGACATTTAAACACTGAAAGTATCACTTAACACTCCACAGTAAGTCACTCATTGGTGTTACATGTTAGAAACACACAAATAGGCTTTTCGGAAAATGCTTAGCAGGATAAAGCTCAGCACCTCCAGGGGCATCACATCACATAAAAAGCTGGTGTAAATCGCCAGTGTTTCATTTTCAGGTGGTGATCTGTGAGCAACAGTGTGGCGGAGCTCTGTCTGCCATCTGTTATCTCCCCCAAATCTGCAGCCAGCTTTTATACAACTGAATGACTGATACTCTCACACTTGCTCTACATTAATGTGGCTACATTCCACAGGTGGAAAAACGTGGAAAAAGGAAATAAAAAGGCAAGTGGGGAGAAGATATACATGGAATTTCTTCCACCACAAACACAAAATGTCCAATACGCAAGTGGCGGACATTGTAGCTAATCTACCACAGTAGGGGTGCTCAATATATAAAATTGACTTCAATATCGGCGTTGTTTTAATAGTGTCCCAGTTGATGTTATAGAGAATGTCCTTCACTTTCCAACAAGCAAATGAAAACACGCTACTACAGTCTTTCATTCACTCTTCTGTAGGCTCCATTGGATGCAGTGTGCTTTAATAAAGCATGAGTGAACAGGAGACAAACACTGACACAGCCAACACCAGCATCGCAATATACATCATTAGATTCAATCGTTACATGTGGATCATTGTCATGAATATGACGATGGTTTGGCTTTGAAAAGCCGACAACGTACAAACTATGTCAGGAATCAGTTGCTGTGTTTTACCTTCTCTGAGCCACTGCATAGGTAACGGGAAATATGACAAGCTTTGGACGCTTAATGTCCAGAATGTCCAAAACAAGACAAGGTACCAGCACAAAAATACACTCTGCAACTTAAAGTAGAATTATTTCGCAAATGTACCTTATGACAAGAAAAGCAAAAGATGCCAATACATAAGCTGCGACCACTTGCATTGCAAATGATCGTGTCACTTAAAGTGGCTAGTTTCATGAAATATGAATACTTCAGTCTCGGTGGCTTTCTAAAAGTACGTCTGCAAATCCTGTAGTGTAAACTGCAGAAAGTTTCATACTTCCTTTTGTGGGATGTTATCAATATTAATTTTGCCAATATTCTCTTGACATTTGATCCTCCTGTACATTGTCAGTGCAGTTGTAATCCAAAACAGAAGTTCAGAATTTACAGTACCAGTAAATTTACATCATCAGTGTTGGTAGGAAACTCAGTTTCAGCTTAATGGATCATATAAAACATGTCGTTTAAAAAATAAAAAAAACTGTTGCGTGCAGTTTCTGCAGTATTAGTGACACCAAACTATTATTGTTCAAGAAAAAAGTTTATGTTCTTGACACTGGCACCTCTGTATGAATTTAAATCCATTTGAAACTTGCCACGGTCTAACAAGAATACCAAATATAAATACAAAATTATGCCCGCTGCTTATTGGAAGCGAACAAACAAAAAAGCTACAACATTCAAAATATGAACGGCCAAATCCTTGACAGGAGCTGTTGCTGATTCTTCTATATTGTCGTCCAACCCGCACACACACTACTGTGAGCTGGCTCTGTGGTCGCTAGGCTGCAGTGTCTAGAGGCACTAGTCTCTGTTACCATAGTTCGACTCTATTCTGAAAGTCCTGTTCGCAACATGAACTGCATCTATGTAGGTCACTGCACTCTCTGACTTCTGAGATTTGATCATGCTCACCACAGGAATCCCTGACTAGATTTTGTGGCATGTGAGAGAAAAAACTCAGAGGTTGGATAATTCAACTCGCAGGCTCCCTCTGAAACATAGGCACGCACAGAGAGGACCAGGGCTCTGATGTTCCCTACACTGCAATGATGATATACAAGTTACTGACTAGGTTTCTGCTCGGCTGCTCCGCTTAGCGACACATCACCCAGTCTATCCTCAGGACGGACGCACCAGAGGCACGGCTAAATAGAAAAGACACTAAATAGAAAGACGAGGCAGAAACATTTAGAGTGCAGGAACAGAAAGGTTTTCTGGTCTGACAACTGCTACAACACACACTGCTGTATGATTCAGTGAGGATCACAGTCGTTCTTTAACAGTGGACATTACTCTTCCTAGTGTAGGCCACTCGGTTTAGATCTCCATAACTAAAGAGCAGCTGCACAGCCTTCACAATCCATCTGGTGTTTGGGATGTTAAGGAACACTGAGCTGCTCCTGTGGGAAATGGACTTGTTGGGGCTACACACACTCAAGGACACACGCCAGTTGCTAGATTCCCAAACATACAATGGACTCTTTTATTGGGGACTGAACTGTTCGGTCCTGCTGAGGTTAGCCACGGCCAAATTTTCTGACCATTTGTGCCGTTTTACCTTGATATAACGACAATACTAGTTTGATTGTATTTTCTGTATTACACTCAGTTATGGTTGCCAACACAGTGGATTTAAAACTAAACAAGATGTGCGTAAAGTGCCAACTGTCAGCTTTTATTCAAAGCTAAACCTGTCACCGAATAGACTGGCTATGCACTACAGCCATTGTTGATAACAATAACTCAATTTTAGGGGCTCAAAAACAACTGGCCAAACTAACATAATAAGAAATGAATTAGTCAGTTCAACATTTAATACTACATCGGTTGCAAGGCTTTGCAGCAGAAATCACCAAAGCTCTGCCACATATTTTTGCAGCTGTCCTCAGTTCCTCATTTTGTCTTTAGCCAGTGAAATGCAGCTGAACTGGATTCAGGTCAGGTGACTGATGTGGGCATTAAACTGCTCTGCCTTAACAAAGTCTTGGGTTGCTATTGCAGTATACATGTGATTGTTGACATGCATTGTGACGCCCTCTCCAGGGAGTTCTTATTTGGATGAATATAAGCAGATAATAAAGCCTTAAACACTTGCAGTGGTGGAATGTACACACACGTGGTGGAATGTACACACACTTTTTGTGTATGTGAATATGCCTTATTTAAAGATTTTGTCATTGCCATTTTGACTTTTACTCCACTATATTGAAGAGCAATTATCTACGCTTTCTACGTCCCTACACTTCTAATCAAAATTGCATTACACTTTACACATTTTATAATATACTACATTTTCTGTTTTTTTTTATTAAAAATATATAAATAGTGAGACAGGAATCATTTCACTAAACCAGACCAATGTAAAAATATATATTTAAAAAGAAAATCTGGAATGAAATTAAGCCCCTCTTTAGGGCTGAGCTATACATCAGCTTTCAGTGTGGTATACTAGTGATCACACATTTTAAATTTTTTACTGAAAACAGAACACAGATATAAACTACATCAATTATTGAACTTGTTGTTATCCAGAAGTAAAGAGTGTTGTCTGGTTGGAATAATTACATGTGGAAAAAATACTGTCGTGTGAAGCTAAATAAATATGCATTTTCATTTGATCCAACCTGTTTCCACTAAAGCCTGAAGTAACGTTCTTACCGCTCTTCGGCACGCTGTTTGATCTCTTCTCTCCTCTTGGCAAACCTCTCTTCATCTCTGTCAGGCCTTAAGACATAAGGAGGCATGAGTAAGTATCAAATTCACTATTGTTCACAGAATATGCGAACAACAATCGTACATATCTTGATGCAACAATTTACAAACATATTCAAGATAATACATGTGTTTGAGACCCTTTTTGATGCTAAACTTGTACCTTCATTTAAACTACAGTGTGCAGTCAGTAGGGCATGACGTTTATTTGAGTTACCAATTAACTCTGCAGCTTGCATGAAAGGGAAGGAACATACAGAAACAAGCTGTGGCCGATGGCCTAATAGAGTGAGATATGAAATTTGCTCATAGGTAAACGACAAAACAACAAAGAAATATATATAGAGTGGCTGTGTGTGTGTGTGTGTGTTTTTCACTGCAGACATGCTCTTCATCACATTTGTCTGCTGGATGACAGACATGAAGGAGACTTCTACACCCACAGGATTGTCAGTGTGTGACAGGTTAGGCTGTAGTTGACTGACTGACATGACATTTTCAATTCACTCCAGCACAGTGAACAGAATAGAGCCCCCCCACCCCAACCACCACACACACAAAAGCAGCTCCAAGAAAAACTGAGGACTAACGCGGCCTCAATTACAGAGGTAGAACATCCAAGAACATAGATTTACTACAAAGGCTGACACAATGAGTTCAGACCTGACATTACCATTTTCATATTTGTATGTTTTTGACAAGTTTGGTGTTGCTTTAATTTTTTAGTATGCAAATGTCTAACCAAACGTTTGGTTAGACATTTGCATACTAAAAAATGAAAGCAACACCAACACGTCATTTGGTTTTTGTGGGGCTGGGCGGCTAAGTTGGCAAGGCAGTTGTCCACTGACCACAGGGTAACTCAATCCCCCAGTCCCTCCGTGCTGCGTGTGAACTGAACCCCTAGTTGCTCCCAGTTGGCCAGATGAGCACCTTGCATGGCAGCCATCGCAATTGTGTGTGTACCAAAATTCTCTGTAAGTCACTATGGATAAAAGCGTCTGCCAAATGACTAAATGTAAAAGTAAACGTACTATAAGCAACACAGGCACTCCTGATGGGTTTCTGCAGAGTGCAAGACCAAATACATGTTTAATGGTTTGCTAAGATAACAATCTTGTATAATTAGTTACATTTATGACGTTTGTTTATTACCTCCAACACCTTCAACTCAAAGCTTTGAATGCTTTATTAAAAAAAAAAAATCTGAGATCAAATGTCTGACTTGCAAATATCGCAATTTCAGTAACTGTTTCAAAAGTCTTGCTCACTCAAATATAAGTGTTACCCTTGCACTGAAACACAGTTTACTTGTCATTTAAGCTTACCCCGACGAACGTCTCCTGCAACAGCAACAGCAGCAGCACACAACGATGCTAGTGAGGATGACTCCACCCACCACAGCCAGAGAAATGATCAGGGCTTCAAAGTTCACTGAATCAAAGAAGAAGACAAGTGACATTTAAACTCATTATAATTGCCAGGGTCTACTATAAGAGTTCAAGTCAAATCCAGGCTTCTTTAAATGACAACATACATTTAACTTGTTTGGGGATACTGCCACCTGCTGACCTTTCTGCAACACTGCAAGTCTTCAGATTGGTAACCTCTTATGGAGGCAAACTATAATACACTTCCTTTTCCAGAGAAAACAGAACTGACACATCAAACAGATCTTAATCTGATGTAGGCTTAGTAGTAAAGGCATAAACCACTTGACTTGCAATATGGTTACAGCTAATTTATTTGTTCTGTTCAAAGTTCCAGTAACATCACTTTGCCCAGTCAGTAATAAATCAATTCAAGTTATACAGTGAAATAAAATTTTTTTAAGACTAGCTCCCTGGTTCTATACAACATGTGGCAACATAATCAAGGGTTATGCCAAGCTCTTCGTTCGTAACAACTTCAAGGTGGTTTCTGCTGAACATTCAGTATCTGTTTCCTTTCAGAAGGCATACTAGTTTCAAATGTATCTATTTCTGTTGTTGAAAAACCCACTTCTATAAAAACTTTCACGTGAGAATATATCTGTCTTGTTTGTTTCATAGTAATCTGTTTGACCTATGTTTCCTTAGTGCTACTACTCAAGGGACACCTCTCAAAACTGAGGCAACATTAAAACAAAGAGAGGCATTAAACTCTTTATTTAAAAAAAAAACACCTAAAGACATATGGAATTACACCCTCTACCTCAAGGGATGATTATTAAGCAATTACTCATTTGTTTTATAGGAAAAAAATCTAGTTGTTTTTGGATCTGTTTCAGGTGTGGCCACACCTCTTCAGCACTGTGGAAACACTGCGGGCTCCTACGGTTATGACTGTGGTAGAGGGTTCAGCATGATGCTAGAATCTCTGAAAGACAAGTGTTTAATAAACACTTGGGTGGGATATTGCCCCTGTATGTGAAATAAATGTTTCTGGGTAAAAGCTTAAGTGTAAATCTAAGCTCCTCAATGTGACACAATTTCTTTAATGGACATCACTGGTTGTGCTCTGAGGGAAAGTTAATTCCTCTTCACAAAGCTTGGAGCAAGATAAAAATGCTGTTTAGATTATCATTATTATCATTATCATTATGTTAGGCCTGACACACATACACAGAAAAACAACATTCATACTCACATTCACAGCTACAGACAATTTAAGAGTTGTTGGACTGTGGGAGGAAAACCAGGGAACACGCAAATTTCTCACCAAGGCCCCTGCTGACGGGGGCTGTGAGGCAGCAGCGCTAACCCCTCTGCTACCCTGCTGCTCTGCTCACACAATTTCATTCGAGGAAAAAAATTCCTGCAGAGACTGTCCAAATTAGCAATACTAGTGATACTGTTACATCACTCCATAGACCAGCTATTGTAGTTCATGAAAGGTGCCTGTTTTTGTTTCTGAGTAAGGCTTGTCAGGTCTAAGCTTGTCTTAGAAGTCAGAAAAAACAGTGCCTGACTCTACTAGACGACTTTTAGCATGTAGAAATTAAAAGAAAATGTTTTGTAAAAATGTTTTTCATTCTTATTAGACTATGTGTCCTTATTAATTTTACTACTCCTTTTAGTTTGGTTCAAATGACCTCATCTAAAGATATTACCACTGTAAAACCCCTTACATGGCTACTTTTTAATCTGACTGGCTACTCAGAAACTAGGGGAACTCCATGTGCTCTGATGATTTTACTTACTGAGAATGTTTTTATGTGCACAGAGTCAATGGTTCCCTTCTACAGTCTAAAACTTACACACACAGCTACTACACCACATACTGAATTTAGAGGAACAATTTTGTCTTAACACAGAAGGCATTTTTTTCAAATAGCTCGCAACAGCTAAAACACTGTTTATGTAGATGAGCAACTCAGCATTGTACACAACCTACAGCTATTTGCCTCCAACATGCAAATAAAAACTGCTTGTATTTTATAAAGGTGGAGACTTTTATGACTTCCACCTGTACAGTTCAGGGGCATGTGCCACATTTACTGTTGTGTTTGCATAATTATATTTTACTTGTCGCTATATTCATATGGCTGTATGCACTTTTCGCACTGTATGTGTGATCTTTGTTTTTCATGTTGAGTCTTCAGACTACTGAACCATTACATCAGCTTTCTCTCAAAAAATGTCTATACATCTTTAAAAATCAAAATCATTAATATTAAATAAGTTACGATACAACTATGTCGCCCAATGGTGTCCGTCAGTACTTTTCTCTTTAGACCATTTGATGAATGTGGAATGAAAATGGAATGGTTTGTAAAGTAACAAAGAAAAAAGCAGTCTTAGTTGGGCTAAGCCTAATCAACTCACACCAGCACACTCCCCATCGAGCCTGGGACAACTGGCACACTGCTGGTGGAGGCAGCAACCAGGTCACTGGGTAATCTGTGCAGTTGTTGGTGGTGAAGCACCACAGACACTGTGCAGACAAAAGAGAAAAAAAAAATCAACTCCTTGCATGCCATGGGTAATTGTATGGTTTTCAAACTTCACAAGTTCAACAGTTAAAGTCAAACTAATGCATTTTGCAGAATGTCAAATGTGAGACTTTGCTGTTTTCTTTACTTTTACACAGTATGATAGCACAGTAAATGAAACATAGCTGGATTTGCTGGTCGATTCCCAATAATAAAATTACTCTCTAACTTGACTAAATAATTAGAGTTATTCATCTATAACCTTCATCAAAACTATTCACACCTATGGACAAATTCGAATCACAAATTAATCTAGAGTGCATGTAGCTGGACTACACGAAGAAACCTGAGGACACCAACACAAGCATATGCAAACTCCACACATGAATCCACCCCCGCCGTCAGCCCTTTTAGCTGTGAGGACGGCAGCGTTAAACCCTCTGCCACCGTGCTGCCCAGATAATGTGATTAGGAAGAAAAAGAAAAATCACATCATAAAAAACTACAACATCTTTAAAATGGCAAAAAAAACAAATAGCCTATTGAACTTAAACCCCATCCAGATTATGCTCTTCAGAGGAGATTTTCCAAGCAAGAAACAAGAGATATGTTTAACATACAGAAAGAAAGTAGGAGAATTAATACACACAAAACTGAAAACACGGAGAGCAAGTTGAAAATGAGTGTATTTCATTAAGCATTTAGTAGCAGCTGGCAATCACGTGCCAGAAAATGATTCCATGGAGCTACTGCTTTCAGCCTAAACGTGGGACCATTAAAGAGCTTTTATGACACGAGTTCGGGCAAAGGTCTGGTCTTATCATCCGGATGGATCATCCACTCTTACCTTTGCGTGCGGAACGCAGGTGTCACAGTTTCTGTAGGCAGAACAGGCTGAAAAGGGGCGAGAGACACGAACGTTAGCCCCCACAATAACACAGCGCACCGCCACAACTTCTTCTACGTGCTGACACAAACACAACGGCACTTGTTCGTTGACACTGACGTATTTTTCTAACAAACAGAAGGAACAGAAAGCAGGAACCCTTGACAATTGTAAAACATGCTTTCTCTCAACCTAAAAATCTACTTACGAGTCGGTGGGGACGTTGTTTGACACTCCCCCGGGCTAACGAGGCTAACAAACAGCACGACGGCAGCAAAACACACCGAAGCGGTGAGTCCCTGATTCTTGGTTATAAAAGAGGACATCTTTAAAAAAAAAATTATGTGAATGCGTTTAAATATAAAGTATCTGCTCGTCGACGGCACGCGCTGAGTGGCCTCGCGCTCAACAACGCCACAAAACAACTGGTGTTTCTGTTTTGACGAGCCACAGCTGTCACTTCCGGGATCGCCGGGGTTTGCACGTTTTACTAAATCTTGACAGCCCGGGGGGGAGGAGCTTGTTTTTCCAACCAGAGATCCAAATGACCGCCCCCTTAATTTAACCAGAGATGAAAACATTCCGATTTTTGACTTGATAAATGTTTCGATGTCGCATCTTAAAATGTTGATGTACGTCTGATTGGTAAAATGTAATTTCCTCCTCCGAAATCGTATAGTAGTAGTATCTAAAATAAGCATAAATTAAACTCATCAACTAAATGGCATGAATAAGGTCCCTATTTTCTGAATGGATTTATTTCATGATTTCAGAAAATCTTTTGAATTTCCGTCGAATATAGAATAAATTTGCTGTAAGACCTCAGACTGTATTGCAGCAATCATTCCTACACCTGACAGTATTTTAGTAATAACATATTATGGCATAGGATATGTTGGTTTATACTTGTCTGACTTCACAGACAGATAATTTACATTTACATTTAGTCATTTGGCAGATGCTTTTATCCAAAGCGACTTGCAGTGAGGTACAAAGCAAATAAACATCCAAGCCAAGGAGAACATCCAAGCAAAGTACCAACGAAGAAGTTACGTTTCATGAGATGTAAGTACAAGAAAAGACAGAAAGGAGTTTTTTTAAGTGCAAAGGAATTTACTGTAAGTCTAGTAAATAAATAGTATGAGTATTTACTCAGACAAATTTACAATATAATTGTTTAGAGTTGAACTTACTTTTTTGCCATTGTTCAACTTTTCTTGATAAATCGTGATAAATGTTTTTTATGCATCAAAACCAATAGACAAATTCCAGTTTGAAAGTGATCCAAGCTGATAATTAAAGCAGTAATTACAATAATCTTTTAGAGAAAACAAATGTGGTCCATTAAAAATCTAATCACTCTTTCTGCCCTGAGGTTGCTATTTGTCCCTGTCACAAGTTGGCTAGAACAAGAAGATTTTGTCATTGTTTACCACTTTTTTATCTGCTTTGGTGACAGAATTTTAATAAACTGAAAAGCTCTCTGCAACTTTTTGGACCAGAAGATGTCAGTGTAACGCCACACAAACTTTATGTCTCTCCTCAGCCAGAAGCAAGACTCTATATGCATCTGTCAGTTTGTTGATGAGGTGTTTGACAAGATTTGCACAAGCCCCTGCAATTCTGTGTTATTTGTACCTTACATGATGAATGATTGCGTTTTACACTCTGCATCTACGCAACTTCAAACTACATTCACACACTGGTGGTGATGAAATATGAGCCTGATTAAAAACCACTTTGGCCATGATATTAGTTAAGCTGAGCCTGATTCTCAAAGTGCTCCATTTGAACCGCATTAGCTGACAGAGGATGATGCCAAACGTAGGACACGCTCTGTTTCTCTTTCTTTACTACACGTCTCAAAAGAAAGTAGAGAAATCTGAGGAAGGGAAACGAAAAAGGGAAGGAGAAAATGAGACATTTTAAACTGAATATCATTTACAAATGTGTATACATTTTAAAGTGCTTTCTGACAATTTTGTTTTTGCTTTCTTGTAAAATTGTGTCTTAATTTAATTAAATTGTAATTTACTTTTTGCCAAAATAAATTTGTTGGAAATAAGGGCATAGTGTGCTAATAGAAAGGCAAATACCTGTTACTATGAGGCCCCACAATTCGCATTGCATGCCAGGACAAAAACCAAGCTATGAAGTCAAGCTCACTCTGTAGAACTTCACAATAACATTTTGTATTGCATCATAGATTAGAACAAGGGTATAAACTGTCCAGAAAGCATTTTCTAAAGCTCTAAAAGGTCCCAGCAGCACAGTGCCTCAGTAACTGTGAAATGGAACAGCTTTGTATCCACCAGGACGCTCCATAATTCACCATCAGGCTAAACTGAGTAACTAGAAGATTGGGGTTGTACACATTGCTGAGAAATAACTTGCACTTAATGTAATAAAAAGGTTCAGTGCATAATGTAAAAAAAACTGTTTGAGCACAAATAAATAAATTTTTACAATTTACATGTTGTTACATCATGGGTTTTGTGGCAGTTGTTTCTACACATATTATAATAATATGTAGCAGCAAACATAATTGGAATGCATATTAATAAGGAGTATTCAGTATTTCATGCTGTACAGCACCATATCCAAACCCATCCACATTGGGTTTCAACAGTGCACCCCTTTTAAAACTAGGGATGATGATGAAATGCAACCCACACAGGCAGGTTTCTCCTAATGTGTCCTTGTAGCGTTTTTGTACTGAAATACCCTCATCGGCCCTCATTCACCAACAGTACATGTGCACAAATCTGTGCTTGAGCGATGCATATGGACAATATCTACACACAAATCCAGGATTTATCAATATTGCCTTTTCTGGATTTGTTGACATCCTGCAAACAAACAAATCCAGAAGAGACTTTGACCATGAGTGTGCACAAACCCAGCTTAGAAAAAGTAAACACACAACGTGTAACTACTTGCATAGCATGTTGTGACAGCACTAATTAAAGAAGGTTTTTATCATGAAATAAATTACCCCTGGGTAAAAGTCCTTGCTGGATGTCATCACTTTAACTTCATTAATTGTAAGTAACCCAATTATGGATGTTTGTTTAATAACGGCTGCAAGTTTCTCATCTCAGGCTGACATATCAGGTGGTCCTTGTCCTCCATCTGTTTTGTTCTTTTCTTTATTAATTTATGATTTATGTCACCTGACAATGTCAAACTATTTCCTTTTCAGCATTTGCTACCTTGGTTATTGCTGCTTAACAGAGGCTGTGACATCACACATTAGCGAGGGCAGCAATACTCTCTTACAAACTAGGATAAGTTAAAATACTGACAAATCCTTATTCATAGCTAAACTTAGATGGCTAAGGAAAATGAAAAAAGCAGCTTTCAGAACTGGGGACAGAAACTGGTCTTCTCTGTACTCTGAAAACCTCCGACAACAGCCCTCAGCAAATGACTCAGCCTCTGTTTGAACAGGCCTCAAGCTAAACCTGCAACATAAAAACTCCTCTCTCCAGAAATGGTCCACAGCTCAGAGTCATAGGCCCAGACCTTCCACAGATGAGCCAGAGATTTGCCTCTTGTGAAATATAACAGGGCAGGTTATTTGCATCAGTCACCAGTAGACCAACAGATATGTATAATAATTTGGTGACATCTAGCAGCTGTAATTCTGTCATCCTAAAACAACTGCTGTCGCGTCACATGACACATCACATGACATTAGGTAATTTACCTCCCTACATGGGATCAGTGTTTCAACAGACAGCTGCGACTGTGGCGCAGTAGGTAGCGCGGTCGTTCTCTAGCCCTTCAATTGTTGGTTTGATCTCTGGTCACATGTTGTAGTGTCTTTGAGCAAGACACTGAACCCCCACTTATTTGCTTTGAATACCAACAGGTAGATCATATATGTGCAGACCATTACAATCCTCCCCCCACTAAAATATAATTAAAATAATCACTTATCAATCACGTTTAATTAAGAACTTTTATGAAAAAGAAAACTCAAAATAGCTGTAGAAGAAAAAACATCCTGGGTAAAACTTTATAATATGGTGACATTTAAGTACCAAGGGTCACATTCAACTTGAATTTCTGTAAACATGTACACACAGAGGTACTTTCTAGTAAGAGTTTTCTGAAATATAAAAGCATTTTATAGCAAAAACATTTTGGCTATTTTACTGATAGTTTCAGTGGTTAGACCTGGTTTACATTGAATGCAGAAATACATTCCCTGTTCATTGAGGTGAGATTCACCTGCATGCATATGTTTCTTCAAGAAAAGCAAATGATCAACGTGCTAAGAGGTGAGCAGACTCCTCTGAGCAGTGATGACGTGCCAGCAAACGTTTGCTGTGCTGACTCACTAGTCTATTTATTGCCAATGGGGGCAGTACCATCCCGTAGTGGGAGTTCGGAGAACATCAGGTGATCTGGCAGCAATAAGGGGGCATTTGAATGCTAATGGTGGGCGCTAATGAAACAAGTGTGTGTTCCCATGACTTCATACTCACTAAAGTTGCAGACAAAGAAAAAGTGCTGCAAATACAAAGTGAATTATCTTCACTATGGCTTTCTTACCTCGCTCACAGATATGAAGCTCCCAATGTCCCTACTTTGTGAACACGGTTTCCCAAATGAGGCCCTGAAGCCCTCGTGGCTAATGGAGCTCAGGTATTTTCAGGCACTAAAGGAGAAGCACTTCAAGAGAAGTACCATCAGCAGTCTCTTTGTTCAGACCAACTGGCTTCCTAAAATATCTCCCTGTTAATAGCTAAATGGAGGTTACCTTTTACAGTGGGCGAAACCCTGGTGCAATAATAGAGGATCACAGGACTGTGGAGATGGACCCATCAGTGGTAGTAACGGCAGTTCCGCTCAGCAATAACACTGTGGCATGAAGAATAAAAGACACTGGATTCAGAAAAGCAGCTTTGTGCTGCACTTTGTGACCATCTTTTCTGCATTCAGGTGGAGGAGCCGACCACAGAGGATGATAACACATTGCTGACAGCTTATGTTCTCTATGTAGCTGTCAGTGAAATGGCTAAGGAGCTTTTGTTTGGGAAGTATCTCACAACTGATACACAAGGGCAGACAATTTTCAGTGCCCTAGAGGAATATCTGCAGGCAAACTCCATTAATTTGAGCAAACAGACGGGGTCTCCTTTATTAATGGCAGGTGCTGTGTTTCACTACTTTACAGAAAGACGATGCACAGCACATCCCTACAGTCTTTTGTGTCCTTTAATATCACATCCTGGTGGTCAAAATACACGTCCTCAACTCCATAAATCCCTAAATTGCAGTCAAGGCAATCAACAAAATCAATGCCCATGACTTGGCCTCTCTGAAAATGAAGTAGTTTTCTAGAGGGCTTGCTCATTTCTGTCTTTTGTTTTGCAACACCATGGAGATACTTGGGAGCAAAGACCTAAAGTTCAAAGACCACTTGTGGTCCTGATTTCCTCTGACATCTTCTGTCTTGCTGATATTTTGATCCTCAAGCTCCAGAGAAATGACTTTGGTCCATTACAAGACCTTTATCTGTTGTTTCCTTGCTAAGATTGACTGTACAGAGAGACTGTAGTCAAGCATTACTTTACCCACTTCCCTAAGCTGACAAAACGATTTAATGTTTATTGTCTTGGTTCTATTTTTGCTGTTATGTTAATAGCATATATGCCACTGCTTTTAGTTTGCAATTGTTGAGTGTGGGGTGTTTGAATTAAGACAAAATGGATCTCTAGCATTATTCAAGTGTCGAATAAGTTGACCAATGATCATCTGCTGTGTTGCACTGAGCACTTAAAGATGATGCAGACTGATACAGATTATGAAGCTTTTCCAGACGCTATGAGGGATTATTTCATTGACCTACAAAATGATGAAGAGGCACCAGGTAACATTTTGCACATCTGGCTGCATATGAGTAGGGCTCTTGTTGGCCAGGGTGTACCCACCCTGTGGGAAAGGTGCCCAGCCTCTGCTCCATTTACCTTCTCTGCCTCGTCCCTTGTTGAGCAAAGCTTCAGCCAAGTGCTTCCCATGCAGCCCAAATACATAAATTGGCAAAATCTGATCGCCTCAGGGCAGACTTAAGGGTGCATTCACCAAAAATAGGCTGAGAAATACTGCACTAGTCCCTGGGGGACACAAGTACCTTTGTGCCAGTTTGGGTAGGAGAGGATTTCCTCCAATCCAAAGGATCATCTCTTACTGGTAAACCTGGTGATGCTTGGTGTTGTTTCATGTCTTGTTCAGCTATGAAAGCAGTTACAGACATGGGTATAATGGTGCTGTTGTTGTTGTTACACATATGACCAAGCAGATCAGTAAGAGCAGATTTCCTCCTCTTTGCTTGGAGTGCAGGGGAGGAGTTTGTTATTCAATAAATCTGCAAGAAAAAGAAAAAAAGGAAAAAAAAAAAGAGTTGGTTGAACTGGTGATTTGTCATTCACAAAAAGGCTCGGCAGTCGAACAATCACATTATTTTACACTTAAAATATTTACCAGTGATATTTCCCAGCTAAGACACATAAAGCAGTTTTTAAAAGTAATTGATTAGTTTTAAAGTATAAAACTTGAAGTGAACATTTAGAGGACATACTTGAATTTATGTATGAACCTGCCTGAGTAGTCGCTGCTTTTGACACCACTTTGGTAAATGTCTCATGCATGTCCTCGGGTGATAGGAACTGCAAAGATTTAAACCTAGGGTCCAAGGCTGTGGAAATGTTTTGCTTTTCTCCTCTGAAGAATTATTTCTCTTTAAGCGGTCTTGGTGTCGTTCTTTATCTCCTTGACAAGACGGGAGTCATTTGCATTACTGCTCATGTCACTCAAAAGTAGGGGCAGCAGCAATAAAGCTGCTGGGGCCCTCTCCTCATATAGGACACTTGTTGCCACCAGCATGGGCTTGAGGGCTCGCACAACCTTTTCAGTTTTCCACCTGTGTCAAGGTGCAAATGTCAAAGAAACTTTTTCTCCAATTTAAAAACACAGCAGATGCAACTTTACATAAAAGATGAGTTAAATTACTTATTAATTAGGTGAGTTCACAATAATCAAAGGACATATTAGCACATAAAAAATGCCTTCAGTCCTCTGCAGCTTTGCTCTAGCTTGGAGGACAAAAACATATATCTTCCTCTTGTCATCAATAAAATAACATGTAAATGTCACATTGGACTTAACTCATTGTTCAGATTTCACAGCAGCTTTGAGTGCATCCTCTATGTGTCCACAGCTGTTTCTGTGAATTATTTTCAACTCAGGATTTCATACCTCGATTTCAGTGTTTGCAGCATTACTCTCCACCATGCTGTTCATGATCCTTACAGATGTTGGAGCATTCAAATTTATAATGTTCAAGCTTTGCCCTACAAATATCATCCAGTATAAGCTGCGGCTGTCGGACCATTGTAGCATTCCACTTAGTGTTTTCCATTGTCTTTTCACACAAATTGAGATGAGGGTGAGCAAGATGGGCATGTACAGTCTTTAGTGAGCTTCCATGTATCATCGCTGTAAAGTGGGCCCAAACCTTCCATTTAAACAATCCCAGTCTGTCATAGATTTGTTTTTGGTCTGACCCTTTAAAATAGATTTTAGTTCCACCTGACCAGCACAACCTGCCACCATAAGGAGACAGTGGATAGTGCTGGCAATAAGCCCAAATTACACATCCATGGTGGATTTCTGAACTGCTGTCATTTAGTCCATCCTGACCTGCTGCATCTCTATGTGTAATGCTGCATCCACTGCCAAGGACAAGAGCGGACGGGCATATCAATTACATTGGTGGGAATTTGCATGGTAATGTAAAAGTTAACAAAGGGGTAATTGCTCTGCACCAATTGTTTTAATGTTAGGTTTTATTGTTACTGAGAGGGTGAAGTTGCCCCCAGGCTACTTATCATGGACTCATTTGTAAATGGTTTATTTCCAAAAACCCTATTCATTTGGACGCTGCAGTGCCACCTATGGAATTAAAATCAAGTTCCAGATGGAGTGAGGGTAAGTGCTCGTGGGGCTGCCACGTGTGACTGGCAGCACCTTGAACCTTAAGGCTTTTGACTGAAGCAGATGTTACGTTGGTGTTTCTTTAATGCAGCCCCCCCCCCCACAAATGGAAATGATCCAGTTATCTCAAGAAGAGAAGAAAGTCCACTGAGTTTAAGGTACAGATAAACACTCAATCAGCTTGCTGAATAGCATCTGTCACACAGCATTCATTTTAAGGGGCTCCACAAAAACAATATCAAGATCAACTAAAACTATTTGAGTCATGTCCATATGTCGTACCATTAGTCCATGACACAATTATCATGACAGGCCTATCTCCATGTTTTGTCACACCGTTGCATGTGCCAGCACTTATCTCCTCCAGTTCAAATCTCCCCATGTTCCATACAGAGAAGTCCTATTTACAGTGGTGTGTGTTGGTGGTCACTAATGAAGATGTGCAAGGCAGAAGGCTTCACGACTGACCAATGAGCAAAACTGTGTGCAACTAGTGCTCATGGTTGTTGCAGTGTGATGGTATTACATTGCAATTATTTCAGATGGCTTTTGAGAAATAAGGTCAAATAAATTTAAGCCGCGAAACTGGCAAGTGGGAGATGCTAAGTTACCCACCTCTGCTGAAATCCATGTGGTTGACTTTTGTTGTTTTGTTGGTCGGCGACTGTTACTATCAAGGAAATATTTCCTCTCTATTGTCGCCTCGTGTTTGATGAGAGGGGATTAGTTGGGTTTGTAAGATCCTTACTATATGAGTGCCATGAAGTTATTTTTATCAATTGAAACTATATAAATAAATTGAATTAAAAACATCCTTTAGTGCCACTGTGTATATTATTGGAATAAAATACCCCAACGACTTTCCAACGGACTGACACAAAATTAGTTAAAGCAGTTGTAGTTGTGCTTGGTGGTCACCTGATAGGAACACCAGCAGGTCACAGTTTTCTCTGAAGCTCTAAACATACTGCACATATTGTATGTTTGTTGGATGGATGAGGATTTTGAATGTGGACATTCATGGTTTCCAGATGATATTTCTTGAGAGCTGTGATCCGTTGTATTTGGGATGTGTTTTGCTCTTTGGACCCAAACTAGACACTAGAACTGCTCTTCCTACCTGTACTTACAGCACATATAACAGTGTTTTACCATTTCCTAGAAAGTAGAATAACTGGCAGGTTCTCCATCCTCCCACTAATACTCCACTGACCTAAATCACAGGCATATTAAGGGAGACTAAATCCTCTTCTTTATTAAAGTCTGAGTTTAGACACACGGAAGGTTGACCACGTATAAAAAGTTGGGCACAAATATCCCTGCAGTGTAGCAGAAGTCTGATCTGATCTCTCATCTGTATTGTACAACATCCTGCCAATTAGTCAGGAGCTGCACCAAACGTTTTGTCTTTGTTAAAATAGTCTGTCAAGCAGTTCTATGGAATGAGTAGCAGCTAAGCTTCCCTTTATTCATCCTTACCATGGCGCAGTATTATTCCTGACTGAAACAGACTTCTTTGCTGGTTGCACTGTAGTTTATATACAACGTGCATGATTCCTTGGGATAATCCCTGACAGGCATACATCTGTGAAATTAAACTTGGTGGGTTTCATCAGACTTTTCCTCTGGAGCCTGCAGTGTTAATCGGCACACAGTGCTGCAGTGGCTAGAATGAAGCACACACTGAAAATGTCTCCTCTGAAAATGTAAGATTGTGTCTAGTAAGGCTACTGAGTTTTATAGCTCTGTTTGTCTTGGTAGCACTAGCTCCGAATGGAAGAAAATCACCCTCAGGTAAGAGTGAATATGCTGAGTAAATCATCCACCTCCACTTTCATAAATCTCTCTGCCCGATAGCAAGGTTTTGCCAAGTTTGTGCCTTCCCAAATTCCACCTTCTGACTACTTCATTGATTTGTCATGAAGACTAGCAGCAAATTTAGTTTGCAAAAACCTTTATCACCAATTGCTACGGGAGGTCATCTTCGAACGTGAGCCAAGACGGCATCAGTGAACTCTCCTGTAGGAAGACCAGCTCCTGCAAAGTTCACGTGACAGTCTGACAGCGTCCACCAGCTGAGTCGTGTTTCAATGGTCACAGCTGCCCATCTTCTCTGCCCCCAAGAGGCTGATCACTAGGAGATCATAAGGGTTCGTTGTCTGTCAGAATGGCCGAGTGAGTGAACGCACACTGTGATTTTTCACTTAAGAAAAGTCTGAGAAAATGGGTCTTACAGCCGGATTTACAAGTTGCAGTGCTTACAGAAGGGTATACCTTTCTCTTTGGAATAAAGACAGATTTCTGGAAAGCACACAGTGGCCTTATGCAAGAACTGCCCATGAATATATTAACGCATGCTGGCCTTGCACACCCACACAGGTGTTTCCACCCCCTTTACCACCTAGTCATTCTACATTTATTCCTCAATATCTACCTAAAAGATGGTGTCTATACTCTGTCCTCCGTTGCTCTTCCTGAGATTTCTTTGTTTCATCTCCCTGTTCAAGCCTTTTTTGGGAGTTCTTTCTTATCTGGTTCAAATGCATGGACGACAAAGGTTGTTGTTGTACATAGTGACCAGAGAAAGCAGAATACTGAACAGGCCTAACAGATACAGGCCCAGAGCCTAGGTCGCGTTTCTCTTATGAAAAAAACACCTCAAAAAGGCAAAATCATTTAACGATAGATACAAAATTAGTTGGAACAGCCAACCAAATGGCCAAAAACACAGAAACGGAACCAACAGAAAACAAACGTTAAAACTAGTGCACTGACTTGGGTGAAGCAGACACAGCTAAAGTGAAAACACCAGTCTATCGATTTCTGAGGTAAAGAGCTGCTGACATTAGTTTGACCTTTGTTTGGGTTAATCTGGATATTTATTTTACACTGATACTACGTCAGGAACATTTAGTGTTTGGAAACCAAAACAAATAGTTTGCCTGAATTTGCAGCCTCCTCTGACATGGTATGGTATCATAGATCTGCACTGTGGACACATTTTTCATTGGGTGTTTATCTTTACCTGCTGACATGTGAACCCCTCCCTTCTGAGACCAGGTGAGTGTTTGATGTTTGAAAATTCACCCTTTAAAATCAAAATGGAGAAACATCTGCACTGATCACTGCAATGATTCCTAACTTTCAGGACAAAAGCTTAAGTGGTGGATGCACCATTAAGCATATTGCCCAGGATTTGCATCCTACATTATTCTAGCCTGAACATTGCTTAATGTAACAAACCAGGATTTAACACAAACGTGGCAAACAGGACTAGCGATATAAACCAGCATTTATAAGCAGTCCTGGGTGTTTCTCACACTTTAATCTGCAGGCAGTTTTTATATATATATTTTGTGCTGCCTCTCAGGGCACAAAGCTGTAAGGCAGCTTGCAGGTCAGTGTGGTTATTTGGATGGGCTATTCAACCTAACCCGGAATGGATGGTGGGCAAAGAAGCACCCTGGACAGATGCCAAGTGGAGCCTAAGCGTTGTCATATTGATTTCAAATAATCTGTGAACTTTTCCTTTGCATGAATCCAAATTAACGTTTTTAAGTAAAACAGTACTCAATTACATGTGAGCAACGCCGAGAGAAAGCATCCTTTTGCTTTATTTCTATAATGTGTCAGATTTTTCACATGCTGGAAAAATCCTTGTTTGTTATATAGGAAAGTGAGTGAATGGGCTATTTTATAAAAAACATGTCATCATTACAGAAAAATACCATAATACAATCAATAATAGAACATTTTGATTTGGTGGCTTTTAAACTCCTGACCTTGAGAATAATCCAGAGCCTTTTAGTAACTGTAGTGAGGCCTTTGATCTTATCACACGAACTTCAATAGCACATATAGATTTTTCCCAGTTCTCTATAAATTACAAATATTAAACAAAAACTGTTTTCTTTGGGCTTTCTTTAGAAAGACAAATCATTTTACTTGTCATAGTATATAACTCCACCAGAAGAATGAACAGTTTTCATCCTATTTATCATTCGGTCTTTTGTAATAGAAGTAGAGGAAAACATGTTGCTCCAGAATCTCCCACAGGTGTCAGTGCCTCATGTTGAGCACAGGGTGGCGCTAGAGCTCTGTAGAAGACAGTCGCTCACCCGCAGTAATGATGGAGAGACAGACGATGATGCACAGGGAAGACAGGGTGCGTGTGGATTACTTGAAGCATCTATTATTGGCAAACATGAGCACATTCACCTCTAACATGCTCCTGACTTACCTTAGCACATTCATGATAATTGCAGCAATTTCAAAATGATGTCTTGTCTCACTATAGAAATCCCATAAATCCACCTGTGGAGTGCGTGCTCAGGCGGCGTCTTGTTGAATGCTGCGTGGCACAAAGCCAGCATTACGTACTCTGCTGATTTAAAAGATACCCATCATAATGCCTCTAATCATGCTGAATTGATGTATTTAGCTGCAAATGATCCTTGAATGGCAAATTTGGAGGACCACTTCTTCCCTAATTGCTTTGTAGTGTCTTGACTATCACTGCCTAGAGCTCGAGACAGAAATATTTTGCGATATAACCGTTTTTTTTTGCACCTGTTCAAATGTGAGGTCACCGTGCTGACTTTCATCCCAGTTCTCTTACGGGTTCATCAGTGCTGCATTTTATTCCCCCATTCCCGTGTCTTGGCTTAATAAATTCCTTTCCTCAGTAGGGCGTCTTCTTTCAAAGCCTGTTTAACCAATTTCAATTGTGACTGTTTGAAGTCAATAGAAAGGTAAAAGAATGTGTTCAAAGTGTGTGGAAGTGAGGAACAGCAGCTGCTCACAGCAGCAGGATAAAATCCATAGAGGCACCATTTTCAGGTGCAAAATAAACGAAAAGAAATGGGGTAGAAAAATGGGAATATGGGGAAAGGATCATATTGCTTGAAACAAGAGTGACAAAAGAAGAGACACAAGGATATAAGGTAAACAGTTCGTCGGCCACTCGTTAACATCCCAGCCCACAATCCAACACTCTCCAGTTTCTTGTGTACCATGACAAGAAACGATCAGCCATCTTACACCAAAACCCCAATTAAGCAGTCCATCTGATCTAGGGATCTCTGGGTCCCAAATCTTCCTGGGAACACATTTCTCTGTTTGCCCTGATTTTGGCGGGTGTAACTGTATCGTTTGCAAAGCTTCCACTTGTGTAGTTTTGATTAAACCAGGAAGATCTTAGCATTTTGTGTGGCTGGGACTCCACCGTGTTTTTTGGTATCAGAACTGAGATTTAATGATCTGTTTAATGAAATTGTTGAAGTCTAATAGTTCTGACTTCAGTTTCATTTTCAAATCCCCCGTGTCCCTACCTCCTTGCTGGCTGTCTGTCCTTCATGGTTTTCTCCTCCTGCCTAAATATGATATGCAGATGACTTAAAAGAATACTTTCTTCAATAAGGCACTAAGTTTGAAAATAACCTTTGATCTGTCTGCCTGTAATTATTCCGAACATAATCTATCTATGTTTGGAATGAATACACGCAGTTATTAAGTATCAATAACACTTTGATCATTACAAAACATCATATTCATCATCCAGCTGTTTGTCAGCTTTCTATCCAAACCTTCGAATTGCCCAATAACCAAGTTGCAAATACCCAGTTAATGCAACAAACTAAGCCGTAGAACAAGTCATTTAGGCCTAATGACGGTCCGGTTAAAAATGACCAGTTGCAAATCGAACACAAAGCATGTGTCTTGATGACACTGCCTCCCTTGGATCTCTCCACGACAACTCAACTGGGATGACACGCGCAGTCTTTCCTAAAAGACGCTTGTGATTGTGAACCCTGTCCTGCACTCTAAATCTGTTGTAAACCCTGAGAGAAAAATCCTGATTTTGGCCAGTTGTCGGTTGGTTTTCTTTGAAAAGTTGTAAAAAATTGTCAGACAACACTGGAAGTTGAGTTTCAGATGCCTTTAGACAATTGGACAAGCACTTTGTTTTAAGGATTCTGGGGCCTGAGATGACAAGCTCATTTTTTCTTCTTGCGGAGAACTTCATTACCCAGAAATCACAGGCAGTTTGTCTGGTGCTCTTTCGTTTGGAGAGGCATTTGTGTCCATCTGATGAATGTTGGCCTTTGTATGTGATCTCTTCCAATTCTGAGAGAAATATCTGGCTTTTTAGCTGGAAATTACCATGCACTGCAATGACAAAAGGAAAACCACACGAAACCTCTGACTTTCTTAACCCCTGGCCATTGCTCATATTCCTCTATGAGTCTTGTAACTGTTCATTTAATCAAACCACAGCAATAATCGCATTAAAACAAGAGCATAAGGACTGAGGACGTATGCGTGTGTGCAGGGGTGTGTGTGTTAGGAGCGCAGCGCCAGCTTGCTGAGGTCAAAAAAGGATGTGTAATAGAGGGGCAGGGGGTTGATAATGGCTCAGCCTTAGACCTCCAGTCTGCAGTGGATTCCCAAGTCCACAGTCATCAGCATGCACACCACGTGACGCTTCCCTCTGCCTCTCTGAATCTTTCTTCTCCTCCTTTTTCTCCTCCCTCCTCTCCTGCTGTGTCTTCCTCACTCTCCTTCTCCTCTGGCTCAGTGGTGTGTTTCCAAGAGATAAGACCCTTGCTCATTTCACACATGAGCAGAGTGGAGTTGGGAAAGGCTGAGTGTGTGTGTGTGTGTGGTGTGTGTCTTTTCATTGTGTGTGCATACCTGTGTTTGTGTCTGTATGTGTGTGTGGGTGCGTGTATGAGTTTGCATGCTTACGTACGTGTTGAAGGTTAGAAAAAGAGAGCAAGTACAGACTCTGACTCCAAGTTTTCTCCACTTGCTGCTTCTGTACTTCAGGTTTCTGAGGTGTTGCTTTGTTTCTCCCCCACAGCTGTCTGACGGAGGATGAAAGTAACTCTAATTTCACTGTTAAACGGCATTTTCACTTTACTAATTTTATCATTCCAAATCATACGGCTTCTGTATTCATGTTTCTCCTAAAGCCTGTTCTACTGCAACATTACAATGAATCAATTCACATCTCTTCACATCACTTCTCTCGTAAACCAAAATTGTATCAGATCGTATTGTACAGGTTTTTTCTAGTTTACACTCTGGATTGCATGTCTGGTTTGGCTTAGCATGTTTGAAGCGGTGAAGGAATTCCAGAAAGTAGTTGATGTTTGGAAAAAATATAGGAATAATAATTTAATTCAAAAGTGTCTTGTAGATTAGCAGCTGAACAGATTAAGCTAGATGACATTAACCTTGGGGTCAGGGATAATGTAAGAAAAAAGGTGCCCTGTGCTTTTGTCAGTCTTTGTAGCTCAATTGTTAGGCCCATCTTTTTACTCACAGGGACAGCACAGAGGAAACATTGTGTGAAAAATCATTCATGTAATGAAGAGGAGTGGATACTGCTATTCAAAAATGGTGCATTGTGTAATTTTTTTTAGTTGAGACAAATGTTTTCTTGCCTCTGGATTTGCTTCTTTAAAGTACAGCCCACAGCACATGCATTATTTTAGGTATATGGTTTAGAGATTTATGTTCCCATCAGTGTGAAATATTGTCATACTTTTGCTCAGACTTTAATCAATCTTTTTGATAACTTATATGATAATTATTTAAAACACCTACCCATTTCACCTGTGTGACACCTACATGTTAGTCTTGCAATTTTTAGCATGTTAATACTGTAGTGTTAATATTTAACTCACTATATGATTAGCCAGCATGTCTCTATAATGTACCTAAAGCTGTGTTTCCACCAGAGAGTTCTCGGTACTTTCTTTCTCAAGAACTAACAGGAGTTTCCTACCAGCTAGTCTCCTCTTTACTTCTTTGTCCAAAATTGAACTGTTGTGGATGGAAATGCACTTTTGAACAGCCATAAAAGCAGATCTCTAAAGCAAATATATAAGTTCAAAAAACGTTAATGTGCAGATAAGTTACAGCTGCTTTTCAGTCGGTACAAGGCTAATGAAACAAAAAGCTCAGTAACAAATTGCCAGATGCTTAATCCACATTAATTAAAAGATTAAATAACATTTTGCACTATAATTTGTTTCCACTAAGCTCCTTATATTGCATTTACCATATATTGTCAGTTTCATTAGATCCTGTGTGATTCAGAATAGTGGAGAAAAAAGACCACCGTTAACCAGTTAGAGGAAACGGAAAGATGAAACATCCATCCATCCATGCAAATACAAGGTAATGAAGACTTTACTCAGTTCTCCGAGGAGCCCCTTTGTCTCTGATACGCAGGCTTCTCTGGGAGCAGATTGGCGGGGGGACAGGCGCTCACACTACTGTTCATTTACACAGACAGTCGAGTCCCTTGGGAGCAAAGAGGAGGCGTCGTGGCTGCGGAGCACTCAGACAGATTTGAGTGGTCTCCTTGGCCTGTGCTGCAGTTCGCTGTCTCATTCTTGGCTCGCCTGCACTGGGCCGTCTCTAGCCTTACTGTCAAAGCTGGCAGAGGCGGTTTAAAATGTCTGCTTCACTAGCTATCGATAGTTTCATTTATTTTTAAACGCTAAGACGTTTCACATGAACATTTTCCGACATAATGCAGGACATAAAAATCCATTCAAGGCTGGATTACAAACTGAATCTTCTCTAAAGTCTGCCCGAGACCATCCGGGGCCAGTGAAGCTCGAGAATCATTGCAGTAAGTAGTTTGTCGTCACCTGATTAATTACAAAATGGGAAGGTTCTCAAGGTACTTTAGCATCTTCAGTGCAGAGCTGTAGTTAACTTCTTCGGCTTGTGACCCTCTAAAATTAAGCGATAGCTCCCTGAGGATTCTTGTCACAGCTCGCATCCTGTTTCTCCTCTGGTTGTGACCAGTTTGACCCAAGAGTGATTTTCCTTTATATGAATCATTTAGTGTCAAACAAGCAACAAGTTTCCCAAAGAAAACAGCAAAGAGCAGGAGAAGTCTGCAAAAAACTGCAAATATTAGGTAGCAGATTTTTTTTTCTTTCATCTTGTGTTAGTCATCTCACAGCTGGCAGCTGCAACAAAAGTCATACAAAATCTCTAGAGACATATTACAAAAATACTAAATATGGACAATATTAATTAAGAAAAAAAGGGCCAATATTGATAAAATACTTCAGTTATTTACAAGTGATATTATTTACTAATGCTAGTACTGACTTATTTACCATGAATGATCCAAACTGCAAATGTTCAAGTTGCCTAAAGTTGCAAATAGACTTGACTGTGCTCATTTCGTGGTTATTGTCATGATACTCTCACTATACTTCAAGACTGCTTAAAAATTAAAGCATGCTTTGAGGTGATCACACATATACTGTGTAAGGATTAGAAAAGAGGAACTACAGCAACTATAGCAAAGCCAAATTCAACCCTCGACCAGTGGAGGCAGGTAGAGTTGTTGCTGGTGGGTAGATACAGGCACTTTCTGAACATCTGACGCTTCCATGAAAAACAAACTTTAAGCAGAATAGGGTTAAATTAAGGAGCTGTGATGTACTCATTAGAGGAGTGCCACACTGAGGCCTGTCTCTTAGAAGCTTGGGAAGAGGAATATGAATATAGTGCATAATCAGTGCAATCATACACCCACAGTGAGTTATATTAAAACTGTGTGGTTAGTGTCAAATGGGACTTTTCAGGAGCTCTTTGCCAACTGTTTATGCTGCTTCTTCTCTTGAGAAGATCTAATATTAAAGCTCCAACTGGTAATTATGACACCTATAAGAGATGTATAAAATAAAACACAACGACCGGAAACTAACGCTTCATTGAATACTTCACATAGTACAAGAATATCATTGATCATATCACTGATATATATACACACACACACACACACACACACACACACACACACACACACACACACACACACATATATATATATATATATATATACACACACACACAGACATAGACGTTTTAGCACTGGTGAGTTCTTCAAGATATATCGAGCTCAGCAGTGAAATAAGTGTCACAGTGTGGAGCAGTTAATTGTCATTGTGGCAAAAATACCTTAATGATTAAATCACATTAATCTAAACTGAACTTTATTCTCGTTATTAGTTGACAGTACTGTGTGCTGGACCTGCTTTACTTTGCTAAATTCCACGGGAACGTTTCTTTGTGCTCCATGTGTAGTTTTTGTGGCAAAACAAAATAAATACATTCTGGTTGAAGACATGGGTGATTGATTCTTTTTTAGCTGATGTAAATTATAAGCATTGACATAGATATCAATGGATCTGAACTTTGCATTTTTCTTTATATGTTCAGCATGTGTTGGGCTTTTTGCATGAGCATTCTAGTAATTCCTTTCTCTATTTGTTTGTTTCTGCGGGTTGTCCCTGTTATACGGAAGAGATTACCTCTACAGTTTATCACGTTAGCAGCGGCAACTGAGGAACAAACAATAAACGGCATGATAATTCATGAGTACTTTCTTAACAACTCTGTTCTAAAAAGTACATAATGACGAATGACTAGAGAACAGATTGGGAGATACCACATTAATTAATAGTAAGGTAAGTTAAGTCATCTTTATTGATCCCACATCGGGGAAATTTGCATTATACACATCTAACATGTATACAAGGCAATAAAAGCAATAAAAACAACAAGAGTAATGCACTCAGTAATGTGATGTGCAAAAAATGTAAACGAAATAAAATCAAAGCCAAATACCAAATGTCCAGTATGTAAAAAAGAACCACAGAATATATACAATATTAGTTCAAGTTTAAGTAGATTAGACTGTGGAGTTATAGAGTCTAACCGCGGTGGGGATGAAAGACCTGTGAAGGGCTCTGTCCTACACTGAGGGTGGATCAGTCGCCACTGAAGGAGCTGCACAGAGCCTCCACTGGCTGGTGCAGCGGGTGAGAGGTGTTGCAGACCACAGTGTGGAGCAGAGCTGAGGCCACCACAGAGTCATAGAACGTCCTTATCATGGGCCTTCACATGAGGAAGGACCTCAGTCTCCTCAGAAGATGGAGGCGACTTTGACCCTTCTTGTACAAAGCATCAGTGTTGTCAGTCCAGTCCAGTTTATGGTTGAGGTGAACACCCAGGTACTTGAAGCTATCCACCCTCTCAATGTCCGAGCCCTGGATGTTCACCAGTTTGAATGGTAGGGTCTTTCTCCGGAAGTCAATCACCATCTCCTTCATCTTACTGGTGTTTGCACAGGCGGTTGCTTTCACACCAGTCCACAAAGTCCATGATAACTGACCTGTACTCCAGCTCACTCCCATCTGATATACAACCAACTATGGCTGAGTCATCAGAGAATTTCTGAAGAGGACAACTGCTAGTGTTGTAGGTTTAGTCTGAGGTGCATAGAGTGAAGAGGAACGGTGAGAGTACCGTACCCTGAGGAGCCCCTGTGCTGCAAACCACCACTTCAGACACACAGTTCCACAGCCTCACATACTGTGGCCTGTTGGTGAGATAATCTTTTGTCCATGCAGCAAGTTGTCCATCCACTCCTGTCCCTTCTAGCCTTCCATGCAGTAGTGCCAGCTGAATGGTATTAAACGCACTGGAAAAGTCAAAAAACATGACTGCGGTTCCAGCAGCTTCCAGGTGAGTCAGTGCCCGGTGCAGCAGGTAGATGACAGCAGTATCCACCCTGATGTTTGGCATGTAAGGTAAACTGCAGAGGGTCTCAGACTGGTCCAATCACAGAGCGAAGGTGCCTAAGGACAATCCTCTCGATGGTCTTCATCAGGGGGGAGGCTACAGGTCTGTAGTGGTTTGGCTGCTTCGCGTGAGTTACCTTGGGAAGTGCAACCACACAAGAAGTCTTCCACAAAACAGGGACCCTCTCCAGACTGACAGGTTGAAGATGAACGCGACCACCTCGCAGAGCAGGTCAGCACAGTTTCTCAGCAGTCTGGTGCTGATCTCATCCGGTCCTGCAGACTTCCTGACCCTCAGGCGATTTTGCTCCCCTCACTTGGCTTAATGTCAGGGTGAGGGGGGAGGAAGAGGGGCTGGTTGTGGAGTGGTGTCAGTTAATCATCAGTTCTGCATTTACATTTAGTCATTTGGCAGATGCTTTTATACAACGCGACTTACAGATTAATTTCTAGACCAGCCCTATGAAAAACTTAGATTTTGACACTATATAGCATGTAGGAGCTAATAATAGAAAAGAGCAGAGAACACACAGGGAGATACTATATTAATGAATGTTTGTTAAGGTTGTCAGTCATCTGCTGTTGGTGAGATACGTGGAAGAGGAGTCATGGCAACTGGATGTCAGTCATGTTAGTTCGAAGAATATATCAGTGAAATAATCTAATTATAAAATAAATTTTTTAAAACAAAATATCTGATAATATATGATTAGGTTTAGGCTTGCACATGTGCTTTTAGAGAAAGACTGTGCTCTGTTTATTGAGAGCAACTTTATTTAGTTTTTTTAAACATATTTTCATAAATAGTAATATGCTCTAGAATTTATTTTAATGTAGAGGTACGGTAGAAGCCTCCAGTGACATATTCACGGAACAATGCTGGGAGCTGTGCAGAGAGGTGTTTGCTACTAAACACATTTGACTGGAGGTCACCCCACTGGCCAATCAGAGAAAAGCAGCAATTTATGCTTGATTATTATTATGTTTTTTTGGTTTCTATTTATTGCAATTTGAGTGGTGTGGTGTGAAGCAAAACTGTATCAGTGCAAAGCAATGGAGGAAAAGGGACCTGACCTGGAGAAGTTCAAATTCAACAGGAAGCAACAATTTTGGGAAAAACTAAAAATGATGAAAACATGAACAGTTTTTTCAGAGGCTCACAGGCCAGCACACTGTCCGGGTGCAGTTGTGCTCTTTAACTTTTAGAATCTTGATAGAAAGTCAGAACACAGCCTCCAACTCAATAACAGAAAGGCAGGAAGATCCCCACAAATTGCTACATAATACTAAAAATTAAACACAGCATGACAACATTTTTCAATAAGAAAAACACATTTAGGATTTTTTTAAACAAAATCATATTGTTCCCTGACCGTAACCAATCATTTTCCTGTCTAAACTTGACCAGACACAGGGTCTCTGGAGTTGAACCTTCCTTGTGGCAGTCATGTACACTGTACACTCCACCTGCTGTAAGCAGTGCAAGTGATAACTGACTGAACCAACATGTCGCTTCCTCCCGAGCTTCCCTAACAGTAGCTCCATGTATTCCGTCAGGGTCTGTGGTACGCTCAGTTCTGCATGCCTGCCAACATCTGCACTCACTTCATCATGAAATGAAAATGTAACTGCTGAACTGGCTGCATTTTGAAACTAATGAATTCAAAGACTGTCTCCATCATCAGGTACTTTTTAAGCTCATCACACCAAATCATCTGCACTTGTCTAAAATTACATCTACTTCCACAAGCTCACTGTGCAGACTGCTGTATGGATGGAATTACCATGAATAGAATATAGAATATAATAAAATAGTCACGTTTAATCTAACATACCAAGTGTAGTGTTTCACTTCTATTTTAAACCAACATTTTCCACAAGAGAAGCTTTAGAAATCCAGCCACCTGCTGAAAGCACAGCAAGCAACCCCCCCACCACACACACACACACACACACACACACACACACACACACACACAAATTTAGCCTCTAAACTCCAGATGTAAATGCTTAGAACCTGTAATTTTCCACTTTTTAAATCTAAGGGCTGCGCTCCTTTCAGTGTACTCCAACATAAGTTGTGGGCTGCTTACAAAATTATATACATTCAGCTTTAACTTATTCCATGCACGATTATATACATATGCAACTGTACACAATATTAATTACAGCTCTTTAACTGCTAACGTTTGGCTCCATGTGTTCTTGTGTTACAGAACACCGCTCCAGACAAACGAATTAACACGGCTGTGTTGTACTGATCTTAAGTGAGTCTAGTTTGACAGTCCAGTCCACCTGGGTTGAGACAATAAGAACTTCTATTCATTGCAGCCATATAATAACACAATCGTGCTTCTATAGAATGTGCCTTTGTTTTCATAAATGTTCTTTGTGAGAATTTCCCACTGGACCTCACTGGAGCATCACCATTAACAGAACACCAATAATGGGAGGTGAGAGGATGTAATTACAGTGGTAGAATATGAATTATCGACTCATAAATCATGTTAGTGGACAGGCAATAATGCACACTGGTGAAGTGGCATCAAACAATAGTCTAATTATCTGCCAATTAACTGGTTAATTATGCTTTTCCAGGGCCAGACTGCTGACCTGTTGCTGAGATGATGCTTACTATAATGGATTTGTATTAACCACGCAGCGTGTATCATACTGGAGGACAGCTCAAATCCATAGACTGACACTGGTTTTAGGAAAACAATTAATGTTAGAAGTCAACATGTTGCTATGAATCACAAAAATGTTTGACATGATGTCATTTATTTAAAAGCAGCTAATTCAAAAGCATCCTTCATGTCTGATTTTCAACAACATGCACATATTTTATACATATTCTTTAAAATCACAATAAACCTGAAATTTGAAAAATGTGTGCAAAGGAGGTTTTGTGCTGTTTGTCATGCAGGTTGTTCCAGACATGTCACAGAATGAGCCACAGGTCTTCTGTACATTTAGTATGTCTCAGTGTCTCTTCATGTAATCCCAGACTCAATGATGTTGACATTAGGTCTCTAAACCTGTTTTTGACCATCACAATAAAATAGGTGTATTTTTACACTGGCATCAGTTCCACTGGAATCACAGTGAACTGATACACTTGGTTCAAGTATAGTAAAGAGTTGGCATGAGTGTGGGACTAGTGTTCGCTTCAATTTTTGACATTGAAGCAATGACGTAGAATATGAAGTGAAAAAGTCTCATAGACAGGTGGACAAGGTGGTAAGTGGTACAACAAGACACAGGACTTTTCCACAAGAGACTGGGCTTGGACTCTAGTGCCGCTGTCCCTGTTTGTAGCGTTTAGTTTTTAAGTAACTTGCCTTCAAACTTCACCTCATCCTGAAGTTTTTGTGCGTAACCCTAAAGCAGGTTTTGTGCTATATAAAGTCGTTCCTGTGGCATCAAAGGTTGACACTCCTGGAGCATCCAATACCGATGCCAAGGTGTACTTGCAGTGTAAATACCATACGCAGTTATTCCTAGGTCTTCAAAAAGCGGTGATTCTGGAGCTTCTAATAGGGTTCACGTGGTGTCAATACGATATACAAAAGGATGTAAAAAGCGACACAATTCGACTCCTTAGCAAGTGGCTGTATCTGATACTATGGGATGAGAATGTATTGGGGACACATGTCATCTGTCGCAGGACTGTGCAGGTTAGAGATAGCTCTTCTGCTCCATGATTTGATTTTTTCCTACGTTTATCTACATATATCTGAATCGCGTTTGGATGTGCATATGCATTCCCTCTGAATTCCTTACTTTTTAAGCCCACCAATTACATCCTTGCTACCATCTGTAGCCTGTGACTGACCAGCGAATGCAGGCCTGCTCCCGCCCTTCTGCTGGAGGAAAAACTGCCTGCTTATTAATTTGTTTTTTAATTGAATTTCTCCCACCACTTCTTCGCTTAGTTAATCCCTGCACTGGCCTGTGGGCATGATTGGCGTGTAATTACCGGCTGTTGGCACGTGCGCTTCCCTGGGCTTGCTCCTCTCATTCTGCTCACCACTACAGAAGCAAAATCTCTTCGCTGATCTCTCTTCTACGTTGCTCTGCACCTCCTTTTCTCCTCCTGTCCTGTCTGTTTCTCTTTCCTATCTTCTCCCTCACATCTCCTCCCTGTTCCTTGCGCTTCAACTGCTTCTCTTATTCCTCCCCTCTCTATTTGAGTATCTGAGGAATTATCGCTCCCAGAGGGAATTTAAAGAGTAGGAGTGTGATGCAAAAAAAAAAAAAAAAAAAAAAAAAAACAAAAAGAAAAACAGTTCTCTACATTCTTTTCTTTCCCCTTTTTCCCCCCATTTTGTAATAATTTTCTGTGCCGGTCTATCGAGCGTGGCATCAGTCAGAGCAGAGCCCAAGTTAAACTCCCCCATTCTTTGAGGACACGTGTTAATAAAACAGTCGGCAGATAACAGTAATTACCTCTCAGTAGCTTCTGCTCCTCACTGGGGACACACTGTGTGAGAGAGGTCTGCTTCTTCTTGAGCCTGTACGTCCAAAAGATTAATTCTGTTTTTAATTAGAGCACACCCTGAGTGATACACCGAATGCAGCCTTCCTTCTTCCCTGCTCTGCTTTCTTGCCTCTCTGTCATCGCTGTTTTAGCATAAGTAATTAGATTCTTATTTCCCTGCATGTTCTCACAGTTTAAATTGAACGTGTTGATCTCTTTTGATTCATTAGTAGTTTGGGGATCCCTGTCTTGTACAATTAAGATAACGTGCAAGGAGGGTGGTTGATTGTGGCTGCTGGAAGCCTGCAGCCCGACTCTTACAGCGTTATCTGCTTTGTTCTAAACTCTCCAGAGTTCTGTGCAGATTTAAGAAGTGAGGTGTGGAGCTTATGCACGCTGAAGCTTGAGGGGCCAAAAACACTAGTGCAAGACGAATGTTTGGCAGACTCCGTGCTAGTGTCATTTCATTGATTCTACTTCAGACTAAATTTACAAGAAAGTACAAGCACAACAAAGGTTCATGTGAAAAATGATTTCAGACATCAGCTCATTGTGTAAAACTAACATTGGTGCTGCCCCAGTCCAAAAGCATTATCATCATTGCGTCGTTAGTGCTATGTGGTATCTGCAGTTTCCTTTCCTCATGTCTTACGGTTTCCCCTCAGTCCTAGGTGATTAAAGAATTCCTGCAGAAATATATTTAATTTAGATGACCCTTGTGCATCTGTAACAAAAAAAAAAAAAAATCGATTGAGGACTAATGCAAAAGTTTGGCACTTTCACTCATCTGCCTTTTTGCTGACAATTCAGAGCATCATTACCAGTCGTTGCCAAGCTGCCAATTAGGTTAGGGTAAATAGTGGAAACAGCTAGTAACACATCCAAAAGCACCTTTGGATGAAGCCAGCATAGAGATTACTATTACTTTAAGTTAATTTACATAGATGAATCTCATCTGAGAACACATTTTACATTTAATGCAATAAAAAAAGAAAACAGCAAACAAGACAACAGAAAGCGAAAAAAGATGATGACATTTCAGACTGTGGTTAAGGTGTCACCTAACCCCAAAACTAAATGTGACATCTGTGGAATGTTTCGCTTTTCAAAATATTGATGTATTTTTAAAATTGTTTCCAAAATGTCAAGACATTCATACCTACAGGCAATTTAGAGTCACCAATTAACCTAACATGCCTTTGGACTGCAGGAGGAAAGTGATGCAAGCCTGGGCAGAACATGCAAACGCCACACAAAAAGGCCACAGTTGGCCTTCTGTTGTGAGGCAGTATCGCAAACCGCTGCTGTGCTGCCTGCGGTTACTTCAATATAAATTTAATTTCAACCACAATTTTGCAGCCTGCCAGTGATGTATTTAAATGAAAAGTGTATTGTAATTATATTTAATTAATTCAATTTTCATTTATCTCCAAAACCATTTTATAATATATTATGAAGAATAAAAATGGCTGGGGGCATTGGGCCCCAAATGTTTACAACATCTGGCCCTGCTCCTGCTGTTAAGAAGCGTCACACTGACAATGTGACAGGGTGGCTTTAAATACTTTAGGTTGATTAGCTGAAAAATCATAGCGGGGCATGGGTGCGGCTAGTGAGAATAGAGGAAGATTATCCAAATGACAGAGCAGGGGAAGATAAAGATAGAGAACTGGCAGAATTTAATCTGAATGTTCTCAAATGGCACGAGGCAGGACATTTCAAACATTCGCCGTCTGGAGGACATTCAGACTGAGATGCCATTGAAGCTCTTTCAGCAAAAAGTGCCAGTTAGTTGGAACAGCGGTTAATATAGGATGAAATGCCTATTAATCAAAGGTGAGTGTGGAAAAAAAACTGAGCAGCAGCTGCTTATGTGCAGCTCTGGTTGCTTGTTGAAAAAAGTGTCTGAGTGATGCTGTTCCACTCTCTAACAATGTTGCAGACTAGCATTACTAACAGTCACAAGTGGACAGATACTGTACGATCATCCCACCTTGACAGGTCACATTATCTAAGATATTATTTTATTAATAGTAATAAAATGTTTATGAGGTTAAGGTTTAAACATAATATTGATATCAGGCATTTAGAATAAGTACATGCTGGTAAATACACCCTGTATTTATTTATTTGAGATTGTGTTGGATGTCAATGAACCGATATTAAGTATCAGATCAGAATGTTTATAGTCTGATTTCTAATACTAGTATTGAATCCATACTAGAACCAAAACAAACTATGATATATAACTAGAAAAAGCAAAATTTCCAAGTGCATTGGCTGAAATGTTTGCTTTTGCTGAAGGCTGAATTGAAGGTGAACTATTTAAAAATAGCTGAAAGTATTGCTTTTGCTGAAATAGCTGAAATGTTTAATATAAAAAAAAAGTTTAAAATTTGGAAAAAAAAACGGATGGAAAGTAAGCATAAACTAGAAATGGCAATTTCCAAGGAAATTAGGTGGGAGAGCTGTTAAGCTGCATGAGAGACCTTGATCAATCAGAAGCCGCCTAGAGTTGCATGTTCAAAGCTGCAAACATGGGGCCAAACAGGGAATCGTTTAACTGATGCAGAAAGCGATTGAAGATAAATATGGACAAATGGAGAAAAAAAAACAAGATTTAAAAAAACAAGGAAATAAAAAAAACAAAGAAAACCGTCAATGCTGAAATAACAAAAAAGAAGTTGAAAGAAACAAAGTAAGAATTTAATTAAAAAGTTTACATTAAAAGTTGAAAGGTAAAAAGGAAATAGTAAATAAGAAGTCAAGGTTAATAAAGAAAATGTTTAAAGAGAAGTTAATATTACAAATGCAGAGTTAATATTACAAAGGTATTTAAATGCAAAACATTTGAAAAAAGTATCAACAAGCATTTTATACTGGGGCTCGGTGGCTCATTGGTAGAGGATTGGGTTGGGATACAGGAGGCCGTGGGCTTGAATCCCACCCCACAAGGCATGGCCCCACCCAGCCACCAAAGACCACCCCGGTGCCACCCCCAAACCTGGATAAAAATGGGGGAGTTGCAACAGGAAGGAGTAAGCTTTGTGAGAGCTGCGCTATGGATATTACACTCACAGAGTTTTCTGTTTTTTTTCTACTTTTGTGTTTGCTTCCATGTCTGTGGCAATGCACACAGACACTGTCCCATTGTCTACACCAGGAATCAGCTATTAGCATTCCATAGCATGGCGATGCTACACCGGGAAAGACCAGACGGTCCTCGTGAACTAAGGAAGAGAATACGGGGGAAATGTGCTGGCGCTCTGTGTCGGGCAAAAAGGACATGATATAGGCCGACTCTGCCCTCCATCGTCATGGGAAATGTGAGATCTCTACCCAACAAGATGGACGAGGTGGCTGCTATATCCGGCACCAGAGAGAATACTGGAAATCTAGCATCATGGTGTTTAAGGAGTCATGGCCGCCACCGGTGCTGTTAACCTACAGGGTGCCGGTGGATATTGGACTACTGTTGGTCGAAGAAGGAGGGGAGGCAGAAGGATTTGTGGTCAGAGAGAGAGGGGAAAGGCAGGAGCTTAGATCCGAGAGTAGGGACTCTTAATGTTGGCACAATGACAGGGAAAGATAAAGAGCTGGCAGACATGATGGAGAGAAGGAAGGTAGATGTACTGTGTGTGGAGGAGACGAGGTGGAAGGGCAGCAAAGCACGTAGTATTGGAGGAGGACACAAACTGTTCTACCATGGTGTGGATAGGAAGAGAGGAAAGACAGAAAAGAAGACCAAGCTAAAGAATGAAGTTGAGACAGGCTCTAGGTGGTCAGGAAGAGCTTCCAGGCCTGAGGGCAAGAGAACAACCAAGGAGGAGATATATGGATGTTTTAACAGAGGACATGATGTTAGCTGGTGTCAGAGAGGAAGATGCCCAGGATAGAGTGAGGTGGAAAAGGACGATTCGCTGTGGCGACCCCCGGAGGTGGGAGAAGGGAGGATGGTAGCCAAGCTATCATCTGTGCTGGAGAACGACTCCCTCCGCTGTTACGTCCTAAATGTATGAAGGAGCGATATCAAAGCTGTTTTCTCCCTGCTGCTGTCAAACTTTACAAGCAGAACTGCTCCCAGTGAAGCATTATCACTGTAAGTCACTATATAACATTCTTAAAAAACGTGCAATACAAATGACCAATGGTGCAATTGTTTGTATGATTGCGTATGTCTGATATATTTTATTTTTTAGATTTGATTTACTGTTTTTGTATACACTACACAGTATATACTGTATTCTGGTATTGTTCTTTGCCCTACTCTGAACATTCCTTGCTGCTCTAACATGGAAATCTCTCCATTGTGGGACGAATAAAGGTTTATCTTATCTTATCTAAAATCACCCGCCAAATCAATGTGCATCACATGTTCTGCTATGGTGACCTCTGGAAGGACAAGTTGTGTTTGTTACCATGGCAATGATATCTTTCAATCTGATGACTCAGTTACATGCTGAACACAGGCTGTACACTGCTCAGACTTTCCCTTGCAAAGGTGAAAAAGTATTAGTCCTATTAACAAAATGTGGCAGAAGGCTTCACTGAACACGCTGATATACTTTGTTTGAAGATACTTACTGAAATTAAGAAGTGGCAGCAGTTTTAAACCATTTTTGTGATTTGAGGAATATCTCTGGGCCTCCGTTATAATGGACTGTGATGAGAGTTTTAGAGGGCATTGTCAGAGTTACATTTTCTGAAAGAAAACTAAAATACTTATATTTTCACTATAGATTGTTGAGGAAAGATGACTGAAGCTGACTAAAGAAAAGCAGAACAAGTAAAAAGAAAGTTGCTAAAAGTTAAATGGTCTGCACTTATGTAATGTTTTTCTACCTGTTGCTACTCAAAGCTGCTTCATATTTACCCATTTGCACTCACAATCACAAACACTCATATACCAATTGGATATCAGCTATGTAGCTGGCCAACACTCACTGGGAGCAAATAAATGGGGTTTCAGCGTCTTGCTCAAGGACAGTTCAACATGTGACCTGGGGATCCAGCGATCAAACCAACAACTGTAGGGATTGGTGGACGACAAAACTACCTACCACAGTGTTGAATTGTTAAGTTAGAGTGTGGAACATACATTACTTACTAATTAACAACTGATCAACGAATATTTCATAGGATCATGTTCAAGAGGAGCCAGTGCAGTGGGACAGAGATTCATGCCAAAATTAAAGCATGAACCACTGCCTTAAACTCACGAGACTTTGAGGCTTACAAAACAGCTTAACATGACCTCCATAAATCTTTCAGTAGCACAAATAGGGAACTACAGGGAAAAGGTGGAGTCTACTTACATTTACCTTTAGCAGATGCTTTTATCCAAAGCACCTTACAGAGTCATTAGGTACACACACGATGGCGATGGCTGCGATGCAGGGTGCTCAACTGGCCCGCTAGGAGCACCTTGGGGTTCCGTGTCTTGCCCAAAGACCTGTGGTCAATCCAACTGACCTACAGCCGCCTGCAGCAGACAGTGAACTCCAGACAGAATCATCTGTGTCCCTACAGAGCCAGGAAACATCAAAGACAAATCGTCACTGACCCCTCTCATCCTGAACCACAACCTTTATAGCTTCTCCTCTCTAGCAGGAGCCCTCGGCTGTGGCTACTTACCACAGCCACGACCCAAGATGTTTGTGGAATGAATTACGCTGTATTACAGTTACTATAAGGGCAAAATCAGGCAAGTGGAACTGTCCACTGCATTGCATCCAGATGAGCTCAACAACTTCTACACCCGGTTTGATGCAAACAACCAGACTGCATTTGAACAAAGATGACGTCGTACTTACTCTAGACATAACTATAGTGAAACAGACTTTAAAGAGTGTAAAGCCCTTGGGCCTGATGGTATCCCAGGCAGGGCTGTGAAAGTACGCTAGGACCAACTTACTGGGGTGTTTACTGGGGGGATTACAGTTCAACCTCTCTTTGAGACCATGGTCGAAACCATGTTTAAAGCCTCCATCATTGTTCCAGTCACACAGACAAACTTCACTAATCATCATGAAATGCTTCAAGCACATAGTCAAAACTCACATCTGTGCCTCCCTCACACTGGCCCTCCTGCAATTTGCCTATAGAGCAAATAGGCCCCCAGAAGACGCTAGCAGTTTTGGGCCCTATAAAAAAATTTGAAGTTGGGCCCTTTACCTCACACATTCTGCACCAAACAATCAAACCAAGCTAGATGTCCAAAATCTTTGTCTGCAGTTTAGCCATAGTACTGACCACCACTGTGTCCCTCTGTCCCTTAAACTGTGAGCTCCTCTCCTCTTCCTCTTCCTCATCTGTGCTGCTGTTTCTACTGATTCTCTCTTGAGCATCATCTTCTGTTTTAAAAGCTCTTTCTACATCCTCCCTGACAGGCTGATTGAAGAGGATCCTGGATGTGGCATATCTAAAAAAAACATTCTTCATTCAGAAAGTGTCTAGATCTTCTGTACTACAGTTTTCTGTTTATATGGAAATAGAAAAAATTTAATTGATGTTTAAAAACTCTAGTCAGCTGGTTTCAGGACAACAACCTCTCTCTTAACATCAGTAAAACCAAAACAGTGGACTTCAGGAGACAGCCTAGAGTCAGACACTGGGAAACACTGAGGTAGAGCAGGTTAAAAGCTTCATATTTCTCGGCATCCACATCACAGAGTACTTTTCCTGGTCAGTACACACAGACTCTGTGGTTAAGAAAGTTCATCAGTGGCTGCATTCCCTGAGAAGATTGCTGAGGTTTGGCATTAACACCAGCAGCCTCACCAACTTCTATAGGTGCAACGCTGAGAGCCTGCTGACTTGCTGCATTACTGTCTGGTATGAGAACTGCTCCAGTCAAGTGGTGCAGACAGCACAGAACATCGTTGGGAGTTCTCCCCTCTATCAAGGACATTTAGCACAGACGATGTCTGCGGAAGGCAAGTACCATTATTAAGGACCACAGCCACCCAGCCCACAGACTATTCCACCTGCTACCATCTGGCAGATGGTACAGGAGCCTGACTGTACACACTAAAAGACTGAAAAGACAGTTTCTACCATCAGGCTGTCAGGTTTCTTAACTCAACATACACGATAAATCATCTGCATTGCTATTATATGTGCAATATGCTACCTGTGCAGTATTGCTCAGGCAAATACACACACTTCATATTTACCTTGCACATGTACATCGCAAACATGTATATTACACATTGTTTCTTAGGGTTAGTATTAAAACTTATTTTATTTTATTAGTGAGTTGGTTGGTTCCTTCTCATTTACAATTTCATTGAATTGTTGAATCAGTGCTAACTTGCATATGACAAATAAACCTACTGATGTCTAACATCAGATATCTACGCTGAAAACTGGTGCTTTGAAAGATGCCTTTCCTCTGGTCCCCGCCACTCTGGAGAAACAGGGGCCAGAGGAAAGGCTCTTCAAGACTGCACGAGAAACCACGTCTCAATCTCTCATTTATGACCAGGACTCTACTTAGCATGAATTACTTTGTCATAGCTTGAACAGCGGGACTGGTTGCTGAGAGATTAGTTTGCGTTTCATGCAGATGGGTTTCCAGCGGGAGTGTTTGAGAGGGTAGCTTATTAAATCTGCCTGAACAGGCAAGTAAGAAGGCAGTAGATACTTTTTGAATGGCTGTTCTGACAACATAATTTGCATTCTATAATTAACTGCCGCCCCTCCCCCCATCCCATTTTCCCAGTAAAGAAACACAGACACTTAAACACATTGAACTGGGGACACTGGAAATCACTTCTCATGTGCATCAGCTCTATGTTGCTGTGGTGACAGGTCTTTATCAAAGCAGTGAGTAAGACGGGAGCCCAGCTGACGTTTGACAGAAGAGGGTTAGTTAGACTGTAGAGACACTGTCTTCATAGAGGTTTCCCACTAATTGCAGTTCATTTCAACTTCAGTTTCATAGTTTTGCCCAACAATTCTACAAGTAAGAACATGGTTTATTGTAGCTGTGAAATGGAGGATGTCTTCTTTATTTAGGTCACAAGCAGATGTTATTAATGATATGAGATTATAATTTTTTCCTCAGTGGTATTGATATTTCCAGTGTGACCTCCCCTCACGACATCCACCAGCCCTGTGTCTGGAAACCTTGGGGTCCAACATCTCCCACAATATGATGTGGATGAATAGCATCAACTCCATCAGAAATGCTCAGTGGGGGATCTACCTCCTGTAGCAACTGAGGAATTCAACCTACCGCAGGAGCTGCTGATCCCGTTCTGTAAGAACAGACGAGAACCGACTGCAGCACCCAGTGAACTGCAGACAGAATCATCGGCGTCCCATAGAGCCAATAAACTTCAAAGACAAATAGAGCCCTCTCACCCTGAACCACAACTTCTATAGCTTCTCCAGAGTTCAAATAGAGCTCCAGAGTTCTATATTCCAAAACTACCAGATAGTTTCTTTCCTCTGACCATCAAACTCATTAACGGTGTTGTAGAAATTTTCCCTCTTCCTTAATCAAATGCTACTAGATCTCTAAAGATTTCAAACCCTCACCTTCTGGATGGAGAAAGACACCACAATATGTCAATGTCACCTCTCGCTCAAAACCCCTTCTGCTGATACAGTCAAGAAAGAACCCACCCTCACAGGACATTACTGACACCAACAGGTGTGTGTTTGTCACAGGACCGGGTGTTTGGGCCAATTATAGCCTCTGTATCTTAGACCTTTCACTCCTAAAATGTATCTGTTACATTTTTGAGCTGAATAAAGAACAAACCCTTTTATTGCCATAAACCTAGATACACTAATCTTTGTGACCTGATTCGCTTAATTATGCCACACAGCTGACCTCATACTTACTGTACTGTCAGCTTGCTGGTTTCCATGCTGTACTGTATACACCGAACATATTAATACTCAAAATCGCTCCCACAAAACCCCTAAATGACCAAACACTCACATAATGCAGCCTGTAAAGTATAAAAAAACAATTCCCAGAATTTCTTGTTTCATATGATTGTGATAAAACATCTGCTGGCACAAACATCTTGGTATGTCTACTGGTCTTATTTAGCTCTTGTTGCTTGGATTCAATAGTTAGAGGCTCTCTTGCTTTTGCACAATACATGTATTTTAAAAAGTAGGTTGAATGTGTGTGTGTACCATCCTGTCGATCGATTAGCACTGTTCAGATAAAGGACCTGAGCAGTGGTGTGTTGAGGCTCAGTCTTTTGTGAGCTTAACTGCTTTAACAGTAGATGCAGGTTGGGGTGCAAATGAAAACTGGGCCATTAAACAGTGGCAAGAGGAGTGTCTCCATGTAATGGCTATTGAACAGGCCGCTCCCAATGAGAGGTAATCAAAGCCGAGTGTAATTACACACTCCTCTGTGCTTTTTCAAAGCGAGGCCATTGTGCCCAGAGCTCTCCACACCTAATGACACAGGTAAAGGATCAAGTGGAGGCGAGGGTGAAAAGTGGTGGAGCAGGGATGCAATTATGTACCAATTGCAAGGTGATGTTTGCAATTTAGCCCCATGACAAGGGCAAGAATGATAAATGCAAAAAAGAAAAAAAAAGAACATTATGACTTGGTGGAGTGTGCATGCATGAAGAGCACAGTCACACACATACGTGGAATATGTGATGTACTAGCATTTGAAGTGGTGACATAAACTGTATGACCACTGTTTTCTGTTGAATGAATATTTCTGATGTTTTTGCATACATTTGCTTTCTTATATCAGAGAAATGCTGATCTGCACAAAGAAGAAGCCAAATTGCATCACTGTTATGAATGTGTTAGCAGATTCATATGCTGCTAAATCATTATTCAACATGTTAAAACCTGTGTAGGAAATTAGTTTTTCCTGTAGCATGCAAATAAAGTCTATTACTCTTTAAAAAGCTGTAGCAAGGGGTTTCGGTGGCAAGAACAGTCGACCTACGTATCATCCCGTTACCAGTTTTTAGCCAAAAACTAGAAAGAAATTAAAAGAATTATTAAACCATATTCATAATAATAATTTAATACGAGCATTGTTTAAAAAATTTATAATATTTAAATGTTTTCACCAATCTTCAATCAAGTCTTCAAAGAGTTGAGCCTATTGAACAGGTGAAGGAATGCCAACTCCTTATATTATCATAATTATTGTAGACAGCAGACTGCTTGATTCTCAGATTGTTCAAGGAATGGTTCTCATGCATTTAGATAACAGTTCTTAAGCATAGTTGTTATTTCAGGTTAGCTTTTTGAAATAAAATAACAATTATAAAAATAGTGTCATCAGAATCTTGGGTTGCTGATGTGATGTTGCTGTTGTTGACTTTTAATGTCGTTTATTAATGACATTTAATGCTGTTAGTGGTCCCAGGAAGAGTAATTTAAAACACGGCTATAAGTGTGTGATCTTTGTTTTACGGTTTTCTAATTATGTGCTGTCTTTGCTTGTTTTCTGTTTGTTTGAAGTTACTCTATCCCATCGTATTGATTCATACAAATCAGTACAAGTATTACAATGTTTCTGTGAGAATGTAATTTTTATGAAGTTCTGAAAAATTGAGCTCTTGTCCCTTTATGTACTGAAGAATGACACACATAATCCAGATACAAAATGACATTGATTTTTAGTGAATGGGCCCTTGTGGACAAGGAACTAAAAGGTCTCCTATCCCTTCTATATGGTACATGTTCTCTATATTTTGTTTGTGTTTGTGGCATTTGGACACAGTTTCATTCACAATATCTTTATATCAAGACATTAAATAAATAACAGATCATTAAGAAAGACCATTTGATTATCAAAAAGACCATTAAATCCAACCACAGTAAACATCCAAATATTTTTTTCAACAAAAAAGCCAATCATAGGGCTGCTGGTAATTGTGTCCTTTTGTGTGTTAATAAATTTGCATCGGAATTGTAACTGAATTTTGTTATTGGGCTGATCTGGTGACAGGTGACGTGTTAGTGCATCATCGCTTAACTTCGCCCCAACTAAAATCAACATGCTCCATTGATGCAGAGTGGTGAGTCAGGAGTTGGAATTTTGTGAATAGAATATGGATATAGAGCCCTTTGGCTGCTTGTTTCATAAGGCACCTATGCCACAGTGCAGTGGACCAAAGGAAGCCGAGATTATGGTGAAGTTAACAATTCTGGATGAAGGACTGGCTAGTGTCACGGAGGTGCACCGGACCCAGGCCACAATCAGCACCTGAGCACCTGATAAAAGACGGAGAGTGCTTTTCACTGAAACTGCTGTGTGTGTGTGTGTGTGTGTGTGTGTGTGTGTGTGTGTGTGTGTGTGTGTGAGGAGGTGATTAGCCAGTGGCAATCTGAGGCACAGAGGGCAGAAGGTGGGCTTGGTGTCCTGATGGATGGAGCCGGATTGTGTGGCAGGAACTGCTCTTCCCCAAACCTCGTGCAAAACTCCAAGTGCACTGAGAATTTCTGAAACTCCTGAAACTCTCCTTCTGTCAGTACAAGTACTTTGTTACTGGACAAGTTACCACAAAGAGGCTGCATCATAAAATCCAAAACTGTATTTTCTGAAATGGCTGATGGCACTCTGTCCTGTCTGAAGTACTAATAAAACGGTCGAAGTTTGGAACGGTTTCTCTTTTGCACAAAGTTTTTTATTTGCATGCTTAAATTTTTCCTGGCAAATGAGAGTGAAATACTCGCACTTTGGAGCTCTGGCTGCAATAAAGGTCTGGCAAAAACAAAACTTTAGATATTATATACTGAAACAGTTTTAGCATCAGTGCCGAACTTGACTGATGTGGTTAATGACACTTTTTCCAGAATGTTTAGATTTAAATTGTTAACTGAACAGTTTAATAAAAAAAATCTAGTTGATCTTTGTCACAAATTTTTAAGAGTATTTCAAAAATGCACAATGTATGAATTATATCACAGGGGGAAAACATAGTAGGAAGAACAATGGCAGGGGACGTATGCAATGGTCAATGATTTTTACTAGAATGAATTATAATCTTGTGCTATTTTAATCTTTTAAAGCAGATGCCAGCATGGTGGAGGAGCGGTTAGTGCTGCCTCTTCACAGGTAGAACGTTCCCAGTTTGAGCCAGGCTGTGGAGTTTATTTGTGCATATTCCGTCTAGACTGTGGGCGGAGCCGGAAGTGCCCAGAGGAAACCCACACAACACGAGCACATGCATCTTAGCTTCATTGGTGGCTCTCTATTGCCCGTAGGTGCGAGTGATAGTGTGTCTGTGTGTTGGCCTTCAGATGGACTGGAGACCTGTACTTTAACTTTTAATACTTCAACTAAAATATTATTCATGCACTTTTACTTAAGTACTCAATATGGTACATCCACATTTTTGGTTGAGTAATTCAAGTTAATACTGTGTTTGAACATTTATTCTACTACTGTCAAGCTCATTTTTTTTTATTTAAAAAATGTGCCACTCACTTAAATACAGTTCGCCTCTTCACTCAGTTGAGCTTTTTTAATTTCTTTTATAGACAAGAGCTACATTTTAGGCATTTTCTATCTATCACAGACCTCTTACCAAACCTACAGAACTGGACACATTCACACCTGCATGCCACAAATTTAGTAGTCAGATCACATTCTGTGCTGCTCATAAACTCCCTTCTTTATAAGCCAACCATAGAATGATTGTGACAAAGGCACACACACACACACACACACACACACACACACACACACACACACACACACACACACACACACACACACACACGTCTGTTTTCTTGCTTGTTAGCAGTCCTCTCAGGTGGCTTTGTCCTCTTGCATTAATAATTGCCTCGGGCAAAAGTGGATTGCTGTTAAAGTGTCACAAGAGGTGATTGACAGCTTCTTTGCTCCTGACATTTACAAGCTGTGGAGTAAGATGCCCTGTCACCGAGTACTGATCCTCTTGCTGTTTGATTTAAAAAAGAAATTTGCCAAGATAGGCTTCCTTTCATGACAGCCATCGAAGAAATCACTTTTATAGAGAGCCTTTCTACATATGTCCAGAAGCAGGGTTTCTGTCGCTGTTCAAAGCAACGTGATGTTCATAGAAGGCATCCAAAATAAAGTGAATTAGTATTAAGGCCGGAACATGTATTCTTGAGAGGACTGACAAGCAAGACATTTGCGGGTCAGTTCCATGCACCCGCAGAGTCTAACACTGTACTGGGTGCTGTGGACCAGGTAAGTGTTTAATAAGGCTGTAGTCACTAAATATTAGTTCAGTCACACTGAGTGACACAAATATGTTGTGTCTGTGAACATTTACCTGATTACCAGCATCAACACATCCTCATTGTATTAACATAAAACGCAATCTGGTCACAATTATGTTTCCTTCAAAATGTATTTGCTTCAGCAAATTACTTTTTTCTAAATATAATTTCTAGAATACATGGTTGGAATCAACAGCTTAATGTAGCATGAATACGGGTTATGTGCTGTGGAGTTGCATCCAATCTAAATGATGTAGCATCAAGCTAAAAAAAACAAAAAGCAGATGGTTAAAACAACATGAATGAGAAAAGAAGTTTATGTTCACTTAAGGGCTCAGGGACTGATTATTATTGGATGTGGTATCTATTAGATGCAAAATGTTCATCCTCTGAGCTCCGTCTCATTCCTCAGCCCCATGAAAGCAGCTCCTGCTAATGGACAGGCTGCCTCCGTGCTTCAGCATCAGGGTGTGTTTGTTTTTCGTACAGTACCATAATGGGAGGGTGGGTTCAGTTTCACTCAGTGCGGTAACGATGGCATGAGAATGCACTGTTCCAACATTGTGGGTGGCCATGGCTCATATTGGTGGTTCCATTCCTGCCAATTCTTGTCATATGTGGAAGCGCCCTTGAGCAAGGCGCTAAACCCCGAGTCAGTTGTGCGTAGGGATGGCGGTAGCTGCCATCCGTGTGTGACTGTGACCGTGAATAGGCGGTGAGAGCAGTAGTAAAGTGCACTGGGTTGCCACAAAGTAGAAAAGTGCTTTATGTAAGTGCAGCCCATTTACCATTTAACAGAAAGCAAAATGGGCAAGTTTGAATTCGCAAAAAAACAAAACAAAACAGAAAATAATTTGAGCACACAAACAAAACTCATTTTGTTGTTGGGCTGCGCAAACACAATGTCAGAATTTCAGCAGTGGGTAAATGGTGTTTTGATGAGTTTAGCCTCCAGTAGCCTCAGCTACTGCAACTCTTCACTCACAAAAATGGAAAAGAAATACCAGAGAAATGGACTAAAATTATATTTTCTCTAGAAAGGGACAGATTATTTCTTGGTCCAGAGTGCTAGAAGACATGAGAGGCAGCAATGTTCAACTTTGAGTCTGACTTTACTAAAGGCATCTACAGTACAGCAGCCTATCCACGTGATTATACATTTTGGGACATATATCTAAAAAAAAAAAAAAAAAAAACTTAAAAAGTTACATACTGTAACTTTTAAGCAGTAGTTGCTGGACGCTGTTGTTAAACTTTGACACAGCTAGGCTTGCAATTACACTAAGTCCTGCATTCGTGCCAGACTGGGCTAAATACATCCTAAAATCCTCTCGGTATCTGCTTTCAAATTATATTCTGACTTAGGATAAGGCAACATGAGTATTCCCAAAAACGGTGCGCTGCTCCTTTAACACACTAGAATTTAATTTCACTGCGGGATTTACAGACTGCTGAGTATATTTTGTTTGACACCAAGCTGGAATGACTTCTCTGATTAAGACAACTGACGAAAGCATATTGATTAGCTGTAATGGCAACATCAGTAATAACTGCAGTGGACAGTGGATGATGTTCAATTATTATAATTTGTCCTGCATACATGTGTAACACTTATGATACTCAAAAAACAAGCAAACAAAGAAAAAAAAAACACTATTCACTTGACAGCATGATAACAGTTCTCTACAGCGTGTCACAATAATCCCTCCCACAAAGAGTTCGCATTGGGCAACAAGAGGGAAGCAGAACAGTCTTAACCATGTCGAAAAAGGGCATTTTTCTCAACTAGTGTGTTTCAGCGACTGGGGGCTCTCTTATCTGAGAGTGTCAGAGGGAGAGAGAGGAGCTCCGCTAATCCAAAACAGCTCTTCTCGGTAATCTCAAATGAGATGGAAATCCAGACGATTCACAGAGCCAAAAAACATGCTGCCTCCATCCTATAAGATCTTGCTTTAGGGGGAAAAAACAATAATTTACAAATGTGGTAAGTCACAAAGTAGTCAAGCAAGAAAAAAAAAGTCTAATAAGTCAAACAAGTTGCACTGTGGAACCAGTTCACGTCAAGGCACAAATGTTCATAACATTCTGTGTGTGTCCCTGCTTATTAAACATCCACATTCACTTCCCTTAATAATTCCAATAAAGAATAGATCAGCTGAATTTCTTTTTTGCCAGTGGTCAACTCTTTGAATCTTTTTCATAAAAGGTGCAAAACAACAACAATATTGTCTTGTTCCAAGGATTTTGATTTTATCAAGATGCAGGTTATCTCTGCTGATGTTCAGGAAATTAAAATACGCCTAAGTAGAAAGTCTTTTTTACAATGATGGTATCTGTTTAAAACATTTCAGTAATCGAGTTCAGTGTGAAGGTTCAGTGTAAAATTGGCATAAAAACATTTTATAGATAACTTTTTAAAGACATTCTTACTTTCAATATTTGACTAATAGATCAAAATAAAAAAAGCGAAATTCCCAAAATTGAGCAGTTGAATACAGAATGAGATCAAATAAAAGCTGGTTGCTTTGCTGAGAAAAATAAAAATTTCTCACCAAAAAAAATTGTATAATGTAATGCAACAACGCTTCCTTATTTTCAAGAAATATAATTACATTATCATCATTCATATATAAAAGGGAAAAGACATATTATAGTATATACTGTGCATTTACAAGCCTGATTTCTAAACCAATGACAACATCCCATAAAACTACAGTCTGGCATCACTTCGATCCATCTCTGGAACCTCTTCGAATAAAGTTAAACACGAGACTGTAAGTCCTGCACATCCTTATCGACTCTAATTGCAATTATATGTACAGTACCACACAGGGCGGCTCAACTCATGGGCAAGAGAATCTTCCAAATGTCTGCATTTTTCAGCAATGATTTTTTGCAGGCTCGATATGGGCTGGTCGAGGGTGTCCCCATCCTCTTCATCAAAGTCACTCTGAGTCTCCAAATTGACAAAGACATGATTCTCATTTTCAGAATATTTCTCATCTTCCAAAGTGGACAAACTCCTTCCAAACTTGCTTATCTGACTGTCGTCCAATATGAATCTTTTGGCCTCCTCAACGGAAAATGTGTTTTCCATTACTCCTTGCCTCACTGATCTACAGTAACCAAGAGCACTACAGGCATCCCTAGTTTTCCTTATCTAATTTACAGTGAGAAACAGTATTGTGCAGGTTCCTGAGAGTCGAAAGATTAAATGCTCTGGGGAAAACAAAGATTAAAGAGTTTCTCGTGTTGCATGACAGTCATTAGCTTTTTTGATAAATAATAAGTGTGTGTAAGTACATTATATAAAGAGAGATGCTTAGGTGTTCTCTGCTATAATTTCCCCCTCTATTACTGCTTCAGTTTGTGAAAAATTCACACTCAAAACAAAAAAGTGCAGAAGATTTGTTTAGTCTTTTCATCAATTTCACACTATTTCAACACGGGAGGCACAGTGTGAGCAGCGCACTGGCAAAGCCACAGCACTGTGTGTTCGTGTGCGTGTGTGTGTTCAGGCACAGTATTGAGTTGTAGGTCAGCCATGTTTTGGTAGCGCTTAAAACCCACATACAAAATTCACTTTAGTTACACAAAACAAATCTGCCCTGAGTGCACAAACGAGTGTGTAGAGTGAGTAAAATCAAAACGACAGACTGACAAACACAAGAGACAGAACAGGAGATCGTAAACATGTCAGTCTGAAGGTCTGATCGGTACCTTTTGCACCTTAATCATCCCCAGGTTTGACAGCACCATATACCAATGTGTGTGTGTGTGTGTGTGTGTGTGTGTGTGTGTGTGTGTGTGTGTGTGTGTGCGAGTGTGTGCGCAAAGCAATGACACAGCCATTCATCTTGGAGGACCTGGCAGAGAACACCCCTGTCTCACTAATGGTGTTATTTGTTAGTCAGACGCTGGGCAGATGCATTCTCTAATTTGCCATACCCTTCATCTTTGTACACATTAAAGCAAGCGTTCAGACACACACACACACACACACACACACACTCACACTTGTTACAAGGCAACAGTCCTGACCACCACAGGCACAGACCGACAACCAAGTCGCTTGTGGATGTTTGATGTTTGTTGTGTTGTCAGTTTGACTCGGTAGTGTTGGTCCTTTGCGTTGTTTTTCACAACTTTGTGTCTCTTTGTAGTTGTTTGCAGCCATTTCCCATCATTTTCTAGAGTTGTATTTCTTCTTTGTTGTTGTTTTATTTCTTGTTTTGGACTTTCTGCAACTATCTCTAGTTGTTTTACACCCATAATCTTTGATGTGTTTGGCATGTTTTCTAAAGTCTTTATTCACAACTGTTTGTGCTACTTTGCAAGTGTTTTGAATCCTGTTTGGTGTGTGTAGTCTTTTTGATCATTTTACATTTTATGTGTGATGTTGTGCTTCTCATTGTTTGCCCTTATTTGTATTGAATTTCTTTGTGGTAATTTTTCACCTCTGTTGTTGTTTTGTGATTAAAGTCCTTGATTATTGTTTTTGCAAGTGACTTTTTTCTCAATTACCTTTCTTTGTTACTTGGATAAATGTGTGTATAATGGTGTAAATGTGAAATACAGCCAGCGGAGGTTTTTTGGAACTAATTGTTTTGTTTGGTGCCGATTTTATTTTCTGGTAGTTGTGTTTATAGTTTTGGAATTACAAAAGTTTGACATCATCCTCCACAGTCATGTTACAACATATATGACAACACCGCGGCAGGGAGGTGACTGACGTGTGTGATAGTTAAGTTTGTTACTATTAAACCAGACCACAGTCTATCTCTAACTACATATAACCAAATGCTGTGAGCGCTTCAACATGACTAATGACGTGACCTTTTTATGTTAATGGAAAACGGCGGAGAGTTTTACAACACCATCAGTTAAGATACTGTCTGTGTTTTTACTTCCCTCTCTCTGAAATGTCCTGAGATTTAAACTACCCACCTTCCCCTCACACCCCTCGGCTCCACCACTGACTTCTATTGCAGGAAACCGGAACATCACAGGCTTTTGGGTGATTCATGTGCTGTTGTTTTTTGCCTTCTCTCTTTTATGCCATTCCCCCGTCCTCCTTTGATCCACAGGGTAAACGCTGTATTGGATTTAATGTTTTTTTAAGTGAATGTGGACTAAATATGTTATTGTGTATATGTTTATGCAATTATGTCATCACAGATACATTACCCATTGTATAATAAGCATATGTACATATTTTTCTTTTGCTTTTACTGTTTTTGACCTGTCTTTTATCTTCCTGTCCCCATGTAAACAAACTAATGAATAATACAAATAGTGGTGGAATGTGAGGCAACTTCAGTCAATAGAAACAATTTGGACGCAATATTTGCCTATTTATAATTTTTTAAGAACCAGTCAAGTGGAAATGTAACTGCCTTTTTATTAGAAATGGGCAACACCGGAAATAGTAACGTTCACATCTGTCATTTAGCAGATAATTACACAGGCTTGTGTTTACCCTGTGTACTCTATATGAGTTGTGCTGTGCTGTTATGATGTGTTTTTAGTTCCAAGTAAACAATACAAATGGGCATGGGAATAGGAAGCCACCGAAGACTGAGCAGAATAAAGTACATTAATTTGTAGTCCGTGAATCCTGATGTGCAGGGTTGACAAACAGTTATTGAAACATTTAATTAAAGGTATTGCTGCAGAAAGGGCTCACACCAGTTACTGAGGGAAAGGGCTCATGTACTTTTGCCACACGCATAATTAATGAGAGTAATAAATGCTTTTTTTGTGTGTGTGTCTTTAAAGGTTTCCTGCATCAAAATCCCATAATAGACTAAATCATATTAATACAGACTGAGAGGTAGTTCTAAAGTGTCACAAACAGCTTAACAACAGAAGTGGTGGAGATGATGTATACTAAATATTTGTTTCTGAGCCGAAGCCAAGGAAAATCATCATATATCAATAAATTTAAATTTCCCAACAGCCTTTAGGCCATACAGTGGTATGAGATAAGCTTCTTGTGTGAAATTGTCTTAATAATGGTAGGTGGAGTTTTACCTGCTTTTTTGCTGCTGTTTGGTGTTCAGTTCTTCTTTTGATCAAGTTTTATTTCCCCAGACCTGTTTGGCTTTAGCTATGAAGTTATAACAAGTGCTGGACATAAAACAGGAAATATCTAGAGGCCAAGGAGATCAAGATTGGGCTGGTTTTCCCTGACAGGGGTTAGTGCTGCTGCCTCACAGGTAAAAGGTCCCCTTTTGAATACCTGACCTGGCCTTGCTTGTGTGGGTTTCCTCTAGGCGCTTTGGTTTCGTCCCACAGTCCAAAGACATGCATGTTAGGTTAATTGGTCACGCCATATTGCGCGTTGGTGTGAATGATTGTCTGTCTGTGTGTCTCTCTGTGTTGGCCCACCTGTCCAGAGTGAACCCGCCCTCTCGCCCAATCACAGCTGGGATAGAATCCAGCCGCCTGTGACCCTGAACAGGATAAGCCGTTAAGATAATGGATGGATATTTTGACAAGAAGCATTTTTTAACGTCACTGCAAATGGCTACCAGCATTTTTGAATGCAGTTCATTTTGCCAGCGAGCAGAGAGTGCTGGGACAGCGCTGCTGACTGACGTTTCTTGTTTATATTCCATACAAAGGTTGCTGTGTAGGACAAGACATATGCAGGATATATATTGATATGCAGCACGTTGGGACGGCGTTTGGCTGTGCCAAGGCAGTGTCCTCTGTGCTGGCACACTGTGGTGCATAGAGGGGCTTTGAAATTGTGTGTATAAATTTTTTTAATAAATAACGTTACTAAAATCCAAACAAAGGTTATTTTAATGTATTTTAAATAGCAAACAAAAGCTACAGAAAAAAATATTTTGCTCCTATCATTGCAAAAATTTATGATTTTTTGGTTTACGCAGAGGTGCGAAGATTAAACAAATTTTATTTTAATTTTTTAATGTATTTTTTCTAATTAATTAATTAATTAATTAATTTTTGTATAATAGTTTGAGACAGGCTTTAATCCATTACTTCTGCATTTACTTTTATTTTTCAAATTGCTCCATCTTGTATCTTGTAGTGATGCTGGTGAGCAGTCGCCTCTCAAACATCCTCAGATGTGTATTTAACTTTATTCTACAAATATTCTGTGAAACCTTGTTAGGCTTTATTGGTAAGTCGTGTCAAAATGACCCAAAGACATATTCTTTACCTTCTCTACATATGAGAAAAAAACTGCACAGTGCTGCATAGCTCGACACTCCATAGATAATCAATCTCAATGCTTTCTGTGTGTGTGTGTGTGTGTGGTGTGTCTCATAACTGAAAGGCAGAATGAAATAGGCTTTTATGTACAGGATATGTTGCATCATCCTTCTCTTTCACTATTTAGAAAATGCCACTCACCCTGAACCCTACTTCAGTTGTAGACCACCACCTCGTGAACATATTCTGGGGTAGAAGACTCTTCTGTACAAAACCAAACGCACCTCCTGTCTTCTGGCTCCTCTGGATAACCACCGGGGGGTGCCAATGGTCTTTTCCCACCCAGCCAGTGGTGCTGACCTGTGGACAGTGTGGGCTTCCACATGTGTAAGTCTGCATGTGTGAGTCATATGTTGGAAATCCTGTGCTTATGCTCACTACACTCTAAAAAGTGTTTCATGGTGAATTCTCTTTTTGTGTTTTGTAGGCACTTCATTTTTAAGTGCATATTAAGTATGAAAGGGTTCACAAACACAACTGCATTTCATTTAGCATTTAACAAGCCATTTTTTGTGTATGAATTTATCATTTGTATGTATCAAAAATTTTAAATTATAAATTGTATTTTAACGTGTTGTATAGATTTTCAAAATAAATCATGTATGGTCATACAGTTGTTAAAACAGTCCTCTATTGCTTATTGAAACATATGTCATGATACAGTACTGGTCCATCACACATTCAACACAAAAGCAAAATACAACATGGCTTTTAAAGATGCCTCAAAGGCCTAAAATATCTTCAGCATCTTTTCCAAAGAACGATTATTCACAGATTCTTGCTGGTACTTGGCCAGACTTTGCAGATTGTCAGCTAATAACAGTGGCTCCATGACATGCAGTGATGACCACAGAGCAAAAGTTGTAAACAGTTTTTGAACTCAGCAAGAGATGGCAAGGCCAAATACAGTGGTGCACTTTGCAGAATAAGGTGAGCAACCGCTCATGTTTGCCAGGGACATGATCAGGCTGATATCCTGTGGTCTGGTTCCCTGTAGTGATTCCATTGGTAATTATTTAGAGAAATGAACAAAACAAAAAACTGTCTCAGTAGAAAAAAATATTGGATCTGACTCTGTGTTGGCAAGTAGCCAAGTTCTCAGATTGGGATCAAAGCCAACAAGCCGTAATGGGACACATGCTGTAACACCACCCAACACCTGTACACACATTTAGAGGAGTGTGAAATTGGTTCACGTGTGAGGTTGTTCTCCAAGTAACATGGCGGCATGTTTTATTCTCTGGTCTGTCTGTGTGAAGTTTAGAGGTTCCTTGAATTCGAGACTAATCTACAATAGAACTCGGCTAACTCGGTTCTGAGGAAGTAAACGGAGGACTGGAGGACAGTGCTGTAAAGGGGGGGGTTGAATAAATTTTCATTTCTCTGAGACCACCACGTCTTTGTGGGTCTAGCCAACAGACGGATGTTACAACCATATACTGTGAGCTCGATCCAAATGCAGGATTTCATGTTTCATGTTTCTGCTAATCAGTAACAACACTGTAGAGTGAGAACTGAGGCAACTGTACAGTAGATGTTTGTGACAAAGCTCAGGGTGCACTCACATTGAGGAAGTGCTTTTTTTTTTGGGCTTCATACAGCTGTCTGACATGCCACACGTGTGCAGACTGTAATTGCTCTGAGATGGATTTTGCTATCAGAATGGGACAGGACTTAATGATGCTCTGCGGTTTTCCTCTAGGGGTTTGGCAGTGAGAACAGGTGTGGGAGAAAACTTGTGTTGATCTCCTGCAACTTTATCAGGGCAGGCCGAGGGGCCGCCGCTGGCTCATCTCTATCTTTGGATCTTCCCTGGTGCCGAGCGAGGATTTCAAGTCTTATCACACTGAAATGCATTAAAGACAAGATTAATATGAAAGAGAACACTGCAGGATGTTCTGCAAAGACTGAGTCAGAGATCGTCAGCCAAATCTTAGTTGACTGAAACATTTGATGAAGCTGAAAATGTGAATGGTGAATGAAACAAAACAAAAATGTTTAGTGGTCAGCTACATTTTAACATTTCTTCCACCAAGATGGACTGACCCATCTCCATTTCTAAATTCAAGAATCAACATTTTGGTGGATTTGCTTTGACTGTTGTCAGACTGTATTACCCCTTCGCCGCGTCTTCCTGGTCCTTGTGTGTCATTACATGTTGTTGTCACCTAACAGCATTCACATTTACATGCGGCCATTTAACAGATGCTTTTATCCAAAGGGACTCGAGCGCACAGTTGAGGAGCGCACAGTACGAGGCAGGTGTAAAAGAGGTTTTTAGTCCCACAGAAGCAGGTTCTGGAGCCTGTAACTCTGCTGAAGTGTAAACCACAGCAACAATACATTTCTGAACTGTGTGTGATTTGTAATTACTTTGGGACTTGCACAGCTTTTTAACTTTGTATAGAATAAATGGTTCACACGTTCAGATAATTACTTTTATAATTCTACACATGAACAACTGTACATCTGATTGTATTTTATATAAATATACGTATTCCAACAGACCCTGCGCTGCTTTTCCATCCGTGCCTAATTACTTTACCCTGAGCAACCCAGGGCTTGGCATGGGCCTCTATGTCTGGTTTATCAAGATTTGTATCAATACATACCAATGTATATTTCTGAAGCCCAAAACCAGCATTAAAGCAAGCAGAACTCGGCACAGTTGCTGTAGAACAGCAAACCTAAGCTGTAAAGCGTGTCCTTGGGGGCCAATTTGATGGCCAGCAGTGACAAGGCAACAAGAAAATGTGGAGAGAGAGACGACTTCACATGTAACTAAGGTCCTCAGTTGGACTCAAACAAAGGATATGACATATTCTGTAACCACGCTACCAGGATGCTCCATTTTAATGTAGAACTTCCACGTTCCTCTTCGCCTTGTTTCGTCTTTAACTGCAGCCTGCTGTGTGGGGCTGCAGACTGATCCACAGAGAGGACATTACAATGGCAGAGAGCAACAACATGGATAAGAGCTGGACTCACGTGGATATGAACAGACTGATTGTTGGAGATGGTGCACACGTCTGCAGAGGCGTTTGTACCCGATCCTCTGCAGGAAGCATGTTTTGATGCTGAAACATGTTGAAATAGTCAGTGGGATGGAGCTGTAATGCAGAGCGGATGTAACTCTTTGTAGGATTATCACTGGCACAAACTGCTGTCTGTTAATATATTAATATATAATGAACATGTCCTAGTATTAACACACAACTAAACTCTATTGTATAGCAAAGTAAAGACAATCAAAATAAGCATCATCAGCTGAAACTGATAAAAATAAGATTAAATTCATTCCAATTTAAACGGCTAAAATAGTTGCAGGGACATTTACAGCGCAGTGATAAACTAGGACCCAATTAATGAGAGAACGTCTGCAGCTTTAGACCAACACGTACACGACTGACACGTCTGCTCCAGAAAGACAGACGCATGCTGACTTTTTTTTAAATACTTTGATTCATTAACCTTGAGTGTACAACATTTTCCAGCATTTATTATGAACATTATTTTCCAGACAAGGTCAAACGAGTAAAGATACCCTCCCATCAATTATCTTTATAAATGATGCATGTGAACAGTTCCATCCGCTGCCATTTATGTGTGAGGTAAACCTGTACTTTGTTAGTTCTTTATATGTCTATACCATTTATATTTAAATCATAAGCTTAACTGACAGTGATGCCAACTGATTGTGAGTTTTATTTTGCATCATGCACAGTTGGACTCTATTTCTGTTCATGACGTTTTCTTCAAAATAATGGTTTGTGATACCTTTAGAGCTTCGCTGTTGAAGTTGTTGGTGATGTCAATTACTGTCGTTTTGGGATTTTTCATAGATAGCTCTTTGGTCTTCATAATGATTCATCCTTCATTGACAATCTTCACATGTAAAACTATTGATTTGAACTACTTAATATATTGTTTGAATAATCCATCTCACAGGACACCCCTGGACCACAAGAAACACCATCACATGTTCTCACATTAACCTTTCCTCACAGACAAAATGCGCTGTGCTCTTTGTTGTTTAAGATATTAAAGATGTAGGTACCGTTAAATAAAACCAGAAATTCTATTTCTGCTGTGCACTGCAGACATTTGGGTTCAAGATTAAAAGGTGAATTGATGGATGGCTTTGCTGTTCCAATACTTTTGGAGGTGACTATAGCTGCATCTTCACATATATGTATCTGCATCGTGATGCGGACATCTCACATATTACAAAGAGAACACGCATAATGAAAGGCTGAGCCATCAGACGTGACGCAAATTGCTGCTGAAGGAATTCAGGACATTTCCTTTCTTGTATATTTTGTATTTTAGAGATTTATTTTTGTTTAGTATCAGATGATGTCCGGGCTTATTATTTTAATTACTAATTGTGTCTACTTGGCTCTGATGATTGCCCATTGATGTGGCCAAAATTATACAGTCGAATTGGACTATCATCCTATTATATTATCACTACACACAAATATTAAAAATTTCATGGCCTTGGTATTGTGCATACTGGTTTCTTTTCACTGGTTTTTGGCTTTTCTTACTGTTCCTTTTTACTACAGTGCATAAACATTTCTATCAGGAGGCTTAAGCTTGTACATCATATGCTTTAAGGGGAATATGCTTTGATAAGAGAATGCCATGTAGCACTTTAAATCGTGTCTGTGGATGCGGATATCAGCTGTACTTTCTACAAAGTGTGTTAGGTGACAGATTATGTGGCTGCTGAGAGGGTTTGGAGGAACCGGAGATCTCAGCAGATGCTCAAGTAATTGGTGAGTTATTGATCATGTCCCTGTCATCAACCCTGTGAGTTTTATAATGTGGTCATTTGGAGCTATGGGGGCAGGGGAGAGAAGAATAATCATAGCTGAGGTGATTGTGGAGCAGCAGCTTTGTTATCTGAGGCTTCACATAATGGAAGAGTCATGCTATGCTACTGTCTGTCTGTCCCTCCAGAGAATACCTCAGTTCCTCACAACAAGCATGATGGAAATTGTATTGTTGGAAAGAGAAAACCGATTCCAGCGTTTCTTACTCTTGGACAGTTGCTTGTACTCCTGTGGGGAACCTCGGTTTATCCCAGTCGACAACTTGCTTCTGGGACTTTGCTAATAATAGGACCTACTGTAAACACTGCTCAGAACTGATGAATGGCTGATGTCAGGTTCTTCTGTCCGGCTCCGAATCGTGGTGCTCCTCAGCCTTGTGGCGTCGGTCTCATGAATAAATTGTGACTGTGCATCCTGTGCACAGAGTGGCTTTTCTTGTTACCACAGAGAAGGAGGTTGAAACTTTCATGACTGCTAAATTATTCACACCACTGTTAGATGACAAAAAACAGCAACATCCTGAAAAATATATTCTCATAGAAGAGCAAGATAAGTGGATTACTGGTGGGTGACAATGGAATATGAAAATGTCAGAATTATCATAATTTACTCTATGGGCCTGGTGTCAGAGGACTGGTGGGTAATTGGCTTTCACAATAAAACACGGGAGCATTGATGGTTAAAATACAGTCATTTCATCCTGTTTGGGCATAAAGCTCTGTATTCCACATATATGGCGAAGATGGACTTTTACAAAGAAGAGGAAGATCTCCGCATATAACATGAATAGTGTTTCATGTGTGGACAGACTGGGTGTTGGCTGGCTGCTTCCTTGACGTTTGCAGCAATATGTCTACTACAAATAGATTGTGCTTTGTTCTTTCTCTGCCAGAAAAAAAAATAGAAAAAACTAAAAAAAGAAAAGAAAGAAAATTCAATTTCAGGTATCCACAATTAGGATTCTGACTAGAAACAAAACAGCTGCATATATCCAAAAATGTATTGTGGGATTCTGTTGGATTTTTTTAAATTTTTATATCTGAAATTAAAATGATGACTTGTAACAACTGCTCTGAAATGTGCATTTGGGAAAGTGACGTGACTCGCCCTGGAAGGTATGATGTAGACGTCGGATAAGACAATTGTTGATGAGAGGAACGCTTTTGTTGATATCCGTAATTTAGTTCTACCTAGTGAAAAAGAACATTTTTAGATATTCATTCTTGCTAAAAATGTTAAAACAAAAACTTGTATCTTCAGTTTTGATTGTGGGAATCTTTACCATTTTAGGATAAAAGCTAATATGGATAATCTAGAATTTGATCACAGCTAGAGTGTGGATAAATTTTTGTCAAAACCACATGAATGAGAATAAGATGAGAATAATAAACTTCACAACTCATTTTTTAAATGTCATTATCATCTGTCTTATTTTAATCTATAATTTGGCTCATACCCTAATTTTAGACTGCAAAACTGTGGAGGGGAACCAAGGCTTTGAAAGGCTATAAATAAAAGTAAACCATCAGAAATAAATAGTGTGATTCTACACAGGAAACCTTTGCAGGAAATAAAAATGTAACCACAGCTTTAATGGTGCTGGACTAACACTGTACAAAATCTGACTACAAAGAACATACCTGAAAATTACTTGGGGTAATAGATCACAGTGCAACATGGATGTCAAGACAGACTCAGTGATTTTCACCTGCTGATGTATGCAGCTACTGCCCATTCATTACTATTCCAAAGCAGATTAGTCTAAAAAATGATTTATAAAAATATTAATTGTGACAACCTATGTAGCTTTTGCCACAGGAACATTCATGCATTTAAACAAAGCAGTGTGTGGATCACAGATGTTTTACCATCACAACCTCGACTGTAAAGTGCTTCTTCTGTAAAAAACAATGTTATATTCAACTTTCTTGTCTAAAATGTTATATTGTTATTATTATTTTTTTTTTTACTTTTTGAGGGGGTGTCCAAAATCTCTGTTTACGGGTTTAAGACACGTGTTTGGATCCCATGAATTACTATCCCAGCCTGAACCTTGATAGCTAGAACTATTAACTATTGATGACATCCATTAGGGACCAAATTAAGTTTCATTGTATGTGTTTCCATTTTGGGTTAATAAAAACAAACTCTTTTTAAAAAAATGTTTTCCCCACATCCTGTGAAACCTCCCTTGATGCCTGACAGGGGTTAAAACAGAAATCATCCTGCTGGCTTTGCAGAGCTGTAACAGTAACAGTTTGTCAGAGTGTTAACATTGTGTACTGTTAATAGAATTTGAAAATATCTCGCAGCTATTCATGAAAAACAACAATCTAGTGAATGGCCTATAGAGAAGCAGCTGCAGTTATGTCACTAGTAACACAGGCTAATGGCTGACTGCTATTTTCTTAGTCCCACAGAAAGATGAGGGGGGCATCACACTGGTGCATTTCACATGTGTGCCGAACCGTTGGTGTCTCCAACAGGGACATCCTGCATTACACTAAGTTAAAAAAAAAATAAATGTGTTGGGGTTTCCTTCCAGTTTGACATGACCCCAACTACATCTAGAAGGAGACAATCAAGGGACATTAAAATTAGAAACCTACAATCACCAAATTGGACAACTTTCAATTCACATGACCAGAGACTTCAGAAACAGAAAAAACTTCAGAATGTCCAGATTTCATCTCTAACATTCCCTCAACTTTATGTACTGCAGGAAATTGATTAATATTTTTAGTATTGAGGCTCCAGTTTATCCTCTGTCTGAATTGGACATGTCACGATCATGCTTGTAAAGATATTAAATTCACTAAGTTGTTGTATTGAAATAAATCAACCTTAAATTAGGTTTAGATGAACTTCTTGGGCAGTCGTTGTTTTGTTTTTTTTCATCAAATGCATAAATAAAAACTGCTTCATATCCATCATATCTAGGTGGATGCCACTGACTGGACATGATTTAATAAAAAGCTCATATTGTCCCTAAATAGCAATGCCTTGCTGGTACCCAGAGACGGTGTGAACAGCCTCCTTGGCCGGCGTGGCTGTTTGTCTAACTGTGGGTGGAATAATTGAGTTTAAGCATTAGGCTGAGCAGCGGGAGACAGCGTCATATGTAACAGGATGAAGGAGGAGGGAGACTTTTTCTCCCCCTCGGCTGAATCTCCAGACTCCCCCACTCCTTGAGCCACTATTTTGATGAAATTAACAATCCTCTTCACCCGCTTTGCCCTCCATCCTCCAGCTCTCTCTGTCCTAAAGAGATTAGACCACTTCAGGAACATTATTCTGATTGTTTATCACTCTCAGCTTCAATTGAAATGAAGTGGATGCTGTTGCACTGAGGGCTTCTACGCAGATCTGCATCATACTTTCCCCTGCCTCTCTGCTTACCTTGATATTATAAGCTCTTTTGATTATACATCATATAATGCATAAAGTGTTCTCTCCGCCTATAACACAACTACACATCCACAATGAAAGAAGGTCCATTCACTCTGACCATACTGAATGACCACTGCATTATTATATAGCCTAAATCAATGCTGTTATTTTTGATTGGATAAAGATACAGTTTTCTCAGGTGTGGCTACTTCAGTGACCTAAATATTGCAACTTTTCAGATCCATTACATGTGCACACAAATGCATTAGTAAACAGCACGTCTGCAGCAGATGATTCACTGATTACTCAAGGACCCATTCAGAAATGATCACGGGCCTGTGATGTTTGGTGTATTACAGGAAAGATCAGAGTGATTGGGTTACGTTATGTGTTGTCACTACTGCTGTATACAGTCCTATTATTGGTTTTGTAATTCAAAGCTGATAAAACAACAACAATTCAGGTCTTCAAATAAACGAAACAAGAATTGAGGTGAGCTTTAGAGCTACTTATGAAAATAAGTAACAGTGTGATAAATATAGGCAGCATCAGCTGATGTGACCCTGCCTCCCAAAACAGAGATCTCAGAAGACCTAAGATCAACAGTTGCTCATTTACATGAAAGGGTTACAGTTCTCAAAGACTAGATATTCATCAGTCAACAAGCATAAATGGAGAGGATTTGGTCTTGTGGCTACTCTCCACAGAAGTGGGTGCCCAGACCAGGTCACTCCTCATGCAAAGCATAAATTAGGTAAAAAAAAGTGCTTAAGATTGAAGGATTGTTCATGAGTCAAAGAGGAAGCCATTGCTCTCTGATTAAAAAAAAAAACACTACAGCATGGCCAAAGTTCAAAGGACACCATGATACTCCAGAGCATTACTGCTGGAAAAATGTCTTGTGTGATGAAAAAAGGTAGAATTGTTTTGGGAGGAGCTACTACCCTACGTACATTTTAAAACGACAACAGCATACCAACGTGAAAACATCATCCTCAAAGTACAAGCTGAAGTTGAGACGAAGCTCGGTGATGCAGAAGGGCAACGACTTTAAACACTGAAACAATTCTGTCAGAGGTTTACTTCACAGACACAAAGCCCACAAGAGGCACCATAGAATGACCTCCAGAGAAATTAAAGGCCTCAGGTTGGTTTCCACGAAAGAAATGAAATGATGAATATAGCCACGTAGCTCAGGAGTACTTTGGAAAAGGTGACACAGTTCACCAGTGGATTCAGAAATGAAATCAGAAGTTATTACATAAGCAGGAAGCCAAAATTATTTAATTATAAAGCAAAGTTAAGTTAAACTTATTCTAAACTTAAGTCCATTTTTGTTGTCTTCCTTTGTAGGAAGTTAGTGGCAAAAAAAGAAGTATGTCCTTCTTGTAATTAAGTAGAAAGTAGAACACATTTTCCAACAAAAGCTGTTGTGAAAATTTCCTGAGAAAACCGTTTAAGGGTTAAATAAGTTGGTGCACAATTAGTACAATCATTGTTGTCTAGACAATTCAATCACTACAATCACATCATTTTGTGTGATGTCCTGCACTGTGAGTGACTGACCTACATAATGGCTGAGTTAAAGATTACGACAATTAAAGGGCTTATCTGACAAAACAAGTCAACTGGGTATATGTACTTGGAAAGGTGGGTATGGTAATTTAAGTCAATATCTAATGTGAAATAGTTGAATGGCCTGAAGGGTTTCCTCTGGTGACATTTAGCAACCTGCAAATCAGGGTTTCATGCCAAAACGACCATGAAATGCAGGACCAAAGCCCATTCGTGTGATACTGATAACAACTGCTGATACTCACAGTGCTCATGTAGATTCATTTTGTCACATCCATTGTTAATTAGTGGAGATTGGGGAGAAGCCGTGATTATCAAATGGGCTTAGTGTATTTAGCTGGGGCTAATCCCTGGCTTCCCTTGTTTGTGGGATTTGATGAGGGAGACATCGGTGAGTCAGCTGGAGACGTGACAGAACAACTGGATTTACACAGCAAACCCACATGCAGGCCAGGGCTGAAACTGAACTGAAACAAACTCGAAACCTGTTTCAGCTGTGATCAAAGCCAGAGATGTTCCTTAATCAGGCCACAGACTGAAGTGTTTGCTGCTTCTCTTACAATCTGGATTAAGGTTGAACTACCTTGAAAACCACCATTAAGTATACACAAAGTTTTCAATGATGTGCAGGAACATTTGACCATCATCCATAATTGTTAATCCTATTCAGGGTTTTGGGTCACCAATTAACATAATTTGCATGTATTTGAACTGTGGGAGGAGACTGGAGGACCCAGAGGAACCCCAGGCAAGCACGGGGGAACATGCAAACTCTGCACAGCCTCAGGTGGCTGGCGGATTCGAACAGGGGACCTTCTGGCTGTGAGGTGGCAGCTAACTCCACCACTGTGACTCCCAGGACGACTCCTTTTTAAGTTTTAAAAACTTGTTTTGCGGTAAAATGGCTCCAAATGTTCAATGTGGTGAGCTGTTGTCACCTTGCCTGAGATTCTAGCTGGCAAAAATGTTTGTTGAGTAAGGTTTGCCTTCTATCAAATCAAGGCCAATTATTAAAGCTTTGTAGCATTGTTATTTATTGTAATTTCAATTATTTGATACCTGAAGTCAGTCAGAGTGTGGAAGGGAGGAAGATTGATGTGGAATCTGATGCTACTGCTAGTTTTATTACAAAAAGTTGAATATTGCTTTTACCAGACGGACAATTTTTTAAACATTAGGTCTGTTTTCTAAAAAAGCAGAACTTACAAAACCAAAACCCACAATACTGCATTGTGTAAAAATAATTCAAGAGTAGCTTCAAATAAGGCTGTGCCGGTGTGTATAAGTTATGGATTTTACTTCTTGAGCAATTTTAGTGAATGTTCAACTACAATCCACACAACGTTGCCCACTTTCAGTTTTCTATTGTTGAGGCCACATTTACTTTAATTCTCCCTGGTTGTGACTGTGGCACAGTAGGTAACTTGGTCGTCCACCAATCCCCGGCTCCTCCAGTCACATGTCAAAGTGTCCTTGAGCAAGACACTTGAGCAACCCCCACTTAGTGTTGGCCAGCTCCCCCATCGGTGTAAATAAGAAGCAGAGTAAAGCGCTTTGAGTATCAACAGGTAGAAAAGCGCAATATAGGTGCAGACCCTTTACCATTCAATGCATCAATTGAAGAATGTGCAAAAAATGTCCCAGGGACAGACATGTCCATGTCCACCTTTATTAAAAGAAACACAAATGTTTGTAGTAGTTTTGCATCATTTTGTATTTGTTTTATGTTTGTTGATGCATTGTTCTCTTTGTCATTTCCTGTCATCTTTGTAGCCGTAGCTTTGTACATTGTGTCTGAAGTCATGTTACAGGTGTTTGTCACAGTTTTGCCTCTCTTTATACTTGTATCGTGTGTAACAATTTTTTTTTGCTGTTTTGATTTCTTCTCATTTATCTCTTGTCTCCTCTCATTGGTTTTTGACGCTCTCGTTTGTGACTTTGTGTCACATGTCTTTGTTACTTCCTGTCTTGTTGAGGCTGTTTTATATCTTTTGTAGCATGTAGGTCTGTCTTTGGTACTTATGCGGGTCAAATTGCCTGGACTTTGTTCTGATCTTTGGTTAGGATCTTATAGTCACCAGCTGCTGATCTGTTGAGGACTGTCAACTGTTCAGTAGATTTCAAACTGCCTGCATCCGTGGACTGAACACCATGGAACAAGCCCATGACTATAAAATAAGAGCTGAAAATGACCCAGGCACTGATTGATGAGCTCATACACTGGAGGGAGAACCTTTTCTCTTGGCTCACACACAGTTTCCTGCTTCTTTTGCTGCTATTTACAGCAACTGTTGGGATGATGTTGTAAACAGGATCTGCAGGCAGCCTGTCCCTCTTTGTCCCAATAGTAAAATGTCTCTGTCAAACCCTTTTGTTAGCAGCTCCTCCTGTTGATTTTATGCCTTTCTTATTCTTTTTGTCTTGTGATTTTAAGCACGGCCTGAGTTCTTAACTAAAGATACTATTACCCTCGTCATCACGGAGCAGCAACTTTGATGTTTGACCTCTGTCACTCTTTTTGCTCTTCCTGAATGAGAGCCCTGTGTGAACACATATTTAAAAAAGTTAAATTGAAAGTTAAATGACTTAAGTCATGAGTCATGTAGCTTCGAACAGTTCCATGTGGGTCATTCTGATCCACTAGGCCCTATTGACAAATACCTTATCGTTTTCACCCCTTGCTGTCTTACTCTACCTCACAGATTAAAGTGGACCAAAGTGAAAATTGAAGGACTAAACTGGACCTTATTTGATTGGCATGCATCATAGATATCACACAGCATCCATCTTTGGAATACGTGTCTATGCAGGCTACTCACTCTGGTGTTGTCAGCCCAGATAGGGCTGTCACTATGTTGCGGTAGTACTGCATTTCTCTCCTATTTATTTGCCATGTATTCTCCTCCATCTGATGCTGAAAACTCCAGGGTGTCATCTTGTCACAAGCTGCTTGTTGGCAGTTTCTTGGAGATGGGCTGGATTATCTTGCAACAGAGCAGGAAGGTGCACCGCTGCAAAAACAAGTAACTGCATCTTCCTCAGAATATGTTTTAGGCAACTGGTTTATGTACTTTGTCATTTATTAGGAGACCGTTTCATTCGTTTTCTTCTTCCTCAACTCTGCAAGAACATTTCCCAGCAAATGTTTTAAAGTTTAAAGGTGTTAACTGCGACGCATCAGAGTAAAAATACCAAAGGGAAGATGGAATCATTGCAAATAACTGTGAGCTGAAGCTTTTGTATTTTGAGCATCTTATTCCTAAACATGTCAACTCAAAATAGTTTCCAAAGCCCTAGTGCAAAGCTGGTAACTTACTAGTTTTCTTTACAGCTTCTGTTGCTGAGTATTAAAGGAGGAAATCTATCTTATATGAAAGCTGTTTGAATAGTCAGGACTTCCCACTTCTATTGAGGATCGTTTTTCTTTAAGGTAACTCAGAATGAACCCTGGTTGTCAACACAAAGAGCAAATTCTACAAATCTAAGGCATCTGTCCCTGCCCTGTCATATAACTCATAGGATTAACTCCTAAAATAGTTCTTCTGGTGATTGTTCAAGTAACAGTATAATGGCTGTTAACTGAAATACCAGACATTCCTTGTTATATTAATAAACCTTGACCTCCCCCTATTGCAGATAACCTGTTGGCACAAGTGATGCATGACTTAGTAAGGCAAACCAACCTAAGTGCTTTTATAAGTGTCCATTTGACACAGGTTTGAGCACTGTTATGCTCAAGAACACTCATCGTCTTTATTGTCCTTCACATACAATGGTAACTATAGCAAAGGCAGTTGTGTTCGACTGCAGCTCTGGGTATAAAAAAGGGCACGTTACACTGTGGCCTGTAGCGAATGAGCTGGAGGACATATTAAAGGGGGCAACCACGGTTTTGTTTCTCTTGCTTTTTCTTTCTTTTTTTTTGGAAGCTCCTCAAGTTCAAGTTGGCACATAACAGCTTTCTGGGGACCAGTATGAGGAACAAGGGACACTAATGAATTGTTGTATCACATCTGCTGAAGAGCTGTCCACATGCCAGCTATTTACAGTAGGTTGATGGAGAGCTGTACTATCTTCACATTAATTGTTGAAGCTGCCAGATGACAGTTCTGTCTCCCAGTGTGATGGACACTAAACATTGTTCTTGGCTGTGGGGGGTGGGGGGGGGGTACAGTATTCTCTAATGGACACTGAAGTGATCGCTTGTCTCCATTTCTGACTCTCATGGTTTCGTTTTTTCATGCACTTTCACTTTCTATTTCCTTGAGTTTTTTGATCCTTTCGCCACCCATCCTCATATTGTTCAGAATTTTACAGGTGACATTTTTATGTGACAAGCAAATGTTTTTCTTATCTGTGCTGACAGGGCTCGAATCCCGTTCGTATTTTTTTAGATCATATTGCCAGGATAGAGCCACATGCCACTGTAACCACAACAGCGTTTCTCAAACCAAACCTCATAGTAGTCCACACTAAATAGTTAAAATGATGTGCAGTCTTTTCAGTTTTCATTATAATACACATTTACCGTAAATCTCTGCACCATCCAGATTCACTCAGTCACTTAGACAGACCATCATTAGCCCTCATTATCTCCCACTGATCAGCCTCTCAAATGAGCGGCAGGCAATTTAAAAAAAAAGTACAGCGTAGACGACACTAAATGACTCAACCGTCACAATGAGTCTGCAGATACTAAAACTGGGAATGAGCTAAATTTGCTAAATGCCTGGTAATAATATGTGTAAGTGAATGGGTATTTTTTTCTCTACGAATATCAAATCACAAAGACAAATTCAAGGCTGTTAATACCATTAAATGTATTTTTGAACTAATTACAAAAAGTGCTGATTAATATTTTGAGCCCATAATGTAAAGACATACAAGTGTTTCTTAACGACATACTAAATGTAAAATGTAACAACATAAATCGAGGCACATTACTTAGTAAACTCAAGACATTACAGAAATATAGAGACCCCAACAAAGTAGACTCTAGCCTTAGAGTGGGCGACTGCCATTCATCCAATCATCACACATATTCAGACCTTCTGTTATATCATTCCTCATTCATAAACTTTGTTTCTCCTTCTCTCTCTTTTTTTCTTGCAGTACCCACCACCAACACCACAACCAGGTTCAGATCTGCCTGGATCTGTTCTGGCCTCAGTCACACAGCCACGGCTGTAAAGTGAGTCAGAGTCAACTGTTTATTAATAAGTCGAAGTTAACATCATTAATAAATCTCATCATTATCTCACATTCTTGTGGCAAAGTCTCCTTTAGTTGAGCTGTGTTTATTAAGTGTTTGGGATTTACAGAATTGGCATCATGCTGCACCAGCCATTCAACCAGCTGTCAGTGAGCATATAGAAAGAAACTAACACACCACTATCAGAAACTTATGAATTATATCTATGTTTCAATCACATTGCATCATATCAGTCATATTAGAACTGAGCTGATCAAGTTGGGATCAAATGCACATTTCATCTGTGCTGTTATATTTCTTTTGTCACTAAATGTGTATGCATACAAACAAGGATTTACACTGTATGTGCACCATAGTAGTTTCAGTCCAATAACTACACAGAGTCTATATTCTAATTAATAAAATTAATAAATTTGATAATTTGGCCATTCTTGACATTCTTCACCCAAGTACAAACATTTAGCGAATTCAACATTATCCAAACTGACAACTCATGTAAGACATGGTGGCATAGTGTACCAGTGGTTGGCTTTGTAGCAATTTGCAACACAGGTAATTTGATATTAATGCAGAAAAAAAAATCCTCGAAGGAGCACCCTGATCATTTAAGCTGAACCAAGCAATGATTAAAATATTGTAGTGGAGTAGAGCCTTCATGGCCAGAGCCACATAGGTTGCTGTCCCCTCTCCACGCCATCTCCTGTGGAGAGTGGCCAGCTCCACCTGGGCGAGGTACGGCTGCAGTGAAGTCGGCCCGTTGTAGACCGCCGCAGCTGGCCGCAGCTGGCTTCTCTCTGGGTCTGGGGAGCGGTGGGTCGGCTGAATCAAGCTGATGCCATCAGGCTGGCACGGACCCCTGGTGTAACACCCGACCTCGTGCCTGCACATGCCAGGGGAACTCTGCTTTCCACGACCACTCGCTTCATGTCATCTTCTAGACGGTCCTGATCCCACTTCGGACACCAACGTAGCGTCAGGCACACCGTGGCAGCTGTGCGGCAGCAACTGTGGGTGGTGGAGCTAGAGCTATACTAGCCTAGCCTAACTGGTGCAGCTAACTAGCAGCTAGCTTGGGCCCTAGCAGGCTAACCTGACCTGGAAGCTACCTAGATGGAAGGGAGGTCACTTCTGCCCCATACACCGCACATCCCTGAGTGCCTCAAGCTGGCGGACAGACAACCCATTACACTGCTCGTCTCACAGTGCCAACCAAAACAAACACAAAATCCCAGAACCAATAATGCCTAACGGCCATGCCTCTGGCCCGCAGGCCGGGTCAATATTAATATTATATTAATTATATGTCATACTATTACACCTGGACCGCCAATGGTCCACCCTAACAACCAAGTTAAGTAAACAGGATTTGACTTTAATCTACATCAGTCTTTCGTCATGAGTTCTTTTCAGTTTGTGACTTTGCCTGTTTTTCTGAAGAAAGACAAAAAAAGAACCAGCTCTTTTTCAATTCTTTATTTACCTATGACTACTGAATATATGTGAATATACATATGGACATTTGAAACAAAATTAATACATGAATGGACAATAAAACATGAACTAACCAATTCTAAGTAAACAGTTGAACGAATCGGGTACGTTAAGTGTGATGTGTAATTTTGGGCTAGAGGAAAGGAATCTAGTTACTACTTACCGCTAAGTAACATGAAAAATACTTGGAACTTTGGCCTGGCTCAATTTGAAGAAATAATAACTTTGCTATGACCTTTTTGCTTGTAGTTCTGCCAAGATGGGCCGCAATAGGTACCGCTTCTTTTGTGGTGAGCTGAAGTGCCACCTCCGTTCGGGTATTGTGAAACACCAGAAAGAGGGAGTTCCTCCAGCGCACAGCAGGGTTTCTTGTTCAGCTGGCTGGCATAGGGTGATGCTGTCTGCTTCTGCTGGCGTTCGAGCAAGTGCTGTGCCCCCGTGGCCGGAAAAGTGGCCGTGGTGAGCAGAGGATGGCGAATGCCAGTTAATGAAAACACGAAGATTGAATACAAATCTCAGACTCGATTTGGAATAATTTGGCGTTACTTTCTAATTAAAAACAAAGATGGAAGTTTGGCTTGGAGTTCCAGTCATCAAAAATTAATCACAAAGATCAAAATAGACAGGAAAACGTGCAGGCTTTATGAATAGTTTGAAAATATATGTACTTTGGACATCAGCGAATTTTCCTTAACAAAGGCTCCTTTCTTCTTGAGGATGGAATTCGGTAGTTGCCTAAAGATTGTACAGGAGCATTGCCATATAAGGAACTTGAACTGAGCTGGAACCAGAACAATATAATTTCAACTTTATTATATATCCTGGGGCGTTGCCTAGATGCAAGAGCTAGTCCCTCCTCTAGATCAAATTGCTTCCTTTGTTTAGTTTAACCATACATATAGATTGAAGATTTTCTCCTTTCATCAAACCCAAAATCTCATATTTTATCAAACCTGTTTTATCAACATGACAGGATGCGTGTAATGGTGAATGTCTCATTTTAACATACATGTGAGAGTTCTGATGAAAAGATGGAAATCAATGATTATCACATGGTAAATTTGCTTTGTCTAATACCTAAACACACAGTAAGAACACAAAAACACTTAAGAATTCAGTCATGCATTAATCTGGATATAATTACCAAATTGTAGAAAGAAAGTTTATTACAGGGTCCATTTACCTCCCTTCTAAGATGGAGGTTAAACCTCCGACTTCGGTCTGGATGCTACAGCAGGAGGGTCATGGGTTGTTGTTGCAGCTGTTCACTCCCATAAAAATTACTACAGTTTTGTACTGTGGTACAGTTGACTGGAAAAATTTACAGCCCTTCCTTTAACCCCCCCCAACAAAAATCAAGGAGGATTCGAATTTTTGCAATCGTAATTTTTGATTAATTTCCAATTTAATGGACAGTATAAAAATGGTTCTTGTAGAGGCCGCCTTACGTGTGTCTAATGGTCCAAATAAGATCCACTTCAAAGATCAATGTATTATAAAAACGTTGCAGATTTATTGAACTTCTGTGTTTCTCAGTACAGCCAATAACAACAGTTCTATAATCACGCTAATATAATACCTAAACTCCACTGAGCACGGTAAGAAAACTGTGTGCTTCCACAGACAAACACTGGTCTAAAACAATGACTTGCTGCTCCAGTCCATTTCTAACAGCCAGAAAAGAACTACAAACATTGGTTTCCTTGACGATTACTTGCAGGCTTAGAAGGCACTATCTGATGTTGTACCTACATTAGCTACTAGTTGTCTATCTACTGACACAGCATAACTGCAGAAAAAATATAAGCATGGAATTGTGCACCAATATTAAGGAATGGGACTTTGTCATTTTTTAGAATTTTCTTTTCGCGCCCCTGGTACTCCAGCAGGGAGGGAGGGAGGGGAGGGGAGTTGGTGGGGCCCGCGGCCGACAAAAGCTTGCATGGAATTGTGCACCAATATTAAGGAATAGCTGACTTAATGTTGGAAAAAATTACTAAATCATAGTGAACAATTAAACATTTGAACCTGTATTAGATGCAGCAAATGTTTAACAGGTAACAGTAAAGATCTGAAGTCTAACAATGAACATTAGAACTGATTTGAAGAATTTAGCTCGAATATCGAAACGATAAGAGAATACATTTGTAATAATGAACATTGAAATGTTAAACATCGGAACATTAAAGGTCTAAGTATGGCATTAGAATCAAACCTTGAAGATCTTCTTACTTCGGCGTCAGAGGTCTCTAGGACTTGACACACCGTAGGAGAACAGTCTTTACCACTGTCTCATTCTGATTCTTGAAGAAGACAGACCTCAGTTACAGGTCTATCCAGCTCATTGGTTTTTGTGTGAACCTGGCGAACCAAACCACGGTTATACTTTATTGCATCAATGATTTTTCCTATGATCCACGCGTTTCGAGGTGCTGACTCATCAACGATCAGTACAATGTCCCCAGGAATTAAATTTCTCTTTGCATGTGTCCATTTTTGCCGTTTTTGGAGTTCAGGGAGATACTCTTTTATCCATCGTTTCCAGAAGAGATCCGCCATGTACCTGGAAGGTGCAGTTATCCTTCGGATCGTCCCCACCATGAAGATCCGACACAAGAATCTAAGCAAGTCGGCATCTTCTTGCGGGACCTTTACTGGTGGAACATGGTTTTTGACGGAACCTAGTTAGAACGCCAATTATAGTGCTAGTAAGGTTTGGGCCTTGGAGAAGTTGTTCGTTTAATGAGGTGCCCTGATATGATGCCCCACAGTCAAATAGTAGAAGTTTGTGCTTCTTGGGATGATACGCTCCATGATGAGGAATAAACCAAACCTTTCCATCAATGCGGCCAAGATCCTTATCCGGAACTTTAGCTGCATATCCCTTAGTGATCATATCCGTCATGAAAGTGATGTACTCCGTTCTAAATGAGGGATTATTGAGAAATTTCCTCTTCAGATTCACTGCACGTTGCACTGCCATGAGACGATTGTTAGGCATTTTGACTTTCAAGTCCTTTAATGGTAAGTTAATGCAGTAGTGGCCGTTTAGTGTTCTTGCAGATTGCGACACCCTTTCACATAAATAGGTGATCTGCCTTAGACATCTCATGATCATCCTCTTGAGCACCTTCAGGAAAGTCATATTTGAATTGTTCCTTCCACAGATTGTCTAGCTTGGCTACAGATATGTGATTTGACAGGACTGTTCTTATTCCCTTTTTTGTTTTACTACAACCACCCTCTCTCAGCAGCCCATTGACTGTCCATCCCAGCCTGGTTCTGACGGCATACGGCCCCTCATTAAAGCTAGGGAGGATTACCTCTGGTTCTAATGCCTTTGGAACTTTATTTCCAATTAGAAGACCTATATCAGCCTCAATGTAAGGTATTGTCACTCCTCTAAGATGTGGCCATTTGTCTATCTCCTCTTGACGTGGGATGTTGTTCTTGTTCACTGGGATATTGCTTAGTGAAAAAACTTCTTTTAGCTCTATGAAGTCGTCCAACATGCAGGTGACTCACTTCTAACTCTGTCACCACGTTGCTAGTGACACCACCACTTTCTCTCATAGTTTTAAGGAAAAGATTGACCTTTTTCCCACGTAGATTCAGTTCATTAAGAAGTTTACCTGTGCAAAATGTAGCATTGCTGCCTGGATATAAGAATGCATATGACTGAATTACCTTGTCACCTTTCTTTGCCTTTACTTGTACAGGAACTATGGCAAAAATATCATCTGTGTCCCCGGGCCCAATATCTGAATTCTGATTAAAACTAGTACTGACAAAACCACTGGAAATTTTCTCTTGGTCACTTTCATCTGACCCTGCTTCCTTAACTGCAGTATTTTCTTGGTGTTTTATGTGCAGCAATGTGGGGTGTGTCTTTGAGCAAACCTGACAGTTTAATCTCTCCTGACAGAATTTACTCATGTGACCCGGTTTCAGACAACTGAAGCATAGTCTGTGACTTTTGAAAAAGTCGACCTTATCTTTGTGGGGTGAATTGAGGAGTTTTGTACATTCATTAAAGATATGCTGACCATGGCAGAAAAGACAAGTCTCTTGCACGTCTTTGATGTTCTTAGTAACGCCTTTCTTGTTAGGGCTTGGCTTTGAAGTCATGTCCTTTTGAACAGTCCTTGGTGTTACATGGGTGGTGAAACTCTTATTTACACCCACTTGTCTTCCTTTGGATTTATCCCCAATGTCTCCATACAAAGGATACAACGCCTCATTTGCCATTTTGTTTACGAATGCCACCAAGTCTTTAAATGTAGCCCTGCGGCTGTCTTTCTTCTCAATGTTAAGAGCCACGCTCCTCCACTTCTCTCTTAGCTTATATGGAAGCTTTAGAATGATGGATCTAATGTTGGGTACGTTATCTAACTCTGCTAGATATGCTAACTCTGCTACTGCACTTCCACAACTAGTTAGGAAAAGTGCAAACGAATGGAGAGCTTCACTATCTTCAGCTCTAATTGTTGGCCAATTTAAGACCTTATCCATGTAGGCTACAGAGATCTTATATTCATTGCCAAAATGCTCCTTTAAAAGCCTCCTGGCCTCTCTATATCCATGATGTGCCTCCATGGGAAGACAACTTCGTACCAAATCTCTAGGTTGCCCTCTTGTATACTGCTCCAAAAAGTAGAGCCTGTCACGATCGTTATCTGTCTTACTTTCAATATTATGTTCAAAGGCCATTATGAAGGGTCTATACTCTAAAGGATCCCCCCAAAAATTTGATATACTCTGAGAAGGTAGAGTACCTGACCTTTGTTGATTAGCCATAGGTTCAGAGATGTAATTCTGTGATGCCTCATGCTTAACATCTGCACTAGGATACTGTGGACCAGGGTATTGCGCTCTGGCCTGTAGGTTTCCATGAGACCCAGCCCCAAATTGTTCCTTCTCTGGCTGCGGGTAACGTCCTCCATACCCTACATGGGAACTCTCCATTTTCTCTGTCTCTGAGTCCTGATCTAACTCACTGGAAGCCGTACAGGAGCGCCCATTTCTAAGTCGTCTTTTATCACTTTGATCCACTTGGCGCCACCAGGAACAGTGGAGGCCTCAGTTAGCTCCTTCTTGGTGGCTCTAAATCTAGTTTCCAACTCCTCCCTTTGTTCCTTAAGCTTTTTTTCATATTCTGCTTTAAGATACAGCTCCTGTTCCTTAAGCCTAAGTTCTTGTTCTGTCTTAAGCCTAAGTTCTTGTTCTGTCCTAAGCTCCAGATTCTCAGCCTTAACCATTTCTAATTCGGCTTTGACTCGTGCTGAAGCTACGGACGTTGCAAAACCTGATCTGGAAGTGAGCTTAGATTGCCTGGATGTCGTAGACACGCTGTCCTCAGGACTTACTTCTGCATTTGCTCTGCTCGCCTCCTCCATGCGCTGAAGCGCTCCAAGCGCCCATTCAGTAACTTTCTCCTTAAAATCGTTGAAGCCGGCTACTTTAGGCTCAAGCCCCATTCGCTGTTCATTATTAGGGTGTCTCAAATCTCCAACTAAGACATTTATATCACACAACTCACCAAACAATTGGTCGAGCTCCGGAATCAGCATGGTATTTACCGTCTCAGCGTTACAGTCGTTCTCCATCAGACCAAGTATCTTTTTCTTTTTCTCAGTCAACTGCTTCAGTTTGGCCTTTCTTAAATTCAGCAGCCCTTGCAAAGTATTCTTCATGGCCAGCTGAATTGGGTTTGCCTGTGGCTCCTCAGCAGCTGTATCCAAAAACTTTCCACTTTCCATCTTTTCGTTAATCCAATCGTTTAGTCCGTGTAAAGAACAGTTTTCTTACTAATGTAGAGTCCGCCTTACAATGTTGTGTCCATTGGTCCAAAAAAGATCCACTTCAAAGATCGATGTATTATAAAAAACGTTGCAGATTTATTGAACTTCTGTGTTCTTCAGTACAGCTAATAACAGTTCTGTAATCACGCTAATATATTACCTAAACTCCACTGAGCACGGTAAGAAAACTGTGTGCCTCCACAGCAAAACACTGGTCTAAAACAATGACTTGCTGCTCCAGTCCGTTTCTAACAGCCAGAAAAGCAATACAAACATTGGTTTCCTTGACGATTACTTGCAGGCTTAGAAGGCACTATCTGATGTTATACATACATTAGCTACTAGTTGTCTATCTACTGACACAACATAACTGCAGAAAAAATATAAGCATGGAACAAACATTTGAGAATGTTATCATTGGCTCGTACAGTTCTTTATCTAAATGAAAGGTCATTTTCAAAAATGATTCGGGGGGTCGGTTGCAAATGTTTGCACCAACGTAATCACTACTTTACTATAACTGTCATAACCTTATTGCCTGTTTCTTACTTCTGATGATGAACGATAATCACAACTTCATCACTAATACTCAGCAGAATATGAGGCAATTTAATTTACATGGATGCTTCACCAACAATAATCAGGAAAAAATACAACACAGATACAGCTGAATAATTGTAACAGAGGATGTGACCGATAAGGTCGGAGAATTACATTGGTGTTAATAACATGGTTTCCCACAGATTCACTACGCTAAAGAGTGAAAAGAAAGGGCTCAAAAGCTGACGACGTAGCTCTGACTACAGACACACAACAACAACCTGATGTTGACTGGAACTTTTGTCTGTAATACAATATTTAGTTGCAGATGTTTTGGTTGTTGTCCCTGACCTGTACCAAGGTGTAGTTCGAATTCTTTGAGTGTGTGTTACCCTTTCCTCTCCAGACTGACTCCAAACACTTAGTGTCCTACAATTTGGAATTTTGTGTAAATCAACACAAATTGAATGCAATCAGTGTCCAGACACATTCCTGGGACTAAGCTGAATGTGTGAAACACCTCAAACACTAAGCGGCTTTGGTTGTGTGTGACCGGGCTAGTGTGTGTTTGTTGGTTGTGTTATAATCCAGCAGGGCTATGCTGCTCCTGACCCACAGGGTAATGCCTAATAGCAGTGACAAAGAGCCAATTTAAACATGACACCTTCACCACGAGTGACAGCAAACTGACACACACTGTGATCATGGTATCCAGCAGCATCAGACTGTCTGCCACTATATGATTCTTGCATGTAGGCACAAAAGGGAATTCTGTCATAGTCCTCCTTGTGCCAACGAAAATAAACTGATTACACAAAAGTGCTCTCTAAGGTGCCTTTACAGTATTACTAGCGGAAAATACTTTACTTTGGTAAAGCCTTTAGGGAAATGTTGTGAGTGTGTCGGGGTTTGGGTCTGATGCCCTGGTGATCATTGCTGTCTCTCCTCTGTTCTGATCACCCTGTCTCACCTTCCCCCGCTGTGCTCCCTACTCAGAGTCAACGCACTTCGGCTGTGGCCTCCCCGTTATGATCCCCGGCTACCTTTTCTCCACTAGGTCGTCTTGTGCATTTCACGAGTCTAGTTACTAGCTACTCTTGTGAGGTCTTTGCTTACCAGTTACCAGTTTTATTTATTTTCTACTCTTATCTGTCTGGCCTGTGAGTTTGAGTTTGTTTGCTGGTGATCATCTGCCCTGACTACCTGTAAGTTTTGTTGTAGAGACTCTTTAATGAACTCCTAGTGGAGCTTTTTGTGGGTTTTTTGGATTGTTTCCTAGAATAGGAGTTTGTATGCTGTACTCAAGACTGTTCTGTTTCCTCCAAGTCTGGGCACACTAGTTGATACTTTGTTTCTCATTGCTACTTATCTTGAGTTGTTACTTTGTTACCTGTGCACTTTCCTTTTCCTCTTGATATTTTCAGCCACCTTTAGTTCTCCCCCATCCTGTCACCTGTGCTGACTTCCTCTCCATGCCCCAGATCTGCTGCAGAGTTATCATCACTCAACCTTTATACCGTAACACCCCTTCACTACATTTACTTGTGTTTTGAAGTTCTACTCACTCTCTTGCAGATCTCTGCAGTACTTCTTGTCTTCTCTATCGCCTCTCCAGTTCCCCATCACTCATCGTCGTGCTTTCCCTGTTCTCTCCATTACATCCTCTTTTCTCAGAGTCCATTTACATTTCAATGTCTTAGCTGTCCTGGGTTTTCCTGGGCCTGAAATTAACCTAATACCTATCGTGATATTACAGTCTGGCCAACATGGGCCCAGCACACTCGAAGGATTGGAAGAATCACGTAGAGCGTGATCTTTCCCAGCAGACTCCAATCTTGCCAAAATTCAAGCTAATCTCAAATCCATCTCCCAGTTGTTCAGTTGGGTGTTATCAGCTCCATCTGCCACCACTTCTCCTGCTCCACCACCTCCTGTACCTATGCACCCTAACCCTCCCTTACAGGAGGCGTGTGTCTCTTCCGCCCAGCTATATTCAGGGCAGGACCTTATTAGCTAAATGTAAACTGCACTTGGAGAAGCAACCTTCAATTTCAGTGTTGAACACTCTCGTGTGGCTGAGTCGGGGAGAGATTCCAGGTCCACTTCCAAATTTGAACCATCTTTTGAAGAGCTTCTCTGGGTTTTTGGTCTTAAAATCAGAGTGTGACACATTTTGTTGCCTCTCCAGACTAACACAAGGAAATCTAGTCATTTGCCCACTGCCAGCTCCCCCCTAGTTCATGCTGTTGGGGAGGACACATGTTTTTTCAGCGCATAGGGAATGGTGTCTTTGGCGTAACTTGTGTCTCTATTGTGTCACCTGAGTTACAGGGTCCAACTCTGTCCAGTAAAAGGAGGGGCTCAGCAGGAGCAGGGAAGCACCTGCTGCTCTCCAATTTTACCTCTGCCTCCCAACCTAATTCAATTGTGATGTTGCAGTTTGCTGGCCACTCTGTTCCCTTCACTCACTTTGACTCCGGTGCAGAAACAGAACTTATGGATGAGGGACTGGCTTGCGAGCTGAGTCAGTCTGTTCCTGTCCAGCTAACCAAAACTTAATGTTTTGAATCATTTGTCCCCCCCCACTTATCCTCAGCTCCACCTTCATTCGTATACTATCTAGCTCTACCCATTGAGCTACTAGGCCACCAACCATAGAAAAAGCTGGACATCCCAAAGCTAAGTTGCTCCATAGACCTCTTACCCAGCACCATTGCAGACCATACTATTTCCAGCCCTGAATGCAAAGACATGGAGAAGTATATCATATTCACTAGCCTGCAGTGTCATCATCCAGGTACGTTCGCTGGACTGTGGCTCCCCAGATCACCCCATGTTTCCAGGGTAGTACCTGTCATTTCCATTTATCCCCCGCACCCATGTTGGTCCATGTTGCCCTAGTGATCATAGCTCTCTCCTTTGTTCTGCCCTCCCTGTCTCTCTCTGCCTGTAAGATACTGAGCCTTAGCAGTACATGTAATAAAAAGCCTTAAACATACAACACAAAGCACCTGAACTAACCTACACTACAGTGCAGTTTCAATGTAAAACTATCCAGATTTATTAAACGTGAAATTCTGATAAAATCAATGTACTCTTCTCTTCAGTACCAAAAAGGACAAAAACACAACTCTTATAGCTACTCATGTTAATCTACTTGATCTTAGGTCATTTTCAGTCTCCAAGATGTGTCTGGATTTTACCTCTGGACCTTACAAACCCTTCTTTTGTGGATGTGGTCTTTTTACTAATTGATTGTTTACATAAATGTTCTGTACACATAAGGGCACCTGATATAGTCAGTGAGCCCCTAGGATTTTTTTTTCACCCCTGCCCCTCAGTGCTGCTGGGTTCTACATTTGCAACTGTACTAACAAGAAAATGAGTGTGACACTCTGAGCATGTGTTAGAGCAGTGCTTGTGGTCTATTTCAGTGCTCTGCATCTTTGTGTGTGCACAGTAAATGCCTGTGTGTGTCTCTGGGCTTGTGTCAGTGTGTGTAGGCACCATATGTAATTACTAACACCACTGAAGCTCCTAGTGTGGACTGCAGGGAAAATACCATTAACCTCTGTTGCAGGACTTCACAGCTACTGGAGGGAGGGCAGGCAGAGCAGGAGGGGGAGCTGTGGGGAGATTACAGCTACTGGGCCACTGGGATCCGCTCCCTACAACTGAAGTTGTGTATTGCTGGCCATGGAGCAGCTCCACTGGAGGTGCCTGTATGTAGTCATGTTATGAGGGCAGTTTCACCTGATCCCCAAACTGAAAAAGTTTGAAAAGCTCAAATTACAAGCCAGTTTATGTAATTTTTATTCTCAGAACATAATTAAAATGTTTTGTCTTCTTCATACAAAAAAATCTTGATTGTGAGTATTGTATCTTCAGATGTGGCTTTTGGAAAAATGTGTGACTCATTTGGGTTTTTCCTCCACATCCAGCACAGGCCAGTTATCTTAGGCAAGTAACAATTTTTTTGGTGTCTGGAATGGGAATGGCAACATTTCTAAATACATATGTATTCCTACGTATCTATAAAAAATATATGAATCTTGTGGAATAAAAACCTACCTATCACTATATGTCACATTTTCAGACAGTGTGACCAAAAACCCCAAATTATCAGATTTGTCACGATACAGTAAGAATGGTTGTCCTACACTCTACATTTCCGTCTGTATGCCTGTGCATATTGTGAAATGTCAAAGCTTTCTCGATCTTTACACACTTATTAGACAGTAAAGTAAAATAGAAGTGATGATGTCTTAGATGCTGTCGGCTGCAGCTCTTTTTAAATAAGTGTTGCCTTTTTCTCGTTGTACTATTTCTCCCTGCAGGGTTTAAAACCAACCCTCAGACCAAATAAAACATGGGTCTAATCTCTATCTCCTTCTGTGAGGTAGTAGTCATCTCATCTTGGTTTGGCATGGAGCTAACCCATCCATCCATCATCTTTAATTCATACCCCTTTAGGGGGTCACAGGGGGCTGGAGCTCCATTCTAGCTGTCATTGGGTGAACAGCAGGGCATATTCATGGACAGTCTGCCAATCTATTTCAGGGTTAATACACAGAGACATACACAGACAGACAACCATTCATGTCTATGGGCAAATGAGTGTCATCAATTATTCTAACGTTCTAACATGCATGTCTTTGGACCGTGGGAGGAAACCAGAGTATCAGGACAAAATTCAAGCCGGGAGAGAGGGAACAAGTGCCACCACAGCTGGCCAAGATTCAAACTGTTGACCTTCTAGCTGTCAAGCTGCAGCGCTAACCACTCTGTAGCTGTGTTGCCTGACCAATCCAAACCCCCCAAAAACATAGTATTATAGAGACTCCTCTTGGTTGTCATTGAGAATTACGTATCACTCTCCATGCATGCTTATGCAATGCTGTATGATTCTATAGTCCATTAAAAAACAACCAAGCTTTACCTCCCAATCAGTTGCACTGACAGAGAAATGACACACACACAAACAAAAGTGAAGCTGTGTGTGTCCTGAAAACAGGTTACATCAGATGTTTCCACAAGCTCTGTCAGCAGGTGAAGCCTGTGCACACAGATTCACACAAATCTACTTTCTGTATATTTGTCATTTACCTTTGTCCAAGCCTCACTGCTTAGCTCGTGATGTATGTAATACGGCTCTGACACAAAACTATGTTTAGTTACCATAAAATCCTATTCTGCAGGGCAACACTAATATTTTTATCTTTGTAGAAGTAAATATAATAAGCCAGATTAGCAATAAATATGACTACAAAAGAGCCTGCATTCATTAAGATGCAGACAAAGTGAAATATGATGCATGTCTTCTGTGCAGTGAGTCAAGTGAAGGCTGTGTTCTATCCTTCTACAACCATTTGTGCTAATGCTGCAACATGGCAGCATTAGCACAAACAATAACGAATAAAAACGTTCTTTATTTTAACATGTTAAGTAACTAATCATTAGCTGGAATTTATATCACTGCCGTAGAAGTGTTCCAGCATAGAGTTTTTATACTTGTCGCTCTTGCAGGTGCATTGCATTCCGGATGTTAAATGTATTCCAAGAGGTCATCTTTTCCAGTAGTTGAGACAGGTCTTTACACCTAGTCAGCATTTTGTTCAATGTTTTCAACAGAACGTTTTATGTTCATATTATGCAGACAAAATGATGCAACACTCCAACACTGGAGGGGATATTGCATTTATTCCCCACAAAGCCTACAAAGTGAACATCTTTGGCAAAGCTAAGAAGGCATTAAAACGCCTTTTTTCCCTAAATAAATAGCAAAACAGCAAATTCAGCTTGTCAGAAATTACTTTAAATACATAAAAAAAAAACTATCCACCCTTGTCCTCACAAAAGATTTTTAATCACCGCAAAGCAGTCCCTTAATCCAAAGGCTTAGTAAATTTTTATGATTAACACATTGTCATTTAAAGGAATGTACGGCCACTGCAGTATGTCCAGGATAAGCACCTCCAGGCAGGTCACACAGTCCAGTCTGTTTCTTATTGTAACACTGGCTTGCAGACCTGTCAGTTCTATCTGTGCAGATCCACTATGAGCCCATTTGAAAGTATGGGGAGCCTCGCATGATCACATTTCTTACAAGAAATAGATGCTGACAGAAGAAGAGCTTATCTGCCAGACTAAAAGCAGCTAAAATGATCATTAAATTTACTTTGAGTTGTATAAACCCAAAATGTCCCCGTGTGGGTTAACATTCCCTCCCACAGACACTGAAAGCTGGCCTTTGACACAGCTGCTGTACATCTTCTGCTAAAATTTCAGCAGTTTCAGTAGTTATGTCAGCTGACAGCAGGGTTTCTTTTCCCCATCTCTAAGCAGTTCATCTTTTTGCTCATCAAAAAGTGTTTCGGCAGCTGCATTTGTGCACTCCTTCACATGTAGCCCTTCTGAGTTGTAAATGCAATTGGTTAAAGTCCCTACCAACTCAGCAGCAGTCTGGAAATGTCTTTATTGCCCCCACCCCACTTGTTTGCATATTGCTGGGTTTTAAAGGACTGTAAAAAAACGACTCTCTTGGTGGCGTTTCATTGCACCTACTGTAGCTCCCAGTATTAGTCATTTAATGGAGTGCAATATGTTAAGAGTAGGTAGCCAAACATTAGAACCACCTTTTAAGATAATGCACTCCAGCACCTACATGCATGTTGCCATGTTTTTCTGATGGTTGCAAGGTTGTGCAGATTTTGCAGGGGATCAGTTAAAATAATTATTTACATTTCGCAGACACTTTTGTCCAAAGCAATTTACTGAGAAATGTGATACATACATAAATGGTGGCTGCCATGCGGGGTGCTCGTCTGGCCCACCGGGGGCAACTGGGGGTTTGGTGTCTTGCCCAGGGACGCTTTGGCCCACAGCATGGAGGTACTGGGGATGGAGCCACTGACCCTGTGGAGGACTGCCTTACCAGCTGAGCTACACTCACCCTCGCTGAACTACAGCTGCCCCAGATCCTGGCTTCCTGGAGGGACTGATATATTCTTGTCTCACTGAAGAGCAGGCAAGAATATAAAGACAAGACTGATCTCCCAAATAGAAACAAGCCATGTTTCTCTGGCTAAAAAAAAACATAGAAATGTACATTAGAAATATCAGAGAGAATCATATTAACAATACATCAAAACAGTTTGCACACATTAAAATTATTGCATCAATATTTCAGTCACACCTTGTCACCCCCTGTGAGAACCACATATTTTAATACTATTTTCAAAAATTGTTGATTTTGGGCCAAAACCAGGACAGCTGTAGACTAGATAAAAAGGATCATAGGTTTGTGGTTAAACTCTAAACTCTTTTTGTGCAGATGCTCAAATGACCATGACAATGACAAAGGAGAAAAAAATAGGAGCTAATGAACATCTGCCTCATATATTTTGCTTATCCAGTTCCAGCAGTAATTTGTCTTAAACTGAAGTCAGCTGCTGGTGATTTTGGCTGTTACCAGAAACCTGATCAATCAGGGGATACAACACATCTGAAGCATAAAAATGCATTGGTTTACTTAGAGTGATGCACATTTCAATGATACACAAGTAAAACCATTTATATTTTTGGTGTCACGTTAAACTTTTGTGAACTTTAACCTCAAAGATTTTGAAGTGTGTTCTGCTTATATATAGAACTTTTATTCATACCTTCACATTGTTGCCTGTCATTCACCCATTTACACACACACACACACACACACACTTTGGTACCTCTATCCTTGTGAGGACACTCATCACAACTGAATGCCTAACCCTAACCCTTATCAAACCAAAACCTAAATCTAACCCTGACCCTAAAACCCAGTCTTGACCCTCAAAAATCCCTTTATTGGGGTCAAAGTTATTGAGGACCAGCCTGAATGTCCTCATTTCACAAAAATGTCCTCACCCCGTTGTTAAAAAAAGAAATTTGGTCCTCACTAAGTAGTATGTACAGGAACACACACACATACATCAATGATAGTGGCTGCCATGCAAGGTGCTCTCCTGATTTACTGTGAGAAACTCAGACAGTTCACTCTAACAAAAAGGAAAAACTTCCCCCAACAATTACACAGAACTCTGAAAAATGTCTCAGGTTAAAAGCACCTATTGTTCCGTCCCCAATCTTGTCAGTGCTGACCTCTGTTGGGCCAGTTTTTAATTGCTTATACTCTCTTAGAATGTGCAATGATGACTAAAATGCGAACAGGATGTACACAGCATAAACAGAGAAAATGCAGAAATGCTTCTGCTTTGACAAGGGCTGACGAGGCTGTGCTAATTAGCTTAGCCTCTTGTTTGCCTGGTAACAGCATTGGGCACAAGCTGGCCCTCGTGCATAAAGGTAATGTCATTATGCAGATAATGAATATTATGTGAAGCCACAAATAATCGCCTCAAAACTGAATTTAAAAAAAGAGTTTGTTGGGACTCAGGACAGAAATGAATAGAATATGAAACCTGATGCTGATATCAGTTGGGGAATAGGGAAAAAGGCTTTTGAATCTCATCTCTTGCTCTGGTGCACCTTTGGACAGGATATTACTTTCTGCTGCTTAGGAGTATACATTTCCTTTCTTGAGCCCATCTGAAGATTGGGGATGGAGCAAACCAGCAGCTTCTTATCTTAGAGAGATAGACTCAGATTCCTTCATACAAGATAGACTAGGATGCCTCACTCATGCTCTCTCTCTCTCTCTCTCTCTCACACACACACACACACACAAACATGGAGGATTTAATTTCCCCTACAGCAATTGTGGCATCTCCACACTAGTTGCAAATGAGTGGCGAAAACATTTTTTCTCATATCCCCCAAATATTAATTGCAGGCCCCTTGTTGGGCCATTTGCCAAAGAGCGGGAGCTGTCGTGCTGGGTTGCTTCCCTGAAGAGTCCAGAGGTCCCTCTGTATCAGCCAGTGCAAGCTCTCCATCAAAGAGTCTTTATAGTGAAGCACGGCTGAGGAATGAGAATGGAATCCAGGCTTTCACCGTGCAGGAGCAGGAGTGATATTATAACCCGAGGTAAGGAAAAGAAAGGAATGCATTTTCATCATGTTTCATCATGGCTTAAACTTGGAATGCATTTCCTGTTTCTGGTTTTATTTTTGCCAGCAGTTTTACCTGTTACTGTACTTGTATGAAATATTTGATGAAAAATGTGCAATAACACTTTCTCCACCATCCCAGATTTTTTTAGTCATGTTGAATTTAGCAAACGTGGCTGAAAGTGCTGGGACTCTTACCCTTTACCTTCCATAAAGACAGAGTTTATGTGACCATTTGACAAGCTATCAGATCTTCCTTCTATTCACTCAGAAATTGATATTGGAGTTCGGCTTGTATTTGTTTTCTAGATTTTTTCCCCACTATTTTAACTGCAGTCAGTTTTCCATATCGGTAAAGGTCTTTAATTTGACTATATACCAAACATCAAAGTGGTACATTTGTCACTTTGCTGATTACCATTGTAAACCGACTGACTTACAATGATATGAGGGAAAACCAATCAGTGAATTCAGTGTCACTTAGTTTTGTTACAGGTGCTAGCAAAGCATCTGCATGGCACCACAAATTACCACGATAACTCTGCAGAGGCCATATTGTGTCAGTCCCTCCTTCTTAACAGCAACCAAGGCTACACCAATGGTTACGTGACACCTGTAAAACATTTTGAGAAACATTATGTATACTTTAGGTAGATTGTGTTAATGTAACCAAAAATAAAGCCAGGTTCAAAAGTATTCGAACACGACACAATCTTTGTGATCTGGACACTACAAAAGTGCAATCATCATTCAAGAAAAAGTGGACTTCAGCACGTCTTCAGCAGTGAAAAGTTGTTTTTTTGGGTTGAGATCAAATTAATGACTTGTGAAGTGCCAAGTCAGTCATCTGATCTGTTCTTCACTAGCCAGTGATGTCTTCTTTACCTTGAGGAATTATTTGATTGCTTTCACAGAACAGTAGGTTTTGGGTCATCATCCATTTGCAATATAAGAAGATGTCCAAGTTTGGACACTTCGGAATGACACTGGCTGCACCATATTGGACTGATGCTGTGATACTGCAACAGATTATGATCCGTTTATTTCCTTCTCCATGCTTTTCCCTTTGTTCAACATTTATTTATTAGTCCATAGAATCATAGGTATTAAGTAGTTTGCACAAGCGTATAAATTACATGACCAATACAGCTGTGGTCATCACTGCCCCATTATTAGGCTGTAAACCCTCTATAACTGTGGGAGTCACAGTCATGGTGGTGATTTATCAGGTCAATATAACAGATCCTGTCATTTCTGACTGATCGTATTATTGATCTCAGCTCTCTTAATCACCCCAGGACACTAGAGTTACAGCAATTACAGCATATATGAGAACTAAGTCATTCATTTGTTGACGTTCAGTGACTCACCTAATTTTAGGTATGTCTGTCATGGATGTTTTTAGCAGAGGATGCACTGATTGAAGCTGTTCATCTAATAGGACTCGTCATAAAACCTCTGTAGTCCATGTACAGTACATTAGCATAATATGCTGTAGACATTGCATGGTAAAATGAACACTTTTGTACCATACTGAGTGTCAGCTTGTGGTGTGTAATGTTGTTCTATAGACCTCCGAGGTGGAGGAGTAGCAGCAATCTATCATTCAAGCTCACCATAAAACCCTAGACCTAAACATAGTTATAACTCACTTGAGAGTCTTACTCTGAGCTTTTCACACCCAATTTGGAAAACTCAAAATCCACTTCTGTTTGTTATTGTGTACCGCCCTCCAGTCCCTTATTATACATTTTTGACTGAATTCTCAGATTTTCTAGCTGATTTAGTGCTTAGTGCAGATAAAGTCGTCATAGTGGGCGACTTTAACATTCATGTAGATGCTGACAGTAACTCCCTCAACACAGCATTTACTACATTATTAGATTCAGTTGGTTTCTCTTAAAATGTAAATGAACCCACTCAATGTTTAAGTCACAGCCTAGACCTTGCCCTTACATACGGTATTGAAATTGATAAATTAAAAGTATTTCCTCATAATTCTGTTCTCTCTGACCATTTTCTAAAAACATTTGAATTTAATCTACATCTTATTTTATAGAATATAATCTTATAGATTAACATTAAAAAAGTCAAGACTATACAAACATTTAGAGAAAACCCAACAAATCCTCCTTGAGCAGCTATAGGCAACAGTGGAGAGGAAAAACTCCCTTTAACAGAAAAAACCTTCAGCAGTATCAGGCTCAGGGTGGGCGGCCATCTGCCTTGACCGGTTGGGCTGAGTGGAAAGTGGAGAGAGAAAAGAACAGAGCAACGAAAGCAACAACAAAACATTGGGCAGGTTGGTAGGACCAGTAGCTGCACACTGGAAGACAAACAGAGCCAAAACCGGGGACACCAGAGGACAGGGACAGACAGAGGGAGACAGAGAGGGAGAAAATGACTACGGGACAAAGAAGACTTGTTTTGCAGCAAATTATAAAGCTCAGCTCTTTTATCCAGCTCTTTTCTTCTTAAAAGAGAAGAGCTGGAAAAAACACTACTTCAAGATCATTGCACATGTTTTAACTGTCCTACATTGTTATTAGGATTGTTTCAATTAGTTTAATTTGTCTATATGTTTTTCCTGTGATTCTTTCATTTTAAATGAGTCTTTTTCTATTTGTTCTTCATGCTGCCTCTTGGCCAGGTCGATATTGTAAAGGAGAATCGGTTGTCAATTAACTCACCTGGTTAAATAAACTAATTATTATTAATTGTTGTCAGCAGCCAGTTTATCAGGGTTGATAAAGCATTGCATACGCTGAGAGGCTGCACCATAAATATGAAGGAATTTGTGTAAACCTGACTTAATGTTTTTTAACTAAACAAAGTAAAAGCGATAATAAAACATAGGCAGGAGGTTTTAATCAGTTTTCTCCTCAACCCATTGTGCCATTGGGCTATTTTTAGTTTAATTCCACTAATAGCCCCACAAGTGTAAGGTGTAAGGGGTTAATACATCCATGTTTCTGTTGACTAAACTGACATCCCCCACCTGGATCAGGTGTTACAAAACATTTTAATATTCAGTTGGTGCATCATTTCTACCACTGCCAATGGATCAATGTGCATCACCTGCACATTTATGTTGTTCATGTATACACATACACATCATTTGTATTTCAGCCATAGAGCCTGAAATAGTGGCCTTAGTGGCCCTGAAAATGTATGAAATGGAAGGTCAAATAGCTTTGTCTTTGAACTTATGAAATTTATAGACTGATTGCACCTTGTTGTAAAGCCTCAGTATTTACATTTATGAAGCTGTTTCTCGACTGTAGACTTCGACAATGACATACCTCCCTCTTCAAGAATGTTCTTCACTTGGCTAAAGGCTGTGAAGAGGTTTTTTTTCTCCACGGACAGAATTCTGTTGTCCACGACTTGCAATCAGGGGACTTTTGATGTTGCTGAGCTTGCCACTGCATTCCTTCCCTTTTAAGAATGCACCAAGTTGTTAGTTTCTGCTACATCTTTAATTTGTTCTAGTTTGTTTTTTCAGCGTAATTACAGCCTCCCGCACTTGCATACACAATTCCTTGGACCTTGTTTTTAGTCAAATGAACAACTATCAAATATAAATTTAGTTCAGAACCAATTCCAGACTATTGATCTGTTGGATTCTCAGGCAGTAAAAAGTGGCCACAAAACTCTCATCAATTTTCAATTCTCAATTTCCGATGAGCCACTGAAAATGGAAGAGTGGGTTTAAATATGTCTGTAATTCCTGAAGAGTTAATCAAAGAGCTTTTTCAGCTTTAATCCAAAGGGTTTAACAGTCTACATATTAAATCTTAATTGACTATAATCAAATATTATTTTGTACAAATTCCAAATTACAAAAAATGTTCTAAGTAATACAATTTAATTATTAGAAATTTCAGCACAAACAATAAATGATATGTTTGCCATCTGTATTTTTAACTCATAGACTTATTCTTATCTTTAGTCTTATTATCAAACTCCAGCAGAATCATTTTGTTAAAACATGACACAAGCACCTTACGTCATGACTAACAACAGACAGATTTGTACAGTTTAAAAACTTAACTAATATCTTATTTAAAAGATTGAGCTACACATAAGAGTTTTACAAAACAAATTTAATGGATGCAGAGCTTCTTTTTTTGATTGTTTGCCCTGTTTTGTCTTAGAGATCGTCACAGCAGACTGACACTGGACATCAGAAGTATTTTATATTTACACCCGACATTTGTATTTAGTGATCAAGTAATTGGATTCTCACTGTGATTGCTGCTCCAGTTAGACGGTAAGTGCCATAAGGCAGATTTACCTTAATTCCAGTCATTAAACTAATAATGTTCAGCTGAGCTTTGTTTAAACCAGTTTTCTGAAGCTGTGGGACCCCCCTCAGGAAAAGGAGCCCTGTTAGTTCAGCCTTATTTGTTTACATTTTGGCAAATTGGAACAATTAAAAGGACGCCAAATTAGCTATTAGCAGTTCCATGTAATGACAAACAGACTAGTGTTTATACTGGAGTGTTACAGTGGAATTGGATTGCCTTTGTAATGGACTTAATTATCTGACAAAATACACATTAGTTACAAGCAGAGGATATGACTTTTGATGGGTTGATTAGTGAAATCAACCTGAAGCCAGAGCAGGCGACAATGAATCCTATTCGAAACTCCTGGCTAAGGACAAACATAAATACAGTAAGATTGTTTTTCATGCAGGAATTATTGATGCCAGATTAAGCAAATTAGGGGTCATCAAAGCTAATGTTGAATTGGTGTGTAACTTTGCCAAAACAATGTTGTACTGTACTGTCTAGGTGGTGTCCAGCAAACAATGTGGGCTACATAGACGACTGGAAACGTTTTCTTTTTGGATGGTGCCATTGTCTAATCGTGAATTATGGACAACCAAAAGTTTGAAAAATCCAGAGTTGAGCCTAGGATGCAGAGATCCAGTCCTACACGCCTCTCTGCAGTATCCTTACTGCCTCCCCCCGAAAGGACCACAAGAGGAGTTAATCATCATAATCTGATAAAAGTTAAGATGACTCCTATTACTGAATAAAAAACTAAAACGATTGCATGTGGATTATTAAATATGAGATCTCTCTTTTCTAAGTCTGTTAGTAAATGAATTGATAAGCGATCATCAATTCAATGATGATAATTTTAATAATTCATTTAATCATTGAATCATAATTCAATGATCATTTTGTCTTACTGAAACTTGGTTGCAGCAGGAAGAATGTGTTAGTTGAAATGACTCGACCCCCCCAAGTCATTTTAAATATCATGTCCCTAGAAGCTCCGGCCGAGGTGGAGGAGTAGCAGCAATCTATCACACAAGCTTACCAATAAACCCCAGACCTAAACATAGTTATAACTCATTTACTCACTTACTTCGTTCTTCTATTTGTTATTGTGTACCGTCCTCTAGTCCCTTATTCTAAAATTTTTGACTGAATTTTCAGATTTCTAGCTGACCATTTTCTAATAACATATGTTTTTACTCTAATGGATTATACAGCAGTTAGAAAAAAGTTCCACTTCAGCAGGTGCTTGTCTGAAAACTTAAGGGAATGATTCCTTAAATTAGAAGAATGACTCCTTAAAGCTAGAAGGGGCAGGAGTGGATGGACAACTTGATGCATGGACAACTGATTACCTCACTAACAGGCCACTGTATGTGAGCTGTGTGTCTGAGGTGGTGGTTTGCAGCATAGGGACTCTTGGGGTATGGTGTTCTCACCGTTCATCTTCACTCTATACACCTCGGACTTCACCTACAACACTAGCAGTGGTCATCTCATACTTGGTTGTAGATCAGATGGGTAATGCTGGAGTACAGATCACTCATCGTGGACTTTGTGAAAGCAACCACCTGTGCTTAAACACCAGTAAGACAAAGATGGTGACTTACTTGCAGAGGAAGACACCACCGTTCACACCGGTGAACATCCAGGGCTCGGACATTGAGAGGGTTAATTAAGTACCTGGGTGTTCACCTCAACCATAAACTGGACTGGACTGACAACAGTGATGCTTTGTACAAGAAGGGTCAAAGTTGCCTCCATTTTCTGAGGAGACTGAGGTACTTCGGCATGTGCGGGCCCATGTTAAGGGCATTCTATGACTCTGACTGTAGGACAGGAACAGACTGAACTAGCTGGTCAGGAGAGCCAGCTCTGTCTTGGGCTGCCCACTGGACTCTGTGGAGGAGGTGGTTGAGAGGAGGATGTTGGCCAATCTGACATCTATCATGGACAACACCTCTCTGCACCAGATAGTGGAGGCTCTGTGCAGCTCCTTCAGTGGCTGAAAACTCTTGTTTTCATTGCTTTTATTGCCTTGTGTACTTGTGAGCTGTGTAACATGTAAATTTATCCAATGTGGGATCAATAAAGATTTACCTTACTTTCATTTACTTTACTACATGCCAATTTCTCTGAGTAGCCTCGTTAACTGTGCTTCTGTTCAAGTTAATTACCTGACTGATAATTATCCAGCATCACTACGTTCAATACTCCATGCTGTTGCTCCTCTTAAAAAGAAGGCGGTAGATCAGAACAGATGATCTCCATGGTGTAGTTTGCAAACTCGCAATGTAAAGCAGATGTCACGAAAACTAGAAAGGAAGTGGGGTTCCAGTCATTCACAAGAACCGGCTTAGCCTTAGTTTAAAAATGTAATGGAATTAGAATTTATCCTTATACAAATTAGCACTAATCACTAATAGAGGAAAATAACAACCCCACGTTTTTTTTTACCACTGTAGCCAGGCTGACTAAGAGACGTAGTTCAGTTGAGCCTATTTTTTCCTCAACTCTGAGCAGCAATGATTTCATGACTTTCGTTACAAATAAAATTGTAGCTATAGATAAAAAATTTCACCAGATCCTCCCCACAAATAGTACAGAATTAGAAACATCAGTAAGGCTTCAATCCCTTTTCGACTGCTTCTTACTGACAGATCTCACTGAGCCAACTTCAGCTATTATGTCATCAAAACCAACAACATGTCTGCAAGACCTATTTCAGTTAGGCTGCTCAAGGATGGTGTACCCTTATTAGACATTCTGTCACAATATCAGTTTCAATTTATAGTTATGGACCAGTAATAGCAGAACACTTGAAGGACAGTGTAGACAGCTTTAAGAAAGTGAACAAAACAAAGGAAACTAAAAATCTCATTGAGGGGAGGACAGAATCCGTATAACTAAAGAACAAAGAAGTAAAACAAAGTGTGGACCTCGGGGTAACTTGTGAAAAACATAAACTAAGGCAAGGACACGGATACATGAACAACTAACAATCTAAGCAAGAATCAGGCTGATGAACTAAAGACTAAACATACACAGGAGCGAAAGGAAACAGGTGGCAACGCACAACAGTGGACAGGGAAAAAACAAAATTTTTGGCGAATGAGAAGAGGTTTCACAGTGTGGATACGTAAACTAAGGTGGGTGAGCATGAAGTAAACTATGAAAACAAAACAGGCAGTGAGTAGTGAAAACTTGAGATGTTATAAATTAGTTTTCCTCCCCTCCTCGGCTGGTTACCGGGGCATTCACCCTTGCCTTTCATCATAATCATCATCATTACGTCATCATATTTTAAGACCTTGGATTTAGCTTTGGGGTTGTGTCCTGGTTTGTTCTGGTGCATCTCCCAGATCGTTATCCAGGCGTTAATACTGTTCGTGAGTCTGTTGATAGTTTCGGTAGTTCGGGTTTTTGTCGTAGCCTAAGTCTCTCTGCCTTTGAGTTAATACTGTTATGTGAGTTAAAAATGTAAAACCAGTTTGAGAGTGTTTTGGTAGACCTCATGTCTCTGTGCTAGATATTATAATCTCAGTAGTTCAGGATTTTGTTCTAGTTCAAGTCTCTCCTTTTGAGTTAATATTGGTATCACCTCAAGTGTCTGCTGAGTATTATAGGATCATTAGTATGTGTCAACGTGTCTCAGCTTCTGCTTTTGGGTCCTCTAGTTACAGTATCCAGTTAAACTAATCTTTACAAGAGAATTAATGAGAATGAACACAAAAAACAAGTTCAGGAAAAAAGGCAAGGAACTAGCTGGGTGCATGGCAGGGTTTCCAAGTAGTAAGGATCTGGCAACACGTGTCTGTAGCTGAGGGTTAGTGTAGGCAGGGGCAAAGGGAAAGACAATTAGGGTTGATTAGGTGAGTAAAGTGAGTGGCGTGACTAGAGACAGGAAGCAGAACTGAGGGACTGCAAAACAAAAGCCGGGAAACAGGAAGTAGGGTTGGGGCAAAGGGAGTGAGGGAGAAAGTGAGAACAGAGACTGATGGAGGAGAGAAGGAGACAGAAGAGGACAGGTGGAGAGGGACAGTGCAGGTCTAGGATCAGGCAGCATGTAGGGAGTGTGAGGGGGGAAATAGGTGCAAGAGTGAAGGCGGACAGAGTTCAGGATCAGGTTTATGACACATTTGTAAGATAAGATAAGATAAGATAGAACTTTATTAATCCCACAGTGGGGAAATTCCTGTGTTTTGTATTAGATATCATTAAATTATATTTAGAAACAAGAAATGTACCAAAATGTAATCAAACCTCTACTTAAAAAAACCTTATCTTGATCCAGGTGTTTTTAGCCAGACCAATATCCAATCTCCCCCTTTTTTCTAAAATACTTAAAAAGAAGTTGCACAGCAATTATGTGACCACCTGTGTAAAAAAAATTAGTTTGAAGAATTGTAGTCAGGATTTAGAGTTCATCATAGCACAAAAACCCCACTGGTAAAACTTACCAACAATCTTCTCTTGGCTTCCGATAATAGACATGCGAGGAATCTGTGTGTCATTTATGACCAGGATTTGTCATTTACTGTCTCACCTAAGCGTTGCTTAGAAGCATCCTGTCTCAAAGCGATGCTAAAAAACTGGTCCATGCATTTGTTACTTCTAGATTGGACTACTGTAATTCTCTACTTTCAGGCTTCCCCAGTAACTCACTAAAAAGCCTTAAATTAATCCAAAATGCTGCAGCAAGATTGCAGACTGGGATTGGTAAGTGAGATCATATTTCACCTTCATTAGCTTCTCTCATTGGCTTCCCATTAAATGTAGAATAGAATTTAAAACCCTTCTTCTTACCTATAAAGGTCTAAACGGTCAAACTCCATTCCACAAAAGATCTCCTAGTACCATCTTATCCTAATACACCACTTCGGTCCCAAAATGCAGGCCTACTTATGGTTCCCAGAATTTCCAAAAGTAGAATAGGGAGTGGTACAAAAATGGGAAAATTTGGGGAATCCAGTTTAAATTTTCTTGTATCCAACTTTAATATTTCCTAGATGTACACAACATGGGCTGAGAATGCAAGAAACCTAATGCAGAATATGATCATTATAAAGGTCACTCTTCATACGCAGCATAAGTGCATTCCTCTATTCACCTCCCATTTCAATTTGCATTGAAATTTAATAATTTGGCAGATGCTTTTATCCAGAGTGACTTTAAAGTGAGGGACAAAGTAAGCAATAAAAAAGGCATTAGGCAAGGTGCCATGCAAAAATATGTTTCTGTTTGTTAAAGTTAAATGTTCTAAAATATATATTAATTTATAATGAAAAAGTTACTAATGTCAAGTCAATTCAATTTAATTCAACTTTATTTATATAGCGCCAATTTACAACAAAGTATTCTCAAGGCACTTTACATAATAAAGTCAAGACTAAACAAACATTTATAGAAAAGCCAACAAATCCCCCTTGAGCAGCCACAGGCAAAAGCGGAGGGGAAAAACTCCCTTTAACAGAAAAAACCTCCAGCAGAACCAGGATCAAAGTGGGCGGCCATCTGCCTTGACTGGTTGGGGTGAGAGGAAAGTGGAGAGAGAAAAAAAGAGCAACAAAAGCAACAACAAAACATTGGGCAGGCTGGTAGGACCAGTAGCTGTGCACTGGAGGACACACAGCACAGAGATGGAGAAAGGCGACTATGTGACAAAGAAGACACAGAGTTGTCATAAAGTGGTGACGTATCAAGGTGGGGTGAGAGGAGAGAGGGAAGTGAAAAGGGAAGTGTCTCAGTGGAGAGTCCCCCAGCAGTCTAAGCCTATAGCAGCATGACTATAACCAACTATAAGCTTTATCGAAGGGGAAGGTTTTGAGCCTAGTCTTAAAAGTAGAGAGGGTGTCTGCTTCCTGAATCTGGACTGGGAGCTGGTTCCACAGGAGAGGAGCTTGATAGCTAAAGGCTCTGCCTCCCATTCTACATTTGGAAATTCTGGTAACTACAAGTAGGCCTGCATTCTGAGACCGAAGTGGTCTATTAGGATGATATGGTAGTAGGAGATCTTTTAGATATGATGGAGCTTGACCGTTTAGAGGTTTATAGGTAAGAAGGAGGGTTTTAAATTCTATTCTACATTTAATGGGAAACCAATGGAAAGAAGTAGAGATGAAAAATAAGATTATTTTGACTGACTCGGATCTTTAACTCTCGAACAGTAAATTTTCAGTCATTGTTTTCGTTCATCTTACACCACGTGACACTGTATCCCTCTTGTGGGCATTGTAAAAAGGGCCGCAGCTCTCAAAAACTATATACTGAAGAAGACATGGATTGCTTCAGCTGACAAAAAATAATACACAAAATGCCACAAGCAATTCAAACCATGTGAAAACGTAGGAAAGCAAGTATACTCCACAATAAAGTCACTTGTGTCCTGCCCTGCCATTGTTGGGTAACAGTGCACGATGAGCTTATGCAGCTGCTGCCATGTGGCAAGAGAAAGTATTTCAGGAAAATGAACGAATCGTTCACTGAGAGGACACATTACTTCCAAGTCATATGCAAGATTAGTTCACATTGAACAAATCACTCACAAATGACACATCACTAGAAATAAGCTAATGAAGGTGAAATATAATCTCTTTTACCAATCCCAGTCAGTAATCTTGCTGCAGCATTTTGGATTAATTGGAGGCTTTTTAGAGAGTTACTGGGGCAGCCTGAAAGTAGAGAATTACAGTAGTCCGATCTAGAAGTAACAAATGCATGGACCAGTTTTTCAGCATATGGTTGGAAAACATGTTTCTAAGACTTTTAGGCCCAAACACAATAACTTAAGTTTTATCTGAGTTTAGAAGAAGGAAATTATACATCATCCAGTCCTTGTAGTTTGATTGATTTGTTTCATCTGTTTTTAGATATAACTGCGTGTCATCAGCGACAATGGAAATTAGTTTTTTGTAATAATGTTGCCAGTTTGATTAATTGATTTGTTTCATCTGGTTTCATAGATAGATAAATAACTTGAGGAAATGACGTTCTTTGTCGTCGGCTAAACACTCAAACTCAAGTCCAAGTACAGGTCAAATGGATCATCTTCAGTTTTTGTAATAATGTTCTCTAGCAGCAAGATGGGCAGACATAGTTCATGTTCTTCAATGTTCCACTTATGTTCAGGACAATAAAAGAAAGCTTAAAGAACTGTTAATACAGACATTTGAATCCTAATTATTATAATTATTATTATTATTATTATTTTATTTACCTAACATTAATTTCATTTATTTTCTTCTAATTTTTTTATTTATTTTTTCATATTATTTTGTGTTAAAAATAAAAATAAAGCATTTGATAAAATTATTTAAAAGTTTTTCTTGTGGAAACCTGATGGAACTCCAGCGGCCCCCAAGTAAACTAATGTTTGTGTATGTGGAAGATTCATCATTAACATGAACAAATTGGAATCTATCTGATAGATAAGATTTAAAACAGTTTAGTTTTGGTGTCAAATGCAGCACTAAGATATAGCAGAACTAGTATAGAGACAAGTCTAATATCTGAAGCCAGAAGAAGATCGTCAGTGACTTTAATCAGTGCGGTTTCTGTCCTATGATGAACTCTAAATCCTGACTGAAATTCTTCAAACAAGTCGTTTTTGTGCAGGTGGTCACATAATTGCTTTAGACTACTTTTTCAAGTATTTTAGAAATAAAGGGGAGATTGTATTTGGTCTGTAATTGGCTAAGACACCTGGATCCAGACTTGGTTTTATAAGTAGAGGTTTGATTACATCTACCTTATAGGCCTTTGGTACATATCCTGTTTGTAAAGTTAGATTAATGATATCTAATATGAACGTGTCTAATAAGGATGGAGCATCTTTGAGCAGTCTAACTGGAATAGGGTCTAGCAGACATGTTGTTGGTTTAGATGCCGTAATAGTTGAAGTTAACTCAGCAAGGTCTATGGGCACAAAGCAGTCTAAAAGGGACTGAGGACTTAATGATGATTCTAATTCTGTTGTATTTGTGGGGAGGGTCTGGTGAATTTTGTTTCTAATAGCTACAATTTTATTTGTGAAGAAAGTCATGAAGTCATTGCTGCATAGTGTTGAGGGAATACTAGTCTCAACTGAACTATGGCTGTTAGTCAGCCTGGCTACAGTACTCTTTATATCGGTACATGAAGTAAATGATGAAATGGTAAATTTACCTTTAAGTTGGAAGACTAGAACTAGGATGGTCTTTTTAATCCAATTTGTGTGGTGGACGTGGGGTTGTTTGGTCATATGATCTCATCATAATAGACATTAAAAACCTAATATATACGATTACAGTATGAACAAAAGACTGAAACCTTTAACCAGAGTTTAACATATCCAGCAACAGCAAATTAAACTATGGATTAAAAGTGTTAGATGCACAAAATGATATCCGTTCCTTATCCTCCCTGCCATCAAATGTTCTGATAGACTTTCATTCCTTGTGTGTTATAATTATTTTCTGGGTAACAGAATAAAGCCCACCCCCGATTCAAATGCTCCATAGAGCAAATGATCTGAAAGAAAATGTTTGCAGAGTTTGGAACGGTGATTACCTGCTTGGTTACGTTGTGCAAATCAACAGCTCAGTCCAACAACTTTATCAGCAGGCCAAGCTGCTCAGCAGCCAGTTCGCTGTTTGACAAAGAGCTTTTTTGTTAGTTTGTCTGCAAAGCTGTGGGAGTGTTTACACAAGCAGCTGTTTGAGGCAATCTGTTTGAATGTTGGCACAAAGCCACTTAGACTACACCGAGGTGGCTAATGGCTGTCTTCTGTCCACTAATAAAGAGACATACAAGAAACCAACCTTTTGCACACAGTAAAAACGGAACTCTCTTGCTCTCAGGTTATAGAAAAACCTCTGGATCACTAAAATATTTGGAGATTTTGGCTTCAAAGTGGGCAGAAAAACAAACGAAAAACACCAGAATCCCACCAGACAGGGCTGCATTGTGCGATTCAGTTGACAATAACTGCAGCAAAAAGCTGCATGGCGGCTGGTTTAAAGACAAGAACTTGTTGGATTTGTTGTAAACTCTTCCTGTATCCCTGTAGCTGCCAGTACAGAAACATTAGCCTTTTATAGAAACCACCTGCAAAATCATTCTGGACGACCAATTACTGCAGCTCACCTGGAGCCCATCAGATACACAGCCACCACTGCCATGCAGAGAAAGGGAGAGGCAGACAGATCAGAACCACTACGCAATATGCAGGATAAATACAATGTATTGTGAAGCCCAGGTGCAGTACATCCCATAATTATAACCCGACATACTCATAATTGACTGGTCTGTAGCTACAGTATATCATCTGTAACTTGAAATCTAATAACACTATTGCTGACAGTGAAAACTAGACAGTCTGGACAAATTACATGTGGAGATTGTTTCCACCAACTAGCCCAAGTTATTTTCCTCTCTTCCATAGCTGAATGAACACACCACTGTAAACAACATGATAACACAACGAGAGACTGATCCCATGATGACACCAGAAATCTACACCATGAGCTGAAAGTAGATGACTTCACTACAGGTTAACTTATGTAACAGCCTTAATAGAATACAGTGAACAAATCAAGGAAATATTCTTATAACTGAAGACGTTATAGCCACAGCCAATTTCAACCAAAATCAGCCCAAAGAAGCCATTTAATATAAACTAAAAACAGTTTTCATCATCTTAGAAGGCAGTTTCAAAATTTCAAACTACAAAAAAAGTATCTTAAAACAATGCATGCTGGGAAATCTATAAATGTGATAGTCAAATCATTTAAATTTAAAAATATATAAAATTCACATAACATTTTAATGTATATAGATTGACTAATATGGAGCGTTGTTAGCTGGTTTCTGGGTCCAATGACACATTACACTGACCTTGGTAAATGGTCCGCCTTAAAAGAAAAGCAATTTATGCGGTAGTTACCTGTCCACCCATTCACACACAATTACACACCCATGACAGCAGCTACTATAGTAGGTGCTGGCCTGACCCACTGGGAGTAACCCGCGGTTCGGTCCTCTACAAGGACACTGACATGTTACCAGGAGGAACAGAGAGTCAAACCACTGACCCTGTGGTGGAGTGTTTGTGCACAACTGCTCTACACTGAGCTACAGCCACCCATGAAGCTGGGAAAATAAAATCTGTGATTGTCCAGGCCAAATGACTCAGACATTTGCATTCTCACAAATAGTTTCTGCGGGTAATGCCTAGGTAAAATCAGGGCTCCTGTGGTTGTCTGAAAACCTCCTTTTTTACAGGAATGTTCTAAAATTTTGACTTAAGAACAGTTGCTGGCTCTGACTGGAGATGAGGATAATAATTGTGTGCAAAGAAACCATTACAATGATGTTAAAAGACTGTGGGGGACCAGAGCCTTTCACCTTTCAAATTATAGTAATTTAGGTATAAATAAACTATTGTATTTGGGCAATTTCAGCCTAACAAGAATGTAATTATGTATGTTTCAGAACAAACAAAAGCAACTGTAGATGCAATTGCACGCTAAGATGCTAAGCCACTCATACACATTTTGAGAGAGCAGTGTGTGTGTGTCTTTATTACCTTGTGTGACCAATTTTTGTTTCAATAACATTGTTACGAGGACGTTGTGGTGTTGTGAGGACACTGTAGCCGGTCCACACAACTTAAAAAGGCTTTTTTAGGGTCAAGACTGGGTTTTAGGGTTGGGGTTAGGTTTTGGTTAGGGGCGAGGCATTGCATTACTTCAGAGCATGTCCTCATAAGTATAGTGAGACAGGAGCCTGTGTGTGTGTGTGTGTGTGTGTGTTTAGCTCTCAGCACAGTCTGGAACTGCAGGACTGAGGCTTTATTGAGGCAAGCTAATCCATGAGCTGCAGGCCTCAGCTGCCATCACCAGGCTGAAAATAATTACATTTTAAATGGCTGTGCAAACAACAGCCACCACATTAGTCTGTTAATTCAGGCCAATCACTTCTACTGAAAAAAAAAAAAAAAAAAAAAAAAACAGGAGAAACCCTGCGTTCATTCTGTCCCCCATACACTGATAAATGCACAGTAGTCTTCCATGCCTTGGGTGACCATTTATAACATTAGATTTTTTTTTTATTTTGCTAAATCTGCATAATCATTTTGACTATAGGTCATATGCGAACAAGATGGGAAGCTCTGAATAGCATGCATAATTCATGAACTGCAAGATACAGTGGGTGCCAGAGGTTTACAAGATATGTGATTAAGATTTACCAAATTCATCCTTTTCTTTATCACATAAAAGCTTCTTGGACTGGGAGTTCCTGGGGCACCAGATAGAGCACAAAGTGTGTAATGAAGAAAATGGTAAAAAGATGAGGTAACCCAGATAAATAAATGGCTATGCCCTCTCGGTTCTCTATCCTAGTCCAGTCCTGTATGAACAAGAACATTTGACATCGTAGTGAAATCTCCCTTTATATGAGGTGGATTTATTGCCTATGGTGGGAAATGATAATAGATAACTTGAGCAATAATGAACTTCTGCTATCTATAAGCAGGCCAAAAAATACATCCTATCGCTAAATCTTCACGTTGGCAGCTTTGTCTGCAGCGATTAAACGCAAAAAATCAAATTGGTGACAGACTGTACTGCATCATCTTGGTACAAATAAAAATACTTGCAGGGGGTAAACTTTAAAGACAAATTTCAGAGAGCATGTGCTCAGCTGTGCTCTCAGTGTTGTGGTCTGACCCATCCTGCTTTTTAATCAGAGGACAAGTGGATGATGCGTGTGTGTGTGTGTGTGTGTGTGTGTGTGTGTGTGAACGGGTGGATGGCATGAGAAGAGAGCCTTAGATCAGAGATAAATGACTTCATTAAAGTGTAAGTCTCAGAAATCTGGAATGAGCCACATCTCCCCCCACAGTGTCACTGCAGATTATGAACTCCATAAATCAATACATTTCTGTAAAGCGATAATGTTCCCTTGCCTGCTACGTCCACCCTCCAACAGTGGGGCTTACACGGCTAAGGACATTCACTTTCTGTCGTGGTTTCTGGTTTGAGAGGACACCGGGGGCATGAAAAGGTGTGTGTGTGTGTGTGTGTGTGTGTGTGTGTGTGTGTGTGTGTGTGTGTATGGCGGGGGTACTGTCAGGTTTTGGAGGACTTGCAGGTTAACAGCGTTACATTAGCAGTAAACATGTTCTGGCCGTCACTGAGACGTGATGATCTGTCATGTCAGCTTCACTCCTCAAAATGGCTCAGATTTATACATTTATGCCGTCAACAAATCTTAAAGGGGAACTGGATGATCAGCATCAATCAGAGAATATAAAAAAGACACATCCCCCAGAAACATGACAGTGTGTAAGCCATAGCACAACAACAGCTGCATACATGAAGTGCTGAATGTGCGCTGGTTTCACGACTTCTGCTGCTTTGGCAAAAAACTTGCGTATGACTAATTGCTGGCAAACGGTTCAAAGGACACACCCATATCTGGCTGATTCAAAGTCATAATAATTCCACAAACTGAGTTTCACGACTATTTACTGTCATTTATCCCCCTAGGGCCTCTTACAGCCACATGGACTCAGCTTTACCATAATATTGATCCACTTATTAACTTCCGACCTGAGTCTCACTGACGCATTCTCAGAATAACCATCTGTAACGATGTCACTTGTCAGTAACAGTAGCACTAACAGAGCTGTGCTATCGTCATGTAAAAATATCCTAAATAACTTTGGGAATCTCTCTGTATGATTGACATCGGTCACAGTGTTATACTACGTTTAATCTATGACAACATGCAAATTTCTCTGAGCCTACAAACAGACACGGTGTGTTGGAAGGCTGATATTAAATGTTACAAGAGTTAATTCTGTAAATGCAAGTTCCTACTGTTATTCAGAGAACAGCTCAGCAGCAAATGAAAGGCGAATCACCAGCCTGTTCTTATTCTCGAGGTGTCAAAACGAGGCATGATGACGCTCGCGGTTCCCATCTGGAACTTTCAGCATAGCTCAACAGTAACACAGAGGCTTTCAATATAGGTAAAACAGTTCAATAAATAGGTGGACAGGGTTATGGATGGTACAACAAGACAAAATTAGTGCGAGACGTTGTGCACTTCAGCGATGATCTTAACAGCACGTGGCCCACATGGTTGCTATAGTGAGGAAGTACATGTGTTGTGGTCACTGTTAGCAGTGTTTTGTTTTTATGTAATTAACCTTGCAACCTCACCATACCCTAAGTTTTTGTGTGTGGGATTTAAAGTGTGGGAGTAAATTGGTATTACAAAGGTCAGGGGGGAAGGAATTCAATCGTTTTGGTCCACTACCACAAATACAAACAAACTTCTGGAGTCCATAAAGTCCATAAGTTTGTATCTTTAAGAATAATGACTTAAATTTTATTGTGACCGTTAGCAACTTTCAATTCAATTCAACTATATTTCTATAGCGCCATTTCACATGGATGTCATCTCAAGACACTTTACATAATAAGGTCAAGACTATACAGACATTTAGAGAAAACCCAACAAATCCCCCTCGAGCAGCTACAGGCAACAGTGGAGAGGAAAAACTCCCTTTAATGGAAGAAACCTCCAGCAGAACCAGGCTCAGGCTGGGCGGAAATCTGCCTTGACCGGTTGGGGTGAGTGGAAAATAAATGCAAGAATGAAACATTTATTTCATTACTACATGCAAACAAGTAATACGAAGTCATTACCTATGTAAATGATAAGCATTGCATCAGCTGGAGTTTTATTATCTGAAACAGACGCTAACAGTTAGCTGCCCCCTTTAACAACAAACTGACTGCCTAAAAATGCAGAAATTCACCAAACCGGCAAAAAGGCACAAATATACATCAACAGTGAGTCACTTCACATCAAACGTACAGATTATGCCTTATCAAGGGCAGTAGACTTAGAGATACACAGAGACGCGACACATCAAGTGCTTGTACACAACTGAACGACTGCCTTACCAACTGAGCCACTATATGAATATTAAGTCTATTGAAGCTAATGGGAAGCAGAAGCTACCAATAACGACGCACTAAATGGTGTGATAGTAGTCAACTGGGCTCTGTATTTTAGGGTTTGTGGATATGCAAATATAACAACTAGTGCTACATGAAAGCCAGATGTTTCCTCACCCGTTCACCACCTTCACCTTCCAGCAACCTCCCCACCCATCGTATACACACATTGCCATATTCTGCACTGAGCAGACTAATTCCTTCACTGGCACTGAATCATAAAGTCACACAGATTTTCTATTCTCTCAGTTGGAATTTGCATAAAAGGGATACAAACTGCCAAATTTCAGGGCATGCAAGAGACAACATAATTAGAGTAACCCACTACTTATGCAGATGTACTAAAACATTTCCTCTTTTACAGTCTAAGCATCAGTTGAACCAAACATGTGCTTGCACACTCCCAACAACGTGACTTAGACCATGAGTGGCAGAGTCCTCATTCAAATTATTTTAGTGACGCCTTTGTGCTTTTCTCATTGATTAAAACCACAATCCTGTGTAGGAAATGTGACAAAGAGGAGTGACTACCTGTGCTGCGTTGACGCATGAAAAAGAATAAGGAAAAAAAAACGTTCTTACTAAGGAGCTACAAAACATCCTTAAGGACGTCACCTCTTCCTCAACCGTAGTATCACTGCTGGACAAACATTTTATTCGACCAGTGGTTTTATAGATTGTCAGTTATGTCCCATGACACAAGGCCAGGTGTCTTGTAGAATTTTAGGACAACCTAAAACTTTTATTGACATATGGCTTCCACAAAATGCCTGACTGATTTTCACATCACTGCACTCCCTGGCCAAGAAAGTTTGAAAACTGCTGTCCTAATAATCAAGGGGGGATAAAATGTGCAGGGCTATGTGCTTGAAAGCCCAGCTGATCTAGACTGTTTTAGTTTAATCGCCTCTTCAAAATGAAAGTGATGGTGTTGCCATTGCACAATTTAAAATAAAATGTCTAAAAAACATATTTGGTTGTACTATTTTTATATCACATTATAACAGAAAACTAAATGACATTTTCGCCACATTCATAACAGTGAAACTGCAGACTATAGCTGCTTGGTGTATAGTTTGGCCTTGGATGTGAATCAACTTAGTCAGGTTTATTTGCTTTAGATAGACATAATACAAGGCCAAATACATTCGTATTAAAAATAATTAGGCACTGACAGCAGAAATACCATGACATTCCAGCACCTATATTTATGTTATGGATTTAAATTGGATTGTGTTTTACTCTGCAAATGTCATGTATACATTCTTCCATTAGGTATCCAGTGCCACTCTTCCTGTTAAGGGTTGCTGGGGGGCTGAAGCTGAACCCAGCTGTCCTTGTGCGAGAGGCAAAGTACCCCCCTGGAAAGGGCACTAGTCATATATAGAGACAGACATCCATTCATATCCACACTGACACCTTAATACAATCAAGAGTCACCACTTAGCCTACCTGCAAGTTTTTTGGATTATTTGAAAACTGGAGGAAGCATAAAAAACTCCACAGCTTTTAGGTGGATTTAAACCGATAACTTCACACTGAAGCTGTGAGGCAGGAACAATAACCTCCACTCCACTGGGGTGTCCATTTTATTCACATTGTCCCAAAATATTTTCTGAAATAATACAGTAACTGGAAACCAAAGTTAAAGGTCAGCTTCATCAGATTTCATTGTGCTTTATATGGTTGTAAGGTTGTGAAGAGTTCAAGTGTATTAATGGTTTTAAATGTTCTTTGGCCTTGCCTGTATTGAAATGCCACTCTTCTCCAGATGACAACACGAACTACTCACATTGCCATCAACTTCATGTTTCAGGGTTCTGTTGAAGAATATGAAAACCTTAGTATCAAAGAGATGGCATTATCTGAAATACTTATGATGTAATCTGGAGGAGTTTTGGAGGACCGGGCTCTGTAGTATGAGCAGTGAGAAGACATTCAATTCAATTCAACTTTATTTATATAGAAATAATTCACAAAATGTCATCTCAAAGCAGTTTATATAATAAAGTCAAGACTAAACAGACATTTAAAGAAACCTAGCAAATCCCCCTTGAGTAGCTATAGGCAACAGTGGAGATGAAAAACTCACAAATTTTATATAACTCATGTAGAGTACATGTACTTCCCAGGAGAGAACCATCAAAACCCAAATGAAAAACACTGATGTGGACCTCAAGTCTGATTGTATTTCACAACTGAACAATCCATGACATGTATTCAATGAAGATGCCGTGCTACTGTTTCTGTAGTTACATTGAAATGGGATAAAGTCACATTTATCATTATAAGCAATAAAAAGTCCAAAATATGATCAACTGTCAATTATTTAGTCGCACTGCAAATCCCATGTATGGGTCTCCAAATCAAAATGGCATTTTTTTCGAAAAGAAAAATCGTTAAGTGTCAGGCAACTATATAAAAAAAATATATCTCTTAAATTTCAAGTGTCTTTGGGTAGGGAATGCATTCACCATAAGCTCTATCATGGATATATTTGGTTAGTTTCATTATTATAAAAATAAACTACATAATATGCCTTTAACACATATAGAGTAGATAGTTGCATGTAGATTATCTGTGGCTGTGCGGATTAAGTTCAAAGCTCTGTCTCTTGCCTACAGGGTGGTCAGCTCCACAGCTCTGAATAACCTCAACTCAATCATTCAGGTCTACAATCCTTACTGCGTCTGCTGGTCCCACCGCCACACAGAAGACACCAAGGAAACCTCGCTTGTAAACCGCTTTGGATAAAAACATCTTCCAAATGCCTAAATGTAAATGTAAATGTAGAATAGATACCTTTTAAATCATGAATGTCTTTAAACTACAAAAAGTAAGTCTAAAGTTTCTGTTGCTGGGAAGTTTTCTCCTTTTGTTTAAAAGTTAATTCACTTAGTTGAATGAGCTCTTTAAACCTGATGTTTAGAAGTGGTAAAGTAGCCTGACAATTAAAACTAGACAAGTAGAATTTACTTAAAATTTGAAAACTTAAAAGCTTTAATGATTACACTAAATTCCTGTGTGGTGTTTTACAGTGCTGAAATCCATCTGGGAGTAAAACTCTGAGCCCCCCTTCCCTAAACTCTGTTCCTTGGGGCCTTCAGCGTGTGGTGAGCACTTCACCCGCAGCTATCCGCTGATCGAACATGAACTTGTGTGTAATTGTATAGAGCGCCTCTCTCGACCTTCTCTGTCAGGAGAGAAATAGGGGCCATCATTCATCCTTGCCATTACCAGCCTGCCTGCCGTGAATAATGCAATTTGTATCCTCTATGGAGTGCATCCAGAACAACAGGCACTCCAATAAACAAACAGCAGATCGCAGTAGAAATCCACTTACAGGGGCAGCCTGGCAAACGCCACGGCCATTAGAAGCCCACTCAGGTCCCATCATTTCAGTTCGATAGATCCCTACCTTATCTGCTTTAGAGGAGGCCTATGATAATCGGCCTGCCAGCTTCGTTCTGCTAAAGTGCTGGATCACACACGGACGTGTGGTAACACAGACACACACACACACAGTCTCATGCACTGAGCTCTTCAGTAGAGATTTGTGGTCCCTGAAAGTAGAGGTAAAGGTCAGTCTTTGACCTTTAGTGGGCACTAACAGCAGTGAGGGCTGAAATATATCAGTCAGGATAAGGTTTGAAGTTTGTGTGTGTGTGTGTGTGTGTGTGTGTGTTTGTGTGCCGATGAGGTTGATTGATTGCAACATGGAGGCTATAATGTAGAGTAGATTAGGTGTTGTGGCCGATTGATGTCACACACTGCAAACTTTAAATTAACTTGTTAATAAACACATTATATGGACATTGAGTTGTTTTTTTAAATTTGATTTGCTCATGATTCATCATGAAAGACATGGTTTGATCATGTGTTTCCATAATTGCTGTTCATTTTTTCTAGGTTGTTTTGTTTGTGTTAAAACACAACTGGCAATGTAATTTAGTTTTTTCCCTTCAGTTCTCAGTTTAAAAACCCAATCCTCAGACAAAACACATCATCATCACACCACAGACGTGAGAGGCTTTTGTGTAGTCTGGTTTAGGCACAAACGCACTTTGGTTAAGGTTAGAGAGTGGTTTTTGTTTAAAGGTCAATAGCCACAGTGGTGCTTAAAAAAACAACAACCAGTCGCACAACAGATTTGTTTTTAACTGCCATGCACGTACAAGTGATTTAAGAGTTTGTGGCTTTCACCAGTTTTTTTACACTTTCTTAAAAATTTCTCAAAAGCATGAATGAAATTCAAAGTGGTATGGACCTGTCAAACGTGTCATGATCAGACACTTTCTCCAAGGGAAAACACACTTGTTTGACTTAAGAATTATAGAGACTTTATTTGAATAAACGTGGAGATTAAATGTGAATGTTACACATTAATTTAGTTAAAACACACACTGTAGCTAGAACAAGCTGTCATAGTAGTGCTAATTAAAAACCTATTATTTTGTCATCATCTTGGTTTGCCAATTTAGGTTTTAGTGAATTTATTGACATATTTCATCACGACAGCTTCTACATTTCTGTAGTTTAGTGCAGGTTGCTTTCCAGAATCCTCCTCTGCTGTAACATTACTTACTGCAGGTGGAATATTCTCTGCTCGTTCTCTGGACTGCACTGCATATTATTCATAAAGCACTTTGCTTCAGAAAGGTGTTTTTAGTATCTAACGTCATGCAGCCTGAACAGTGTAGTTACAGCTACACCTCACTGACATATGAACCCTGACATTTTTTGTTTTGTTTTCAGCTATCTAAGGCAACTAGAAGACTTTGGTAAAAAATAATGAAGGAATGAAGTGGAACAGGCGTCTTATGACAATTGTAGGGGCAGTGATCATGCTCATGGTCTCACCTGTTAATCTCTATTAACTGGTGTAACTAATCAGTCTAAATTGAACACGTGTGTGTGTTGCTGCATGAGGCCCAGTCTAACTCTATTCACAATACAGTAGTTTTTACTTTTAAACCAAACCCCAATCTTTCCCTAACCTTAACCATATTCTGCAGCTGATGAAATATACTGCAAGATTGAACATTCTGTTGGGAAGACAAAGGCTGTCCAGCATCAGTATATTTGTGATCTGCCATTATGCAAACAACAACATATGCTCATTGTGTTCATTGAAGAGATAATGCAGGAACAATTACGTTCTTTATAAAAAACATTTGTGGTTACACATTAATTGCATAGAAATGTAATTTTTTGGAGTCTGGGTTGCATATAGGGACAAAGCATCTGTGTGAAAATGTGAATGTTTTGTGTAGGCTGTTTGATTTGATAAGGTTTTGTCTGATGGTTTTAAGGCATCTTTCTATTTTTGCCTTTTCTGCAGAGGCACACTTTATCACCAAATCAGGAGAATCAGACAGCAGCTAAGCAGCTCTTCTCTGACTGGTTCGGTCTAAGAGCTGATTGACCTTCAATCATGCAGATCACAACCACCTGGTGATAAATGTGTTTGTGGCATTATTTTACCTACTCCCTATGGGGAGTTACCGCATCCTGACACATGTCTTTTTTTCTTTTATCTTACCCTATATTTAGATTACATGCTGAGGCGGCTAAAATCCAGTCTTTTCTTCCTACTGAATCAGACCAGATTTTTTTTCTTTAAATTGGGAACAAATCAGTCTGGAACTTTTTGTTTGTGGTCTTAGATTGGATTCATACCCAGTCTCTGACAATGCAGCTGCAGAGAAGTGAAATCAGATTGCTCAGAAAAGGGAAATCAGAATGCTCGTTTCAGAATGCCCTGAGTAACCTGTCAAAACCCACAAAAGGACAGAGAGACCATGCAAAACTCCAAAGAGGAAGCAAACCTGGAATCCAATCAATGAAATGAGATTTGATGTGTCATTTAAAACTAGCTCAATCTATGAAAATGCTATGTGCTATCCACAAGCAGCCTCAGTAAATGAGGTAATCCGTCAAAAAATAAATAAATAAATAAAAAAAAAATCTAAGATCAAGAGTTTTATTTTGCATGGAGTTTCAAAGGGTTACAAAGTAATCTCAAAGACTTAGACATTTACCAGTTCACGGTTTGATAGTGACTGTGGCTACTCTCCATGGAAGTGGGCACCCAGACCAGGTCACTGCAAAGGCACAATGCCGAATGATCAAAGAGGTAAAAAGAGAACAACAGAGTAATAGCTAAAGGTTTAAAGGGTTCATTGGCGTTGATTTAAATCTCTGTTTATACCTTAACTGTAGGCAAAACATAGAACAGGCATAGCATCAATGGCAATACACCATGGAGGAAGGCATTGCTCTCCTAAAAACACTATAGTTTACCTAGGACATTTTGTCACTCCACAGAACACACAGCACTACACAGGGTGTAATAGAAGAACTGCGTACCAACATGAAAATATCATCCTAAAAGTGAACTACACCAGCATTGTGATTTGGGGTATTTTGGTGCCTCGGGGCTTGGAAATGAATTTTGAAGTTTATTCTACGGGATAATGTGGAAAGGTGCTTTTATACTGTACATCAATAAATAAATTTACGTCAACTAATTACTTACTTACAGGTGACTGAAATATATATTTAAACCTGCCGCAAAACTTTACCAGATGAAAATGTGGAGTAAATGATGTGTCATCCGTGTTAAATGGTTTTTCCTTTAAGTTTGGGTCTGTTAATGACGACCTGAGGCCGTATTATCATTCTGGTTTTAAATCAGTGGTGGCTTTTATTGCGTTGTTATGGTGAGCAAATGCTTTATCATCATTCTGTGTGTGTATTTATACAGCATATATAAACTTGCACAATTGTTGATGCAGGGCTGTTTCTTTGTTTGCTCTGCTCAGTTTCAAACCCTTTTCCAACAGCCTCTCCATGCTCCGCCTGCCACAACAAGATAATCCTGCCGTCTCCCATAAGATGGCGGCATCTGTCATCTATAATAATCTGTGGGAGTTGGACGAGAAACAGTCAACAGGAGGCAGCGGGGGGAGAGGGGAGCTTCCTTCCCAGTGAGATGGCCAATTAGAGGGGGTATTATCTCGTGATGTGAAGAGGCTTTCAGCCCCTCTGACTGCCCCCTCTGGCATGGGACTGGGAATGGTCTGCAGGACTGGGAAGCTGAGACAGACAGCGCTGCGTGACACTGCCAGGACAGGAAGTGGAAGTAAAGGCATTATTTCTTCTTCATTGGGCACAACATGATAGCTCTTGAAGCGAGCCAAAGCTTAGCCCCGGAGGACAGAGATCCTCAGCATGGCCTCATTGCCTCAAAGTCTTTTAAATTCACATCAACACTTCATAGCTCAGAGTGTGATGGAATTCCTACTCCCCTTATCTGATTGATTTTGCACATGATGGACTCAAATAAATCACTGTGCTGTGTGGGGATGTATATATCCTGCACTACATTTACCTTTCCTGGATTTTTTTTGTTTACTGGTGTATTTGTCTCACACCTGCATCCAAAAAGGTAAATGATGTGAAATCAGGTAGAGAAATCTCCATCAGTTACTGTAAAGTCGAGGGAAAAAACAATAACAGCTTTCCGATCTTTGATCACATCTTTGAACGCCTAAAAGTGCTTTATTAGAAAGTCAAACGAAATATACCATCTCACTATCCTGTAAAATGTGTGTCTTTTTCTTGATGCATTATCAATTACATAATGGAAATGTCGTACAGACTGGTGTTTTATTATTCGTGATAATGATTTTGCACAAAGCAAAAAAAGGGAACAACATGTCTTGGACACAGCATTAGGAATGAGTTATGGTTTAATTGGTTGCATTTTGTAGTGTGACTGATTTTCTAAATCTAATTTAAAGTTAGATTTGAGCTTTAAACAGCTCCTAACCTTAACAGTGAAATACACTGTACTCAGCTGTGAATTCTCTGGCTAAAGAGCCACATACTGAACAGCTGTAAACCTGATTGACCACTAGTTTTGCATCATTTACCGTAACAAACAGCGTGTCCTCACCGATACCCTTGCAGACTGGGAATACACTGAAGCATCCTACCACTGCCACACTGCCACCCTCCCTATCCTGTACTTCTAAACTGGAGACCTTCCCATCCAGCAGCTGCTTGTGGATTACAAACTCACCCCAGTCACAGGTGGCATGATATCATTGACTTGATGTGCAATGAATGATCACCCATAGGTCATCACCATTGTGGATTTGTTTTCTGTGGGCACAACTGTGCCAATCCCTGGCAATATGTCCCCCCCAGGCAGCTGCCTAATAGATTTAAACTACACCTAATCCGTGTCTGCTTCAAGGCGGAAAAGTGCTGGAGTGTTGTGGCACTAACAGGTTATTCTCAGATACACTTTCAAAAAGCTGGGCCAGTGACAGCTGCTGTTCATTGTGAAGGAGAGGTGACTTTGCAGCTCACTGCACTTATCAGATTCAGAATGTGCATCGCGACACCACAGGAAAAGGTGGAATACGAAATAACTTCATGCAAAAACTGTATCCTCGTACGCAGCACAAGCAACACCCCCCAGACCTACAGATTGATGAAATACTGGATTCTGCCAGATATTTTCTAACCATATGTATAAATCCATAGCAAGAATGAGAATCTAATAATACTTGGCGTGTTTGTTTGTGCTCCCAGCATGATGCCACTGTCAATCAAATGGGATCAAACTACAATCAAAGGCCTGATAAGCTGAAGTTTGACAGATAAACTCTTTATTTTGAAGAAAAGGCTTAGTCTCTGATTTTGATTTACTTATTTAAACACACACACAAATAATTATAATTACAGACAGAGAAAAAACAAATTGTCGAGTACTTCAACATGCCAATCAGGAGCCTGAATTCAGTAGTCCTGCCAGAATCCAGTAAAGATGTGTTGTTTAAAGTTGCAGTGTGTTTGTTACTCAGCTTTGCTATCACCGTTCCTGCAGATGTTGGGGATTTTCTGTACAATACTTGAGCTTTGTTATTCTGTATATACCGAGTCATTTGCCTGGAATAATTGAGTGCTCTCAACCATGTCAACCACAGCTTCTTTAATCAATCCAGAGGCAGGCTTCATCATTACACAAGTCTTTTCTGCACACAGTATACGTTTCCTTTTGTAATTTCATTTTTCATACAACCATATAGACTTTATATCCCTCCTGCCCCAACATATTGCAATTTTGCAATTTTTGGTTTGGCTTATTCACAAGGTTAGTGCTCACCGTCTGTCCCTTTGGCTTTCTCTATTCTAAAGCCTTCCCTCCAGGCCTTCCCCTGTCCCCACACATGTCAGTTCAAAAGCTTTTACAGCACTGGCTACTCTTCTCTATACAGTCGGGCGACTGTGGCACAGTTGGTAGTGCAGTCATCTACCAATCCTACAGTTGTTGGCTCAATCCCCAGTTCCTCTGGTAACATGTCAAAGTGTCCTTGAGCAAGACACTGAACCCCACTTAGTTGATCCCAGTGAGCATCAGTCCTCGTCAGCAAATGAATGAATGTGTGGATGAGTGTGAGTGTGAATGGGTAGATAAGAAGCGGTGTAAAGCACTTTGAGTACCAACAGGTAGAAAAGTGCTATATACATGCAGACCATTTATCACACACACAGCCTAGTCTGTCTTCCAGCAATTCCACACCATTTCTCTTAGTTTTTAATTTTCCTTGAACCTTGGTCATTATTTATTCCATCTGACCCTCCCAATCCCACTGTGTGTCCAGGCGTGTAAATGCTTCCTCCAACAACCTGTCATTTTGTGAGTTTGTCTGTTTGTCTCTCTTTCTTTCTCGCCCTCTCTCTCTTTGAAGACAGATAGCAGTGAGATGGGTTTCTGGACTTCACCACTATCTCTCTAAAACAGGCACCGGCACAGACGTTCAAGTTCTCAATAATCATCTCCCAGTATCACCTTGAAGTCCAAAATGTAGAAAAGAGGGCTCTCAGGAGCATTGAATTGATTTGTCACTTATTTCTAATTAAAAATCCCAGACTGAAAGTCAGATGAATGTGTGAAGCATTAGCAGCACTCTGACTAATTCCACAGGAGGGCTAATTGTGCCCGGGCTCTACGCTGCTGATATACTGATCTGTTATGTAACCGCATTAGCAAACTGAGAAGTTCTCAAGAAATTCACAACTCTTTGGAAGGAAAGAGTTTTGGTCTCTATTCATCTCTCTCTGCTTGCCTGCTCTCTCACTCTGTCTTAAATACTCTTTACAAATCAAAAAGAAATGACAAGGCCATAGGAAAAGTGTTTCATCCTCTTAAATTTACCCCCATTCGTTTGTCCTTGTGCTACCCCCATGTTGTTCGGACATTAAAATGAATTGCGTTTGAGGAAAAGCATTAGAATTACATTTTCTGTGGTAGTGTGTATCCCTGTTTGAAAGCAAACACAAATGTGCATTACATTCAATTCAATTTCAATTCAACTTTATGTATATAGCGCCAATTTATCTCAATTTTTTATTTTATCTCAAGACACTTTACATAATAAAGTCAAGACTATACAAGCATTTAAAGAAAACCCAAACAAATCCCCCTTGAGCAGCTATAGGCAACAGTGGAGAGGAAAAACTCCCTTTAATGGAAGAAACCTCCAGCAGAACCAGCCTCCAACAGTAGATGGTACTGTTTTCCTGAAGACCATAATTAAATTTAACTTTGTCGTAATGTGTTGACTGGCACAGAGGCTGGGCTTGGTCTTCACTAGACCTCTAAAGTTATGCTGTGGTTTCTGACACCAAGCTATCAGCTGCAGATCCTTGAAGTCCTGAATTGGATTTCCAGTGCATCCCCCAAATGCTTGTTTGGACTGAAATCTGGAGAATTTGGAAGCCTAGTCAACACCCCCTGTTCCTCAAACCATTCTTTAAACTATACCGCTCTGTCAGCTTGGCTTCCTCCCAGGGTTCATTCTGGTGCCATCTCTTCCAATGTAATTTCAGACCAGGTTGCCTTCCTTCCTGTGCTCTGTGCTATAGTTCTGATGCTGATGTGTTAACTGTTTTCCCACTACTGGTCAGCATGGGCACCCTGATTTATCCGCGATTATACAGCCCTATCACTTCACTATCTGTAATCCGCTTGTCCTATTTTGTGTTGTGGAATGGGGGGCTGGAGCCTATCCCAGCATCATACTGTGTTACACCCAGATCGTCATTCTGTCTCGGGGCCAACACAGAGATATACAACCATTCAAACTCACATCTACACCTACAGGAAAATTAGAGTCACCAATTAACTTAACATGCATGTGCTGAAATGTGGGAGGACCGGCCTTTGATCCTCAAAGACACCAATGAGCCTCGGCTGTACATGACCCTGTTGTTGGTTCACCAGTTTTGCTTTCTTGCATACTGATCCCACAAGAGCTGCAGTCTTGGAGTTGCTCTAACCCAGTCATCTAGCCATTACAATTTGGTCCTCAACTCAAATAATTATGCCAGACCATGGTTTCTGCTTCCGTCAACTTCAGGGACAAAATGTTTATTGCCTTCTATTTCCCACCCAGTTCAAGGTGCCAAGACAATCAATATTATTCTCTTCATCTGTCAGTGTTCATAACGTTATTGCTGAACAGTCTTATTGAGAACACTTTATCAAATATTGTACAAATTTAAATATATTTTTTAAATTGTGGCTTTATTCTTGTTCCCAGAAGCAAGTATTCTATGGTTTTTCCAAGATTTGACTGATACCTTTACTTCACTTTTCAGATTACAATTTTCATTTTACTGAATGTATTCTGCATTTTGTGGTACAACAGCTCTAACTTCATGCAAAACAAACAAGGTTCTGAGCATGTCAGACAATTAAGCTGACTCAGATTCACTGGGGATAATGTGAAGCAATTCTTGAAAACATTTCTAGCTTTCAGACAAATAAGGTCAGTTTTCCTGTTTTGTTTTCCTGCAGTTTTCTGGTATGAGGTTATTGTTTTTGTATTTTGTATTTTTTATTTTTATCTCCATTACTAAAAGGGAACTTCAAATACCAGAAAGGACAGGGACTATTGAGCTACTTTATTATTTCTGTCCGGTTTTTATGGAAAAAGGTATTGTCTGCCAAAAACGAATTCCTCTCCCTAACCAGCTTTGGAGGGTAACATTAAGTTTCGGTTCGAAAATGACTTTTTGGCATTCTACAGGCAAGTAAAGCTGAAGGCATAACAAGACACCCGCTCATTTTCTCAAAATCATCATGAGGAGTTTAGGCATGGTTACCTTGTATAGTGCCCGAGCACAACTGTTACCCTTCCCTTGTCTGCCACTGGGCTGGAGTTACATTGTGCTGTCTCAGTTTGTCCCTGCGTCCTTATATCACTGTAATTAAAATTGGCAAAATTGGCATATCCAAGATGGCGCTGCTCATGGCCACCTCAGTATTTTGATGCACTCTCTTGGTATTGTTTTTTGTTTTAATTCTGTTTTCTGCCACTGTTCTGGGGGCTTTTACTCCAGGGAGGAGTTCATAACCATCAGAGCTATTACCCTTGTGGATTTATTTCCTACTGTTCTGGCTGGAGGTGCACAACAATGCAAGGGCCCGCAGGAGAGGAAAGCGCTCAGTAGTGATGTATCGTTCGTGAGTGATTCGCTCGATGTGAACAAATCTTGCATATGACTAGGGAGTAATGAGTCCTCTCAGTGAGTGATTTGTTCATTTTCCTGCAGTACCTTCTCTCGCCACATGGCCAGCAGGACAGGAAACAGAAATGATTTCTTTACGACTCACTGAGCTGTGCGGCCGTCTTCAGGTCCTCGTTCTTTTGTCACGTGACAGCCAGGCTGCTCCGTTGCGAACAGCAAGCACTACAGTTCTTTCACGAGTCGTTCATCCGGATCAATACGCATCTTTACGAAACGTTCTTTCGTTCAATGTCACGTGACAGCCACCAAGTCACTGTCGCGCTGTTAAACAACAATGGCAGGGAGGACTTTATTGTGCTGTGTATTTGCTTTGCTAGGTTTTCACAGGGTTTGAATAGCTTGTGGTAGATTGTGTATTATAATTTGTCAGCTGAAGCAAACCATGTCGTCTTCAGTATATAGTGTTTGAGAACAGGATCAGGACCTTAGGTGGTAGCAGAACATTAGCTCCCTCACCAAGAAGGCTCAGCAGAGGCTGTACATCTTACGGCGGCTTAAGAAGTTCCACGTCCCTGTAAAGATGCTGGTGAACTTTTACCCTGCCATCATTAAATTGTTTCTCACATGTGCAATCACAGTCTGGTTTTCTGCAGCCACACCCAAGGACAAGGCCAAGCTTCAGCGCGTCATCCTCTCTGCTGAGAAGTCGATTGGCTGCAACATCCCATCTCTCCAAGAGCTGTACGTCTCTAGGACCCAAAGCTGACCCTTCTCATCCCAGACATAAACTATTTCAGCCCCCCGCGACTCACGGACAGTCACTTTAACCTGTATTATGTTGCTAAACTGTGCCTTGGCATGGCAAGGAGTGAACACCCCAGTCACATGAACTGGGCTTTGGGTGTCAAATGTGTCTGGGATTTGTACAGATTGTATATTTTGAGTAAGCCTTAAATGGAACCAGTAAATTATGGCTATCAGGGTTTATGGACAGATATTTCATAATCTTCATAAAAACGAAAAATATAATAACCAGGGATAAAACTGTATTAAATTAACATTAGATTATCACTAAATGTTTGTTTTTAATGTTTCATATGAAACAGTGAAGACGCCCTGTTGATTTTATTCTGGGATAACCTCTAGTTCACAGCAACCCTGAGTGGTACAGTGGACTGGTGAAGATAAATTGGATGGATAGAACAACTGCACAGGTTGTAAACTTTCTGATTGGTCCTTTAACGCATATTTCAGTGTGTTGTAATTGCATTCATTTAGAATTGTGTGTATTCGTTATTGGAATTAGGCAGGTGGCAGCAGGCTGTGTTTCTCTTTATCTTTTCCACCCTGTTGGACTAAATTATTGGTACATTCAGCAGACTTGTGTTTTCCAAAAAGGCAGGAACCAAAAAAATAAATAAGTTTTTAATAGCTTTGTAAGTTTCTCATTAATCTTATTTTACAGTTCTGTCAAAGCCATCAGCATGTATCGTGACCCTGTTTCTTGACACCTAACCTTGAGAAAAAACAAGCCTACATTTACATTACCACTGCATATTTCTACCAAGACCACTTTGATGAAAAAGGTTTTGGGTTGTGTTTATCTTTGCTGATGGTCTTGCCTCCTTGGCTCTCTGAGCAGATGAAATGACAAAGCTCTGAGTTTGATAATGGTAAGGAGGGAGATGAGCTCAGTGACGTAGTGTGAAAACATACCATCCTGTTGAAGATCATAATGCAATCAAGACACCAGTGCCGAGCAAACATCAGAAGTATTTCACAATGAGAGGTTTGACTTGCTTTCCTGATTGTCTGTTTATTACCGTGTTTCATGAAAAACGACTGAACAGAATCCACTTAAAGAGCATTATGGGGAATAAAACACCTATATACAACTAACTGAAATAATAAATCAGGTAAACTAATATGTTTGGAACTCCATTAGAAAACATTTAAACTGTAAATGATAAATGCTAAGGTACAACAACATTGTTCTCATGCCATAGCATCAGATACTGATCAAATTGTCACTTTGTCAAGATTCTGGAAACAACTGTGTCCGGTTTAGAGGTGCAGTGAGGTGAATGTGTCATGTGAGGGGACCAGCAGACTTGAGTTTGGTTGTCTGAACTAGATGGCAGAGTTTGTCTCACTCTGGCATGTGTGCATGGTTTCGTCTAACACCTAACAACATGTACCCATGACACTTAACTAGGTCTGAAATTCCCTTTAGTAGACGCACATTTACTCCATTTATGTACTTATAAGGTTACTTGTATATTAATGGAGTATTTTTACCATTAATTGTTATTATGATTTATTATTTGCATACAATTCAGGGGGGTTGGTTGTGCTTTTCACTCCATTACAATTATTAAAAGTAATTCAATTTTTCCCAGATTATGCTGTTTTTGTTCCACACCAAGTTGCAGGGTTTAGAACAAAAATGTTTTTTCTAGCTTTGTATTAATTACCAGACCTTTTTCTTTGACATATTTTCCCCCATTGAAATATGAACAAGGTTTCCACGGTCATATTATCAAATCCAATAGTGTATAAAATAGACTGTACATATAATATACATTGTACATTATATAATACATACCAAAATATACACATACAAAATACTTAAAAATCTGCCTGGTAAATGTAATACATGACGTTTTTAATATGTAATATGATATTAAAATATTATAATATTTTAATGTAATATTTATAATACAACATTTTTTCCCATCACTTTAGCTCAGTCAGAATTAGAGGGAAATTAGTCCCTTCAGAGATTTCCCTTATTGTGATTGCTAAAATTAATTTGACTTCTGGAGAAACTTGCAATTTTAAAACGCAAAACATGCATCACATTTGTTTAATATCAAATTTATTTGTATTTTTAGGGCACAGCAATCACAACAACTTCTGCAAAATCCTGGAGGGACTGATAAATACTGCTGACCATCAGTAATGACATTGTAGTATTTGCACTGTTGATTATTTATTATTATTATTATTATTATTATCATTATTATTATTATTATTATTATTATTATTATATTGTAGCGCTGGACACACCGTGGCAGGGTGTGCAGCAGCCACTGCGGGTGCTGAAACTTGAGCTACGCTACCCTAGCCTAACTGGTGGAGCTAACTAGCGGCTAGCTTGGGCGCTAGCAGGCTAACACGACCCTAACGCTACCCCAGGTGGAGGGAGGTCACTCGTGCCCCATACACCGCACGACCCCGAGTGCCTCATGCTGGCGGACAGACAACCAGGTGACGCAGTTCTTGTCTTTTATTGGCTGTCTCCGGGTGGAGACAACCAGCTTTATTCAACACATGGACAGAAACAAACGCACTTACATAGGTCGGTGACTGTGAGGGTCACTCCCACACACAACAACCTCCCTCACGGTGCCGGCCAACACTAGTACACATAAACACCACCTAAACACAACCAATATCCCCCACACAATCAACACATTCCCACAGCGCTCCCTCACGGCGCCGACACGTACCCATGATCCCCAGCCCCCACCCTGGCCCACCCGCCAACACTTAAAGATGGTATTCAAAGGATTTAGTGCAGAATTAGAAATAGAATGCAAGTGTGTTTCTAAGTAAGAACGACACTATCATTTGCTAGTGATAAATTTAAATTACACAATCAGGAAATCATACAGTTAAGCCACTGGTTTCTTCACCTTCTTCTCATATCACTTAAAATCTCTGTTTTTGTCCTTGGAGTTATTAGTGACCCAATAATATCTTCATTGTAAGAGTTGACCCCTAGAAAACAAATGTTGTATAAAGTAACCCGTTCTGTCTTGTCACAGTTTTATTAATCATCACAGTGTACATAAACAGGGCAAAGTTCAAGCTGCTGCTAATGGACCATTAGCTTAAATAATTCCTATTTAATACTTGATTAATCAAGCTCAGGGCTTCCTGTGTTGTGTTTTCAGGAAAGCTTGCACACAGTGTTTCTAAATTAAGAGTGCAAGAAGCGAGCTTGGGACTTTTGTGTGTTTGACGGATAATAGATTCAAGTCATTACAATACTTTGCTTATTGACCTAATGTTGCCTAACATTAGTGCATCAAGGCAAAAAGTGGTGAGTCTGAGCTCTATGTGCTGTGTGCTAATGACACACACTGTTTCCTCACACACTTCACTGTTCAAATGCGATTGGTTTCTAATCAACAAGACCAGGTGCTTTTTATGTCTAGAGCATAATTCATCACAGTAACAGCATGTTACTGTTAAAGCTCTTACACGAAAGATTTGCCTAGTTCCTGGGAACCCAGAACAATGGTCGGAAAAAGGTCTAAGGAGTGCTCCAGGGTCGAAGGAAACATCATATTCTGGTTTAAAATAATAACATTAGGATGATTTTTATTAGGAGGATATTTTGCAAACAGACCTCAGAAGTAGTTTTCATACTTGTTATTAACAGTTTTTACATTGTTGCAAGTTTTGTCTTTGAACTTCTGTGTACTGCAAGGATCTGTCTTTGGAACTATTTTTTTCTGTCTATATGTTACCTTTTTTTAAATTTACTAATTTATATTTTTTTGCTGACTACACCCAGCTCTAATTTTCTAAATTATTTAGAAAGGCCTACTTATGGTTCCCAGAATTTCCAAATGTAGAATGGGAGGCAGAGCCTTTAGCTATCAAGCTCCTCTCCTGTGGAACCAGCTCCCAATCCAGATTCGGGAGACAGACACCCTCTCTACTTTTAAGACGAGGCTCAAAACTTTCATCTTTGATAAAGCTTATAGTTGGTTATAGTCTTGCTGCTATAGGCTTAGACTGCTGGGGGACTCTGCACAGAGCCACTTCCTCTTCTCTTCACTCTCTCCTCTCACCCCACATTTATATGTCACCACTGTAGGACATTAACTCTGTATCTTCTTTGTCCCGTAGTCGTCTTTGTCCCTCTCTGTCTCCCTCTCTCTGTCCTGGTCCTCAGGTGTCCCCGGCTTTGGAGCTGTGTGTCTTTCAGTGTGCAGATACTGGTCCTACCAACCTGCCCAATGTTTTGTTGTTGTTTTTGTTGCTCACCCTGAACCTGGTTTTTCTTCTCCACTGTTGCCTGTGAGAGAATTTTTTGGGTTTTCTCTAAATGTCTGTATAGTCTTGAGTTCATTAGTAAAATGCCTTGACATGACTTTGTTGTGAATTGGTGCTATGTAAATAAAGTTGAATTGAATGATTACGCAGGATGGATTTTTAAACAAAATAAAACTAAGGTGTATATATTATTCAATATTATTCAACAACCAACAGGCCTGGGTCCCAGTTCTTGCTCCCTTTGCTGAACCAGGATCCATGATTCTAGACCTAGATCAAGGCCTAGTTTGCCTAATTGTTTGCAATCGTTTTCCTAATTTGTGAAAGGTGACAACGCAACTCGAGGAATCACCAGGGCCCAATGATTCTTAAAGATAGGTTTGCATTTTTGTGCCTAAACCAAAAAATATATAGAATGACATGAAATCACACAAGAAAATCACATAGAATCACATCACATGAAATCAGATCACATGATTTTATCAAATCACATAGAATCACATCACATGAAATCAGATCACATGATTTTATCAAATCACTTGAAATCACATATAATTACATAAAAGTGAGTAGATCCAGAACACACTGGATAGACTGCATGTCCGGTCTGTGAATGCCTCAGGATCTTACTGGAGCAGGTGGAAAAGCACATTTGAACTGCAGTAACTTGCTAAACACCACAATGCAACTCTGGTTAAGTTGTACAAAAGTAAATATATCTGTTTATCTTCTATCAGACCGCATTTTTTTTTCTTAGGTACTCGTAGCTGCAGAGTCAGTTAATAACATATAATAATATCTTGCCTCAGCCTATGGACAACAAATTTACCACACTTGCAGCTGTACAGTATAGATTTTTTTCAGAGCATTTATAGCTGTGTTTACAGATGCCCCCTGTCTGCTGTGGTCCTCTCGTAATGAAAAGACTTTTTGCTGGTGTTATTTCCTTTTAGCCAGTCCATGACACTGGCAATTGATCTAGTACATCAGTACAATAACACACACTCGATTATCACTGGGACAACTTCAACATAGACTGGATTATTAAAAAAGGTAGTAGATAAAAATCCTCATTACATCCCCAACAACCCCACAGGGCATTTATTGGTTTATTTCATGCTACCATGGCTCATCCTCTAAATACACTGGGCATGGAGGCCTCACCTGATTATAATGTCATGTATTTACCCTGATTGTCATAGTTTGAATAATGTGTTAGTTAACACTTATTTTCTGGCTATGGGATGTTGAATGGCATTTGCAATAAGCCTTCAACTCATAGTGGACATGCAGCGAAGGTGAAGATGGTCAAGACAATGAGAAAAAAAAGTCCACCAGCAGGTGGTGATGTGGTGTTGCTGAGAGCCTTTCAATTCCATTTGAGTTACTTGAGAACTGTTTGAAATCAGTGAAGGGGGTTAAAGTCTTCCCTCCCACTGTTCAGTGAGTCATCCTCTTTCAAATACTTGTTTACAAGTATTTGATCTACACAGTAGATGTTTGTGCTGTAAATGGGCTAGCAACACTCTCTATTATAATATAATTCCACTAAAGTGGAGTTTGTGCTTTATCCAATGGTTGGTTGTGAAAATTACCATGCGTGACAGTTGGCTCCGGAAAAGAGGGGGCTGCACATTATCTCTTGTAATCGGAAAAAATCTAGACCATAGTGTCAGTCTGTGAAAATCCAAAGCCTTATGATTGTTACCTATCAGAAGGAGGGCAACTGTTTGCTGCCACCTTCCTTCCCTTGAACCAAAGCCTAACAGCATCTACAACCCATGGAGCAGAAGAGAGCCTTAGTTTGCTCTATACTACAGTATAGTTTGACCTAAATGTGTGTTGTCTGTGCCTGCCTTCTGCGCAATCAGTTATGCTTGTCTGCAGACGTCTACACGGTCGGTGGATGGAGGGATGTGTGTTTCTCCTCTGTTAGGTGCTCAGACAAACACACATTAGATGGATACAGAATCACTGAATGGACCGGACTCATCCAGCCACAGAGAGGAAGCATGCTGTGCACACAGGGTCCCCAGCAGGATATAATGTTTATTTCATTAGAGGGCAGCAAGGGGCCAAAAAGGAAAAAAAAAAACCCTTCGGTTTTTAATTTGTCAGTGTATCAAGGTGACGATTGCACATTTGCCAAAACAGATTACATTAAAACTACAATCCTCACGTGTACAAGACTAAGACAATACTAGTGGTGGTTCCTAAAAACACACTAGCTGACATGCAGTGCCACTCCTCAACCTCAGACAGGGTTTTAAGACCCAATCCAAACTGACACACATTTTAGTGAGTCGCCTCATTTTAAACAACAAACTCATGTTATACACTGCCACAGTAACCAGTGCTGCTCAAATTATCTTGAATATCGTAACAATTAAATTCTTAGCTCAACAACATTTTCATGAAATCAATCCTCAATTTGATAGTATTTAAAGTATATAATTTCCAATATTCATACATTCACACAAGGCTCTGTGTTAGGACCAATACTCTTTACTCTATATATGTCTCCCATTGGCAACATTATTAGAAAACATTCGTATTTTCATTTCTTTGCTGATGACACGCAGTTATATACTGTATATCTATAAAACCTGATGCAACAAATCAATTAATCAAACTACAAGCATGTCTCAAATACATAAGGGACTGGATGACGTATAATTTCCTTCTTCTAAACTCAAACTGAAGTTATTGTGTTTGGGCCTAAAAGTCACAGAAACATGTTTTTCAACCATATCATGACTTTAGATGACATAACTCTGGCCCCCAGTAGTACTGCAAGAAATCTTGGAGCCATTTTGACCAGGATTTGTCATTTACCTCACACATAAAACAAATCTCTAGAACAGCCTTCTTCCACCTACAGAAAATTACCAAAATCAGGAGCATCCTGTCTCAAAGCGATGCTGAAAAACTAGTTCATGCATTTGCTACTTCAAGATTGGACTACTGTAATTCTCTACTTTCAGGCTGCCCCAGTAACTCTCTAAAGCCTTCAATTAATCCAAAATGCTGCAGCAAGATTATTGACTGGGATTGGTAAGAGAGATCATATTTCAACTTCATTAGGTTCTCTCCATTGGCTTCCCAATAAATGTAGAATAGAATTTAAAACCCTTCTTCTTACCTATAAAGCTCTAAACGGTCAAGCTCCATCATATCTAAAAGATCTCCTAGTACCAGATCATCCTTCTAGACCACTTCGGTCCCAAAATGCAGGCCTACTTATGGTTCCCAGAATTTCCAAAAATAGAATGGGAGGCAGAGCCTTTAGCTATCAAGCTCCTCTCCTGTGGAACCAGCTCCCAGTCCAGATTCGGGAGACAGACACCCTCTCTACATTTAAGACGAGGCTCAAAACCTTCATCTTTGATAAAGCTTATAGTTGGTTATAGTCATGCTGCTATAGGCTTAGACTGCTGGGGGACTCTGCACTGAGCCACTTTCCCCTTCTCTTCACTCTCTCCTCTCACCCCACATTTATATGTCACCACTGTAGGACATTAACTCTGTATCTTCTTTGTCCTGTAGTCGTCTTTCTCCCTCTCTCTGTCCCTGTCCTCAGGTGTCCCCGGATTTGGACCTGTGTGTCTTCCAGTGCGCAGCTACTGGTCCTACCAACCTGCCCAATGTTTTGTTGTTGCTTTTGTTGCTCTTTTTTTCTCTCTCTCCACTTTCCACTCACCCTAACTGGTCAAGGCAGATGGCCGCCCACCCTAATCCTGGGTTTGCTGGAGGTTTCTTCTGTTAAAGGGTTAAAGAGTTTTTCCTGTCCATTGTTGCCTATGGCTGCTCAAGGGGGATTTGTTGAGTTTTCTTTAAATGTTTGTATAGTTTGACTTTATTATGTGCCTTGAGATGACCTTGAGATGACTTTGTTGTAAATTGGCGCTATATAAATAAAGTTGAATTGAAAATTTTAATTTAATTGAATTTTTCCAAATGAGACCGGGGTGCGACTCTAGTGCGAAATGTTGTTCGCTTTCTTAATGATTGTTTCAAAACATGGGGATGTGGTTAGTATGGGGAGGAAGTACATGTTTGCCATTGTCACTGTTTGTAGCGTTATGCTTTCATGTATTTTTCTTCTAAATTAACCATTTTTTTGTTGTTTCTTAACGTAATGTTACATTGTTTTCACTAACCATAATGTAATTTTTTTGTGTGTGTATTCAAAGTTGTTCCTGTAGCGTCAAAAGGTGATGTTCCTGGAGTTTCCAATGCTGACACCAAACTGCACCTGCAACTTCAGTATCATACGTCGTTGTTCCTGGAGCCTCCTGTAGTTACAGCAAATGACAAATATGCCAAATGAGGGAAAAAGCAGCACAGTTTGACGCCTTAGGAAGCGTCAGTATCCGGCACTGTTGGATGAGAACGTGGTGGGGTGCGAGGCAGTTTATTGTTATATTTAATCTGGAGATTCACTTTAAAAAGTTATCCTATAACCCAAACTGGCTGCTACCATGGTAACAACAGGTGTTGCAAACGTAATGAGGACTACGATCTTAAGTATGACAACTTTTAGAAAGTAATTACATTACCTCATGAGAGACTCATGAGAAGTAATTGGCTACATTTCCTTTGTTACTCAACTCAGCTCTGTGAAAAACACCTCCTGGAGTCTGAACACCCACACACCATATGATCTCTACAGAAACTGTGTACAAATACAAAATGGCAAACTGTGATTTAATGAGCGGCATTTGTAAATTGGATAGTTTTCTGCAGTATTAGGCTGTATCTATGTAGACCCTCTGAATGAACTGATTTAAGTCTAGGTCTCAGTAACCTTCCATTAGATTGGCTCTACATTAAAATGACGTCCACTTATAAAAATTTGTTTTAGCCCACACAATGGATATGGGTAATTACAAACAATGACTCAAACTGTCGGTTAAGAAAAAAAAAGAGTTTTCAGTAGCAGCCAAATAGATGTTGACAACCTGCTGTTCCAAACTAAAAATTTGATCATATTGAAATTATTTCATCCCCAAAGGCATGTGGTGCCAGAAATGCTTTTATATACCAGAAAATAAATGTACTTTACGCGTAGCAGCACACAATAAGCTAACAAATGTTTATGTATTTACATATTAAAAGCCTCTTGGCTTTGTCACATCTTATTTTCCAATTGTTTTTATTATGGCTTTCACTAAACTTTCTGGTTTTAAAATAATGGTTTGTCTCACTTTGCTCTTTCTGCAGCTAAACGAAACATTCTGTCCATTTTGCTCAATTTTGCTGTCCAAAAATATCCAGATGCACAAGAGCATCCTCCTGAAAAACACCTGTGATTGCGATCAGAACATCTGGGTGATACAGAGGGAATCTGTAGTGTGACTATTACAACACCAAAACCACTAACATGTTGCAATAAACTCTCCTGAGGTCGCTCCAAACCTTTAAAGGGGAATAAAGACAGGAACAGAAATAAACTAATGAACCAGATGGAAGTATAAAGTAACATACACACAGAGCAGCTACATCGGTTTCAGTGCAAAGACCTAGCCTTGACAGTTACCATGAAGTTACACAGCAAAAGGAGCAAACGAAGAGCACTCAGCAAAACACAGATGCTGAGGAGCAAACTGTCAAAGTGTTAAACATTGAATGTGCAAGGCAGTGAAAATTCCAGGCGTGAGGTTCACAATATTGTGAACATGGAAAGGGGATCTCCCTGTCACAGAAAGCCAGACACTCCATAGCTGAAGGCAGCAGCATAAAAAAAATCCAGACTTTGAGCTATTTAACGGCCTATTGTTGGTCATCAGCCCATACACATGGGTTAGAAGGTTCTTAGCCAACCTGCGTCTAGGGACAGAAGGAGTTCATGGGGTATTCTTCTCATGCTTACATAAAGCACAAATATGCTAGCGAAAAAGTTTTGATTTGGGTTAAAATAAAGTAATGCCTCTAAAGTGCCACTTTGCCACTTTCCTCTTCTCTTCATTCTCTCCTCTCACCCCACATCTATAATGTCACCACTGTATGACATTAACTCTGTGTCTTCTTTGTCCCGTAGTCGTCTCTCTCCCTCTCTTTCCCCCTCTCTCTCTCCCTGTCTTCAGGTGTCCCCAGATTTGGCGCTGTGTGTCCTCCAGTGTGCAGCTACTGGTCCTATTAACCTGCTCAATGTTTTGTTGTTGCTTTTGTTGCTCTGTTCTTTTCTCTCTCCACTTTCCACTCTGCCCAACCGGTCAAGGCAGATGGCCGTCCACCCTGAGCCTGGTTCTGCTGGAGGTTTCTTCCGTTAAAGGGAGTTTTTCCTCTCCACTGTTGCCTATGGCTGCTCAAGGGGGATTTGTTGGGTTTTCTCTACATGTTTGTATAGTCTTGACTTTATTATGTAAAGTGCCCTGAGATGACCTTGTTGTAAATTGGCGCTATATAAATAAAGTTGAATTGAATTGAATTGAATTAAAGTTAGAACATAAAACGGGAACAGAGTGGTGTCTCTTGATTTAGCATTTTGTGTGTGGTTACCAATCCCACCTCTGTTGCAAACTTTGTCACTTTCAAATTGCTGTACATCACCCATCACCATATTTACAACTAGATGTTGCCAAATAATCATGTATTTGATATGAGCCTCCAAGTAGTAGTGCTACACTGAGCCATAAAATAGAACCACTGATCGGAATGATAACAGCCCAGTTTACTGCAGGGAGGTGAGTTCATGGAAAACATGTAAATCCCAGGAAGGTGATGTTATAAATAAGCTACAAACAGAAGCCTTATGCTCTCAACTGACGGTCAGTATAATGTCAGGATAAACCAAACACCACTGATATCTTCTGTCTCTCCAGCAACCGTGCCCCTGTGGATCAGCATGCTTCTTGGCAGTCCTTCTATATTTACAGCCAGACTTGAAAGAGCGACATTATACAAAGAAGCCTCTTCAGTCCGTGCTGAGCTACAGTGAACAAAAGCCATTAATCAGAGTCAAAGTTTCCTCCAAGATTAAACTGTCTCACTGAGAACACTGTCTCCCGCATCCCCACTCATCGTGGCCTTGCCATTATAAAACATTTATTTGCACAGATACTGCATGAGTGAAAGTGCGTAAAAATAATTACAGGGACAGAGCGGTGGTGGTGAAGGAGTGCAGCCCCTCACTGAGGACTTCTCCGATTAATTGACTTTAACGCAGCATAATATGATGTTTTCCTCTCCCACTCTCCATAATGGCTGCCACCTGACTGCTGTACAGTCAATTAAAACATAATACTAATTGACTTAAGCAGTCAGCACTCAGTGATTAGGTTTCCTCAAGACAATTAAATTTAAGAGAGAAAGCAGGGAATGGTAATTCATGATTCATCATTTTTGCCCCTTCATATCATGCTGTCACATTAATTCTGTTATATTTAATGGCACGTCGCTTGTTCTGACGAGTAGCTTACAGATGTTCGTAGTCATCTAGGTGTCTTGATTGTCCTACGCATTTCCACTAGGGAGGACATACTTCTGTCTGTAGTGCAAATGTGAAATGTCTCAGCAGCACCACAACTGATGGGTGTAATAACCCCATGCTCATATGCACACTTCCACACAAACCCCTCTGCTGGAGTTTTGTCTGTATTATCTGTTTGGCAGTGATTGAGTGTGGCAGTAAAAAGGCAGTGAGAAAGACACGGGGATGCTGGATGATTGCTGGGTGGCTTCGCAGAGAGCCGAGGTAATTTCCCTTGCCGCCAACTCAACTCTGTCGTTTGTCAGCCACCACTTGCGCCGCTGGCAGCTATTGTGCCAACAGCAGTCAATCACACAGCTTATGAATCTGAGCCGCAGTCAATTGGCCTGCTTATGAAACCGAACAGCAGTCAGTCGCTCAGCAAAGGAATCCATTGACACATCTGGCGGATCCAGCTGGTCACATGAATACCTAGCGGCAGGGTATCCTGGAGGCAGCCAGAGATTAATCGCAACAAATGCCTCAAAGGAAAAAGATGGCTCAGCGTGAAACACCCTCCATAAACAGTCCATACATATATATATATATATATATATATATATATATCTCAAACCGGTTGAGCGGTTTGAGATATAGATGGAATAAGATGGAAAACAGATTTGGATATAAAGGGTTAGCCAACCTAAACGACCATTGAGGTAATTATTTTTTTTGGTTGTATGATTTATTGGAGCTTGACTCTTGAAAATGTTTCCTAGGGCAGAAGTTGTCTGTTGGAATGGCCCCTGAATGGCAACTGGGCAAGTATTGAACCATGTCCATTTAATTACATTCATGCACAAAGAGAACTCCGTGACAAGGAGGCACAGAAACGTTTTGGATATTTTTACCAAAAAGACTTTCATTTTGCTGTAGAAAACTTAACACAGTTACCCGGTGTTTTGAAAAGGTTGCCAGGAGTTGTTTGGGGCGGATTCATGGGTCAACAAAGCGGAAGAGTTTGCCGCAGCTCAGCCTAGTGTAAAACAGTTGTTTGCTGATTTGTTGCAGTGCAAGTGACGTTAGTCATGTAAAAAACATTATGTGACAAATCAGTGAAGCGAAGCAAAACCGTGAGATTTTGACACCACCAAACCATATTGATTTAGGACCTCACCCTGAACATAACCCTAATCTATGTGCGAACACAGACATACAGATGAAGTGTTAGGCTTTGTTTTAAACTGGCTGCACTACTGTAAGGAACACAGCTGCCATTTGGTGCCTGGCACTCCAGTGGTGCAATTCCAACAGGGACCAGAATCTCTGCAGAGGGGCGTTATTTTAACCAGTGGTTTCAGTTGCCAAAATTGCTACAGTCGTATAGAAAAAATCCCACACAGGTTTTGAAACTCAACAGTGGCACAGAGACCCCAATTCCACCTGGTAGTTTGGTGTAATTAAGTGAGTATGAGTGCAGCCACTGGCGCAGTACTTACCAAGATCTAAAGTCAGATGCATTAACCTATATATCTATGAAATGACTTTCTTACAGTCTTTGTCCTTTGTTTGTGTCATAATTACTTCATCCCACTAAACGTCTAATAACTACAGCAAAACAGCATATGGCTTTGAATTTTACTCAAGGACAGCGTTGATTATAGGGCAAACGACTAGCACCCAATATGTAAAACGCACTCACCACACTACAGAAGCAGCAAAAAAACCTAATTTGATTTCAGTGGATGGATGCACAAGCTTTCCATGCGCAGTACACCTCGTCTTGTTCTCCTAATAACTGCAGTTGTTGAGTGAGGGTTAATGATGTAGAAATTGGGGTGATGAGTTGGAGAGCTCCGCGTTCCTCGGCTTGGGAAAACTCGCCTCCACCACCTGTTACCTTCGTCTCTGCCTCCATCCCCGCAGCCTGCCTGTGGAGGATAACACTGGCCTAGCTGGCTTCTCGCTGCAGTGGTTGGAGGTTAAATGGATTCCACCCTGCCGCTCTCTTATCATAACTGTCTGCCATTCTGTCAGAGCAGACCGCAAATGCAATTCCCTAACCCTGGGGTAGACCAACCAAGGCATCTGTTACACTCAATAAAGTGCTGACCTAAATTTAACTCTACACTCTGCCACTTATGTGGTCCAAGGAGGCTGGGGAACCAGAGACTGGGGCTCTCTTTTGTTTATGAATGGTGTCTCAAGTAATTGTGAAATTCATCTGTGATGATATCAAATGGAAATAAAGTATGGTTTTACTCACAATTTGCACAGCAGTGCTGACATATGGGCCCTATTAGAGCTGAAGAGGATGGATTGAATGCACAGCTCATTTAGTCTTATTTTTTTTTCACTTTTTCCTCTGGTTCTTTTTCTTTTTTATTTGGTGATCCTTTACCTCCTCATACTACATCAACAACCAAAGACAAATGGAAAGTCATGGTTTGTGTAAGTGAGAAATGTGACCTGCTAAGTGCTCTGTTATGTAACTGATTGTGACCTTTTGTCATTGTCCTTTTCACTTGTAAGAGAGAAACGTTCTAAATGCAAACTCATTATCTCTCTTGGTTCTGTAATGTTTAGATTGTTCATGGGAAAACCAATTAAATTTTATCTGTTTACTGTGTCTGTTAACTCATGTCAGAGCCCCACCGATAGAAGATATGTGTCATGGCTCATGTAACTGCAGACCAGTTCTCTGCTGAGAAAAAGCAGGAGTTTCTTCAATTAAACAGTCAGTATTAATATAGTGATGCATTCGTGAAGTTACATACACGTTAATAGTTTAGCGCTAAAAATATGATCAGCTGCTACCCTGTCTCCTAAAAAATATTTTCACGTACAATTAAACTGCAGACATGATTACATTTTTCTAATAAACACAAACTTATTCATTATTAGGGTAAGGTATTATTCATTATTACACTGTACATGAAGTGACTGTCACCAGCAGGAATAATGTTAATGCCAGAGTCTGAAATGATTATTAAATATTTTTTAGCAGCCAGATGAAAACTCTCTCTCTTTCTCTCTCTCTCTCTCTATATATATATATATATATATAGATATATATGCCATAATATATTTAAATATATATTATATAAATAAATCTAAATAAATATTTATATGCCATAAACATTTTAAAGCTGGTCAAACTAATTTGCTGCATATTGAGTAGTTTAAAATCTGGTTGTACAATCAAAAGTATAACAGATAGCAACTCAACAACGCCGTGGCTTTTAACCCTTTAACCTTTACTGTCTTTCTACACCTGACAACTCTTTTAACTGACACTGGGTGTTTGAAAGGCCATGAAAGTTTTTTACATATTATACCTCTGGAATCCCTGCATTTCTTAAAATTTCAGGTTCATTTAATGAAGCCAATCCTCCACGGACGGGTGTTAAATCTTTTAAAAATCCATGCAAAACTTTTTTGGTGTCATCTGCTCCTGTTGTCAGGAGTTTTCTGCCTTCTGCCCTCTGCAGTGGGCACACCCTCAGAAATATGGATACAGTACAAGTCCATTTTAGTCTCGCACTAAGATACCTCCTAGGACTAATTATTGGACCTCAAGGTAACCATTTGTAGTTTTTAAGGGCCAGAAAGTTACATACAGATCGAGCCGCTTAGAACTGCTGCCCTCAGCTAGGTGTCAGCTGAATGTTATAATATTCTGAGTTTTCAATCAGCAGCCCGCCCATCTCCTTTACTTTAAATACTGAGGCAGCAGTGCAGGCTGTTTCAGGTGTGCTTCAGGTGTGCATCTACCAAAATTAGCTCAGCCACAGCATTACTGTACGACTCCAGACAAGTTTTAGAGCAGGAAGAGAGTCTGAGTTTATGTAACTTTAATTTCATTTTATTATTATTTTTTAAAATAGAAATAAGCCTGACATAACTGTATGTTATAAAATGTTTCACAGTCTGAAACTTTGTCTGCCTGCACCAGAATATAGTATTGGATGTTGGTGGGGGGTCTCTCTATTTTAACATTTTATTAATTCATTACATTTCATTGTAAATAAATTTTACATATCCTACACAATATTAAAGCAATGTCTGAAATTTCCAGTAGGTTGTAGTCCTCCAGTAACTAGCACATACGAGCAGAACAAAAGGTCATCGCTTCCACCAGCAGCCCCTTCCCCATTTCTAAGTACAGAGCTGTTAACACTTTCAGTCAGGATCGGGGTTAACACCCCGTGCATGTACAGGATTTATGATCAGTTTAAGTTCAGCTGGGCTTATATTAGTTGAAAATAAAACTCCAGTCTTCATATTTCCGGCTTAAACTTTCCAAAAAATATAACAGGAACCGGCAGATTAATTGAAGTAGAGTTAAAAACAAAACCAACACAAGAAAAGAACCAAGCAGGTTTTAAACTGAACCAAATCAAAATTCACGAACACGAGCCTAACCATGAACACACAGAGAAACAGACAAAGAACCCGAACAACATGTCGCAGCGTTGGTCCACTGCTCACACTATAACACAGCTGCCCTATAGTGTTGGGGAACTTGGTTTAAAGCGCTCAGGTGTGTCACCCACACAAATAAACTGTAAATAACATTCAAGCACCAAACTACCAGTTTAACAACCCTAATCATTAATTGACATGTATTTGTGTGTAATAGAATTGGAAATATTTGTCTCAAGGATGAAGGCTGTTACAAGTTGTTAAAAGCTCACAAAAGCTTCTTAACAGTCCTTTGAGAATGAACATCACACTTATATTATTTAGCAGTCCAGCTGCAGTCATACAACTTTTCACGGTTCATAGACATAATTAAACATTCCATGGTGTGTATTCAGCACATTGGTGGTTCTGTCATCACTCAGATTGGTTACTCTTTGTTCAAATTTTCAATTAACTCACAGTCCCATCCTGGCATTTACCCTTGATGTGTTCTTGACTGTTAAGAGATGGAGAAAGTGGAGAGAAATCCGCACAGGAAGAAAGAGTGGGGGCAAAGAGCTTCCACTGTCCGTGTTGATTTACCGATCTGTCCTGACTTTATGTGGTCGAAATGGAAAAGAGAATTGGGCTATGTTTACAGCACCGTAAACCTTTCTTTTAAACCCAAGGACTTGGCCACCCTGAAACTATAGCGTAGCACCCATAAAACTTAGGCTAACTGCATCTTTTAAATCTGATGAAACATTTATTGATTCTTTTCAGATCTTGTTTTATTTGCTCCTTCTCTGCCACCTCTGGGTTAATAGAAGTGAAACAAAGGACGTCGGAGGAACTGAAGTTGGTAAAGGTTTGCATGCTAACAGGATGGAAGACGAGGAAAACAAATAGAGGGAGCTGCTGGAAGGAAGTTTGGTTCGGTTAGAGGACTTTATTTTAGTTGACATGTTGCTGCACTCTACCTACAGGCTGATCCTACCCCATAAAAGGGAAACAACATAATTTAAAAACAAAATATTTTGGTAGTTGTATTAAACTAATGTAAGACCATGTTTTACTTCATTATCATGGGTTTTTGGTGTAATGCCTAAATGATTTTTAGCAATTTCAGATAAAATTTACAACAGATGTGTCCTAAATCACCTCTACTCATTACTACTTATTCCCTAGTCTATATATAATGTATACTAGTTCAGTCAATACTGAGCAGTAATTAGGCATTTTGAACATTTAACTATTGTTGTGACGTCGTGTCATCACCAGCAGCTGTTTAAGCTCCACAGCGGTAATTTTCTCATCACCCACTGTTCCCAGACAATAAGGTACTGTACATGCTGTATATTCCTTAGTGAAGTTTTAGTGAGGCTACAGCAAATATGCACATTGAATCAATGTCTGCATCTCAATGTAGATGTCAACAGGGATTCACAGAGTGAGTCCACATTATTGTAAAAGTACAAATTACAAAGTCCAAAAAGGGAGCAGAAGGAGGCAAACTGCAAATAACAAGCAAGAAAACCAAGAACAAGGCAGATCTGGCACACAGGTTAAATCAAAACACAGGCAAACATGCAAATGAAAAGAAACACATCCATAAGAATGGGAACCTCAAACCTGGAAGGTAAAAACACATAACAGGCTTTATGGAAACCGTGAGGTTGCGCAACAAAATGGCAACTAGCATTGAGGAAAGTGGGAGTAATGGACTAATGGAGAGGGGACTGAAATTAGGTGTGTGGGTGGAAAGAGCAGAACCAAGAGGAAAACTGGGCAGATAAAACAGGATGGGGTGAGCAAGTGAACAAGCGACACGCAAAGGGTAAGAGAGTGAGGCCATCTGGGGGCATGGCTGAGAACAGGCAGAAAGCAGAGGAACAATCTCAACCAAACATATGCAAATATGTCAGGAAGAAGACAATAATCCAAAACACACTGTCAACTCAACAAAGGAGTTCAGAGGGAAGGAAGTGGAACATTTTACAATGGTCAAGTCAATCAGCAGAGCTTAATACATATAAACATGTTTTTCTATCTGTCAACGCACCAGTAGAAGCCTGTAACAGCATATTAAGAAGAAACAATTTGCTGAAGTCAGACAGATGAAGGAAGAAATATTAAGTTCTATTTGCTTTAATTTAGTTAAAAGTCTGCTCCTTTGCCTTTGCATCTTAGAATGTAGGTCGACTGATACTGATAATTGCATATACTGTATATATTTTCTTTCTGCGAGTGGTGGCAAGTCTGGCATCACTGGCCTCTGCTATTATGTTAGCCCAAATCTTCAGTTTCCTATAATTTTGTGTTGCCAAGAATCTTATTGCATCCATCTCTTGTGTTCCCCTATTTCCATTGATTTTGCATGCGCTCCACATTTCCTCAGTTTTTTTTTCCTCTTGCTAATTCTGTCTGAATAGAAGAGGAGACAAAATAGAACTGTCTGAGGAGCTTTGTTATGAGAAAGCAAGAGGCAGGATTGGGCTGTTAATTTCCAGAACTTCAGAATGAGGTTTACTGCTTCAGACAATTTACATCCCCAGGTCTTCTTAGACCCATTCTCATTTTATTGTTACATCTTCACAGACATATATTTCATGCTGCAGACACTAATAGCAGAGCTGTGGCTGCAGCTCCCTACAGTGTGCCGATGGGCGACTGTTGTTTCGTTCTAATAGACGGCTTGAGTCAATTTAAAATATTGAGCCATTTTGTGGATTTTCTAATCCAACAAAATATATGGAGATTTTACATATATAATAAAAGATGCACCAAAACCTATGAAATATTAAGAAATATTTTATAGAAAAGTTCTATAAAATATGTGGTCATTTTCTTTTTCTCTGTGATCTTTTTGTTCTCTCACTTATTTCTTATAAATGTTCATTATAAATGTTCATTAATGTCTCTTAATAGACTGATGGCCTCTTTCGTTAGGACACAGCACATAGTCGTACTCAAGCGCATTTGGGATGCAGGTAAAACTTGACAGAAGTTTTTGATGATGCCTACAAATAACAAATAACAATTAAGGAAAGATTGTGGATCTTACCAACGGTTCATTTATCTGTTCTTGACATGCATTTACTTTACATACAGAACTTCCGCCAGTTACCAAACATGAGTTACATGAGGCGTGTATATTTTCAATTCAATTCAATTGAACTTTATTTACATAGCGCCAATTTACAATAAGGTCATCTCAAGGCACTTTACATAATAAAGTCAAGACTATACAGACATCTAGAGAAAACCCAACAAATCCCCCTTGAGCAAGCCATAGGCAACAGTGGAGAGGAAGAATTTTTGTAATTTAGTATTTGTGTAACTGCCTCTCTTGTCACGCGGTACATATTTGTACTTTTGGTTCTTTGTGTCAATTGCTGTAATGTTCTTTTTCATGATTTGAACAACAGTATTTATTCCATTATAAAAAAGTAATGTTTCAAGTAATGTATTATTTAAAAGTAATATTAATAAGTAATAATAAGTATTAACGACATTACTTTTCCTTTCCTTTCCTTAATACGGCTGCCCTGAAAGGAAAAGAAAGACCTGCACAAACCCAACACATCAGATGTGTTCTGACCTTTATCTGTCCCAAAGCAGCAGGATTTTGCTGTTGACAGCACATCTTTTCACATTACCTTTTCTCTCTCCCCTTTCCACTCAGCCCAACTGGTCAAGACAGATGGCCGCCCACCCTGAGCCTGGTTCTGCTGGAGGTTTCTTCCGTTAAAAGGAGTTTTTCCTCTCCACTGTTGGGTTTTCTCTAAATGTCTGTATAGTCTTGACTTTATAATGTAAAGTGCCAAAGATGAACTTTGTTGTGAATTGGCGTTATATAAATAAATTTGAATTAATTTGAACTGAATCTTCTTTAGGTAGTGTTAAGTGATGTTTTCTATTCAAAATGTATTTTCAAAGTGCATTTTGCTGGCAGAGATTTGCTTGTCATGGTTATAAGCAAATGCCAATTGTGCAGTTATTTAATCTTGCAAAGCAATTTGAAAAATTGCTTTGCGAGCAATATCCACTGTAGCAGAATGAGATCTTTTTTTCTGTATTTGAACTACTGGCCTAGACCCCTTTAACCAATGAGCATCAAGAATAACTCCACTGATTTGTTTTGGTTGACTTGGGCTTTTCTATGTACGAAGAAACCAAACCATACCAAGTTTGGTCCAGAATGAAGCAACAATCAATTGAAAATGCCCCTATGATGTTACACTGTTGATGATTTGTTATTGGCTGTTCCATACTAAATCCACTGCTGGAAAGAGAGGACCCTCTGTGGTGGAAAAGGATCAGAAAGTCAACAACTTTTTGGGCAAGTTATGCACGGTGACTTTCAGGTTTCACTAGCTTGCTTGTGTCGGGCCAAAGACAGAACAAACCCCTTCCACCTACGGAAGTTTCCAGCATGTACAGTATTGCAAAGTAATTTTTAATTGAAAGTAGCTCAAAATACCACTTGATTGTGTTGTGCACTACATTCCATTTCTGTGATTTAAAACTGTAAACATTATATTATTTTAAATGAAGTGAAAGAGTTACCCACAGTGGCTTCATGTTTGTATTTTGAACTTGAACCAATACATTTGTGTTGCAGTAATCAGCAGTCAGTCATTACTGCGTGCTCGGCCTCATTGCCAATTTCAAATCACCTAAAACAATCTTGAGTATTCCTGCTGTTACCTAAACCTTAGAGATCATTTAATGGTCTGAAAAGTTCCAAATGTGAACACAAAGGTGTCTGCTGGTAAAAGTATGTCTTTGAGCCTCTCACCTGTGTCTGCACTGTTGTCCCCACCTGCAGCAATGCTTGAGGCCAACACATCAAGTGCAGGTGATAGTGACAGTTATAGCAATAGTTACCTTTTATGGATTTTGTAAGGCTCATTGCTTTATTCTTTATGTGAGTGCATATTGCTACTGTAAAGCCCATTGTGCCGAAGATCTTCTTTTAGTGGAACATGTTAATATACCATCATATGTGAATTATGTAGGGGTCCTCCATTCATGGGCAGTGCTATAAAACAAATTATGATATTTAAAATCCTACGAGAGAAAGTATGTATACAAGCGGGTCCATCGTTATCCAGTACAGTGACGTAAGTCTTAGGCAGATCTATCACATTCAGACGCTTATTCTTTACAGTGTTCAGCACACTTTAGCACAATCAAAGATAATTGCAGATGAAATAAGGAAGATAGTAAATAAAAAAACAAACATACAGGAAGTGTGCAAAGGGTTACAAACCCATTTGTGAGGCTCTGAGACTCCACAGAACCACTCTATTATCTCCAAATGTTCACTAATATCCACAGTAGTTAACCTTTGCAGTGATGACCAGTCTGCTACAATTCTCCCATAAGCACAGCGATGATTCATCCAGGAATCACACAACATCCAAGGACCTGCAGGCCTCTCTCACTCTATCGGGGTCAGTGTTCAAGACTTTGGTGACGCAAACAAAATGGATGAGGAGTTATTTGCTTCAGTAAACAAACTCAGAATTAAAACTGTATTTTGTGTTGTTCGAGGGGGCAGTACTTTCCCACACAAATAGGGAGTAAATAGAAAAAAACATCTATGACCCTATTTAGCTTGTGTGAAGGCTGCAGCATGTTTTTATTGAGCTGTGCGCCAAACTACTGCACCAAAAGATTGCAACATAATCAAAGTGACGTTGAACTAATTCCCTAGCCAGAATCTTTAATGTCACGCTATCAAGCAGGGTGCTTTGCTGGCTACGAATTTAGTCAATTTGACAAATTTAGCATGGCATGGTACTAAAGTGTTTTCAATTCCGTGACCTTCCCTGAGAGCTGATTATCTAAGATACAACCTAAATAATTGAAAATAGTTTTAGTTGCTATTACTGTCTGACCTACTTTACCTGGAACTTGTGGATGTTGTCTTAACTTAAGAGTTTTCTCTTAACGATAAGAAGTTCAGCACTCGAAAATACAGCATGATTTTCATTAATGTAAAAAAAAAAAAAAGTCTGCATTAGTTACACTGCAATTTAGAAAATGACTAACAATCTCAAAGTATGCTAGCGTCTTTTAAACATGCTCTCAAAGACACATAGAGACGCCCCGAACCGGTCCTAAGGACTCTATCAGGACAACTCTTGCCATCCCATAAGCCAGGTTGCATGGTTAAAAAATATTAGAAACGTCACTTTCTCTATTTCCATTACATATCCTAATAATCCATGGAGGTCAACAGTACAAAGTCTTAACAAAATGCGACAATTTTAATAAAGCACACACGGCGCCTTTCACACTGTATCAAATGAAAGTGTTAGCACAAAATATTAAAAATGTGACATGCAGAGTTGTGACAGTATGACAAATGCAATCACAAAGCAAATTCTGACAATATATTGTTGAATATTGACCTGTGAGGGACCTATCATAAAATAAAAGTCCTGAATTATACCACAGGGCTTTTGTTTGTAATTACCTTCATTAGTTATTTTGCTAGCAAGTATTATTTCCCTGTAATCTGTATGCAAATGTGACTGCAATTCAAAAAGTAACATCATTTGTTCAGGAAAGGTTGACTGGGACATTAATTGTTATGTGTTGTACAAAATAAAGCTGTTTAAATTAGGATGTAATTATGAGTTGTCCCATAACAGACTATTTTAATGACACTGGATTTATTTTGGCAAGGGCTATGAATGGACAACATAATTACACCATATGAATACCAAAACTCAAGGTAGTTCAAAGACTTTATGTCAAAGAATTGACTGAGAAGAACTCAAACGTGCCTGTGATAAACCCAGGCATGATCAGCTATTTGTGAGGTAAAACCGTGTTTTATATGGTTGCAGAGATGGCAGTATGGGTCTGTCTATTGTTTCACCTCTTCAGTCAACTACAATGTGAATAGAAATGTGCTTTTCTTTGTTTAGATTTTTTCAACATAGTTTACAATATTTCCTTTGAATATGGATAGTGTTTGTCTAAAGGCAGATGAAATGTGCCTTTAGACTCTCCCGTCCTTTTGGATGAGAAGCGCTTTGCTATCACTCATGTATTCATCGAAAAATATTCAGGATCAAAGAGGCTGTGTTGATTTTGAGATTTTCTGTCATAGTATTGCTACCTGTTCATGGGTGTATGAGGAACAATATTTTTTTTTCTTTGGGGGGTTATTAGCTGTCTTAGCAGAATCCACATTACTGCTTGGATTCATTGACCCTCTTTAGCTTTTTCTGCCAGATCTCTAAATTATCTCTCTACTGACATGATTTAAAGAGGCTGAGATTGCATTGGGACTTTTGTGGTCTGTAAATTTAAAAGTTATATGTAAACATGCAAATTTGATAGCGATTGAGTTTGAGTGACAAACAGCTCATGCCATTCATTTGAAGTTTAAACTTTTATATTCATTAGTGTTAAAAAACTTTTAAATAAATTTGTTGTGTAGTTACATACCAGTAAAACATACTTTGTTTTTAAATTAAAATATCAGACCTTACTGTCTGATGGCAAAACTTTTATCACGCTGGAACTTTTACTACTAATTTGTGTTAGAGCAACTTACTACTAGTTTACTTTACAGTTATTGTCATGGATGACATGCTCAGTTATCACTTGCAGTATAACAATTCATCTTTACTGATACCTCCATTCATCTATTGTAATGGTTTTTCCTGACGGTTTTCCTGGTTTTTCCAGTCCAACTCAGGGCCAACACAGAGAGACCTACACAAACACTCAACAGTCCCACTCACATTCACACATGGGCGGTTTTGAGAGTCAACAGTTAAGCGAACGTGCATGTCTTTGGAGTGTGGAAGGGAACTGGCGTACCGTAATGTGCAAATTCTAAACAAAAAGGCTGCAGCTTTCTGGGGAACCAGGGACCTTCTAACTGTGAGGCTGCAGCGCTAAACACTCCAAAACTGTTCTGCCTGAGTAATTGTACACTAATGTGAAAATGTGAACAATGCCCTTTTTAAGAATTGATTTTTGCATGATTATACATGTTTGCTGTTGCAACTTTGGTGAAGTTGTTAATAGAGAGGCCTGCAGGTCCTATTACATATTGAGTACAAATAGAATAAATATAATTCTTAGCAATATTTAGATGTGGTTCTCCTGAACTTGCATTTTAACAAAAAATTTGTTCTAAAATAGCAATAGTGACATTGTAGCCCCTGGAGGTTTTGGTTTGGCTGGATCTGCTCGAATCCACAGCAAAGATAAACCAACAAGTGATTGAGAAGGAGCTAATTTGATCTTGTGTCTACAACCATGATGTGAGGCCAAAACCACAGTGGTACTAAATGTCAGTAAAGTAACTGATGCATCTTGAACTCAACAGGGGATGAATAAATAAATAATTTACATTTACAATACAATTACCACTACACAATTCAGAAATTTGAGGACTGGCTGCAGATAATACAGAAAATACAGACAGGAAAGTTGCACACATTACAAGATTTAATAATTAAATTTGTAACTTATAGGATTTATCATGATTTAGATGCAGCAGTGAATGGCCTTTGTGTGTTATCGTAACAAAGTATATTATGTATGAAAAAAATACACTCATATCTATAAATCTGCTGCTGCATATGATTCAGCAACACTATGAGGACATAAAACTGCATTTCTGCAGCAGCACCAAAATGTGTGGATAATAAGCAAGAGAAAGCCTGGAAATCGGAGTATACCCATTCCTGGTTTGTGCCATAATGAAATATGACAAATGATTTATGTCTGGCATTTATTGCTATAGAAGGTAATTTGTTAGACTGCAAATGCAGAGACATCCCCTTTTGTAATTGAATCACACAAAATAATGAATATCCTATTTTGTTTAGTCTGGCTGTTTGTCTTTGTTCTCCATTGTTTTGCTTGCTCCTAGAAATTAATTATGCTATACATTATGCAAGTGCCTTTGATTAAAACTGGGTGATAATTTTGCTAGACATTTCACTCAAGAACATTTTGAGTTTTAAAACTGCAGAGAAAACTTCCTGGCTCAAAGTCAAGTTCAAGTAGTATTAATGTTTTTCTTTTTGGGCCTTTGGATTCCTGGTGCAGATGACTCAGCCTCGGTCATGACTCATAACCATTGTCATTTCAACGCAAAGACATGTTCATCCTGCTGTGCCATGTGAACCCTTTTTAAAAGACCTACTGCAAGTTACCTTATGTTGATGAAAAGTGGTTTGTAGTAAACTTGACAGGAGCAAGAGTGGCAGTTATTGAAGTGATTTAAATGGGACAAAGTCCGGGTGAGGTCATAGTGGATAGGTGGGTAATAAAACAATTGACACTGTTACAATGCAAAGTGAGAGACACCAGTTTGTTTCCAATGTCAAACTAAAAGTAAGAACCACAACCTTTTCCCAGAATCAAACTTATAATTTTTTCTGTGGGAGTTTCATAAATGTATGCAAGCTTTTTAAAATGCATTGGTGATTATTGGTGATTATAAGTTTTTGTACCCCAAGTACCAAAGTAATTTACATTTGTTTGTATTTTATGAGTAAAAATACTAATCTGATTTAAATCTTTGTCTGAAATATCAAAAAAGGAGATTGATTCCTATGATATTAGACGGAATGACTGCTGTGGCCATTCATTAAGTTATAAAATTCCAGTAGTTTTTATACTAGTTTTATACTAGTTTTTTTTTCTTTAAATGTCTTGAATCAGTGACTGCGTTTACATGGACTTAAGTAATCAGGAAACCCTGACAAATCAGCTTTGTCAGGTAATCAGGAAACATAGGTTTGTTGGGTTTTTTCTAAATGTCTATATAGTCTTGACTTTATTATGTAAAGTGCCTTGAGATGACTTTGTTGTAAATTGGCGCTATATAAATAAAGTTGAATTGAATTGAGTTGTTTATATGCAACTCCTGGAAAACCCTCTATATGCAGCAAAAGAGTAATCCGAGTTCTCCTCCACCTCAGACTACTGTATCTTGGAAGCTGACAAATTTTAATGCTATAGTGACAGAAAAAACTGCATTTTTTTTTGCTTGAAAAACAAAAAAAAACATTTGTGGTGGACAAAGGCTTATTCTACAAAGCACTTTGTGCTAGTTTAATTTTGAGTCAAACTTTCAATAACGAGGTGCCATTGCCCTGTCAGTGATCTTTCACTTTTTGTTCCAGTCTGCCCGTTTTGTTACACACATGCTTGTGGAGAAAGCTGATTGGTTATGCATTAAATGGCAGAGAAATCAGTAATTTTTGTGTAATTATACAGCATTGCTACGTTCAATACTCAATACTGTTGCTCCTCTGAAAACGTACCTGCTAACATTAATCTATCTTTAGTAACAGGATATGTACTAAGGCCTATCAGGTAGCTGTAATCGAACCCATACTTAAAAACCTTTATCCAGGTGTTTTAGCCAATTACAGACCAATATCCAATCTCCCCTTTATTTCTAAAATACTCGAAGAAGTAGTTGCAAAGCAATTATGTGACCACCTGCAAAGAAACAACCTGTTTGAAGAATTTCAGTCAGGATTTGGAGTTCATCATAGGATAGAGACTGATTAAAGTCACTAATGATCTTCTTGGCTTCAGATAATGGACTTGTCTCTATACTAGTTCTGCTAGATCTTAGTGGTGCATTTGACACCATTGATCACAAAATTGTATTACAGAGACTAGAACATGTAATTGGGATTAAAGGAACTGCACTATCCTAAATGCATTTCGTTACTTCTAGATTGAACTACTGTAATTCTCTACTTTCAGGCTGCCCCAGTAACTCTCTAAAAAGCCTCCAATTAATCCAAAATGCTGCAGCAAGATTACTGACTGGGATTGGTAAGAGAGATCATATTTCACCTTCATTAGCTTCTCTCCATTGGCTTCCAATTAAATGTAGAATAGATTTTAAAACCATTCTTCTTACCTATAAAGCTATAAATGGTCAAGCTCCATCATATCTAAAAGATCTCCTAGTACCAGATCATCCTAATAGACCACTTCGGTCTCAGAATGCAGGCCCACTTGTGGTTCCCCAGAATTTCCAGAATTAGAATGGGAGGCAGAGCCTTTAGCTATCAAGCTCCTCTAATGTGGAACCAGCTCCCAGTTTTGGGTGCCAGATTCGGGAAGCAGACACCCTCTCTACTTTTAAGACGAGGCTCAAAACCTTCCTCTTCGATAAAGCTTATAGTTGGTTATAGTCATGCTGCTATAGGCTTAGACTGCTGGGGGACTCTGCACTGATCCACTTTCCCCTTCTCTTCACTTTCTCCTCTCACCCCACATTTATAATGTTACCACTGTATGACATTAACTCTGTGTCTTCTTTGTCCCGTAGTCGTCTCTCTCCCTCTCTTTCCCCCTCTCTCTCTCCCTGTCTTCAGGTGTCCCCAGATTTGGCGCTGTGTGTCCTCCAGTGTGCAGCTACTGGTCCTACTAACCTGCCCAATGTTTTGTTGCTGCTTTTGTTGCTCTGTTCTTTTCTCTCTCCACTTTCCACTCAGCCCAACCGGTCAAGGCAGATGGCCGTCCACCCTGAGCCTGGTTCTGCTGGAGGTTTCTTCCGGTAAAGGGAGTTTTTCCTCTCCACCGTTGCCTATAGCTGCTCAAGGAGGATTTGTTGGGTTTTCTCTACATGTTTGTATAGTCTTGACTTTATTATGTAAAGTGCCCTGAGATGATCTTGTTGTAAATTGGCGCTATATATATAAAGTTGGATTGAATTGAATTGAATTACACTAGTAGAGGTCAGCGGACCACAAAAGTGTGGTTCATCTTCTGAGCACCTTGATTGTCTGTACAAAGTTACAAAGTTCTTCATTCTCTCCTCTCAGCCCACATTTATATATCACCCCTGTATGATATTAACGCTGTGTTTTCTTTGTCCCGTAGTTGTGCTTCTTCCAGTGCGCAGCTACTGGTCCTACCAACCTGCCCCGGTTGAAATTGCAAAATCATGAATCAATGAAATATTTTGGCAACAGCTGGCCAGAGCCATGGACAAACAGTACTCTGTATCAGCCAAAGTATTTTTCACTCTGAAGTCTTTTAAAATTTTGAAAACACATTTAAACCACTATCTTGTTTAGCGCATACAGTATGGGTGGGAAAATATTACATCAACACACTGAGCAGCATTCTAAAAGCTTTACATGCAGTTGTCGCTCTGTAACCAATTTACCAGAATTGGATTAGACAGGGAAAACTCCTATGTGGATAGCTTGAGATGCTATCAGCATTCAGCTGCTGTACAACATCCCTCCGTGAGCCCTTCTGTGATTTCTTTAATGTTATCAAAGCCTGGCTCCTTTTGAACACAGTCTTAATTAGTACAACTTTAATTAAGAACCAATTTATCCACCACTGACTGATTGTTCAGTGCAGGGACATCCACTTTACTTGATAACTGTACATTTCAAACTGAGGATACCAGCAATGAGAGACACCCACAGCGGATAGCCTGCTGGGAATGATTATATCCACTGAAGATTGACAGTTTGTACATTTCAGCTATGTTTTGGTCAGATTATTGTGTAATGGCTGCATCATGAAACTGCTGGAAGGAGAAAAGAATCTCATTAAAATTGACAGAGTATTAAAGCATTCTCAACACTCACTGTGATCTCAAACCTCAGTAATCCATATCCTGTGTCATTCCGTCAGGGGTACGGATGTTTTGAATGTGTCACCCAGAAAATGTTCTACATTAGAAAATGTAGTCAAGAATGTTGAAACTGTTCTCTTAGTCTTGGCTGTTTGTCGCCATTTGTCTACTACTTCTTTTTGAGGTGAAGAGACAGGCAGAGGGGTTGGTACATTATGACTGACTTGATGTGTGGGGGTGGGGTTTGTATATTCTTCTCAGGTTTGTGTGTTTTTCCTCTGGGCCTTCCAGTTTCTTCTCACTCACCAAAGACATGCAGTCAGGTTAATAATTTGTGACTCCGAATTGCCTTCAGGTGTGAATGGAAGTGAATTTATGCATTTGTGACAGCTGAGATCAGCTCCAGCAACCCGTGACCCCTAACAGGATAAGTAGTTATGGTAATGCATGGATTAGATGTATGGGCAGGTTTCCGTCTTCATTTCTCACTTCATTTGAAATTCCTAACTAAGCAACCTTTAAAAAGTGCAACCACAGATTTTTAATATTGCAGCCACTTTGACTGTTATAATTTTTTTGCATCACATTCATTTGAGCCTCATTGGCTCTTAGTTAAAATGCAGTAAGTGACCTTCCAGCAATGTTACAGAAAGGTGACTAGCAGCCCTATAAACTATGTCTGGATGGATGGGAGTCAAAGCAGAGATCTATGATTTTAAACAATGGTTTTGGAGGTTCAATCAAAGATAAACAATCAAAAAGTATTTTGACCAAAATCCCAATGTTTACCTACCTACAACTATGTTTTAGAACCAAAACCAAGAGCACTTGGGCTTAAACCCGGCATAGCTGTGGGAAATTAGGGGGGCTGGGGGTGAAGCAGTACTTCCTGCTGTCCACACAGCCTCTCTCTAACACTATAAACTTACTTAATAAATGTAATCTCTTTAAAAGCAATGTCTATCCTTACCAACATTACATACGAGTTACTGACCTTAGACTGGGGGTTGTTATAGCCAAATATGTATTATAAATGTATTAACTTTTTTAAAAAAGGTAACTAAAATATCCTCAAACCACGGCTGTTTTACATGAAAATCAATGTTTGCGTAGGCCTAATCAATGAAGAAAACATGTGTGTGTTGCTGCTGTTGGGTCTAGTACACTATAGAACTGGATAAGATGCTGTGGAAACTTGAAGGTCACCTACTGAACCACACTGTAATTATGTACTGATAACAGCTGATAATGGGCCATTCAACAGTGTGATAACATCGCGATTGGATGTACTTTAGGGAGAACATGTATAAAGGCAATATTAAATGTATGCCCCCCTTGCTTTTTTTAAAATATCTTTCTGCTCTCCACATGGCATCATCTGGAGGTGTTCAGCTGATGTCATCTGCTACATACAACACAGGTTTCTGTTTGTGTCAACCTGCTGCTCCTAGATTCCGCTAGAACTTCAGATAAACTGAAAAATGTTTTCAGCTCTCAATAAAATGTCATTTTTAAATGCTTGGTTATATTGTGTAATATCAATTTTAATTCTGAAGACCATTTACCGTAGTAATTGGGTTGCATTAGTACCACCTCCGGTTGATGGTGATGTAACATTGTGGTTAACTACATGTCAAGTGGTTAAAATCAGCTCCACTTTTTCCAACAGTGACAATTAAATTCAAGGTGGTACTTCCAGTGGAAAATATTTTAGGTCAATACTTTTACTTGAGAATTGGTTTAGTGTACTACACATGTCACAGTGTTATATAGCTGCATGCGTAGAGGTAAAGTATTTCCGCTACAGTAACTGTGAGCTATATATTCAGCCATTATAAATAAGGAATATCAAACCCACAAATACACGGTGCTACGGTGGTACCGTTTGGATCTGGCCTGGTGTCTGGACAAACGCTGTGTTTTGGATGTGGCAAAAAGGTAGTATGGATCCAACAATTTTGGATACTGTTAATAAAAAAACGAATACTGAAAAAATCTCAATGCTCAATTTAGATCAATTTGGAGAGGCTTTCCCAATTCAAAACAAAATCAGATGTTTGGTGTTCAGATCTGCAAAAATGAGTTACCAAAAGTAAGAAAAGTTTGCACTATAAGAATATTTGAAGGAAGCACGAACAAGAGAATTAACATCTAACACAAACAAGGAAGTACTACTTAGCGATGCTGGTTAAGATTTCTAAACCTAAAACATTCTTTTTTTGTCCAGACTCTAAAGTAACTTTAACTGAGATTAACTGTAATAAATAGGTAAAGAATAGAGAAGGCGGACTTAGCAGGCCAGATCTGAATTTCCCGCAGGTTGTAATTTGTCCCTCCTCATTGATCAGATTCATCCATTTAATTAACAAAGTAAAATGCTTAACTCTACGTTATAGGACATTTGCATATATGGGTTCTGAGATTAAACGGGCGCAATCAGAATCTGTTAACAAAGCCGCTGTGACACTACAGCAGCAGTTTAAAGATGAAAGCATGTTAGTCTCCCTTGGGAAAACTAAAGACAAACATTACATTACATACATTGACAGTTCATGATGTCTTTTTCTCCACCCATGATTTAGATTGCCTCTCTTTATCAGTCCTTTTTTTCTTTCAATAATCCTCCCCTGGTTGCCAGAAGGGACATGCTTATTAAAATGGATGGCCGTGTTTGTCCATGGCTGGGTGGGACTTTCTGTCTTGTGGACCTGAATGGTTATTTCCACCCACTGTTGACTTATGACTGGCTGCTCAGTAATGAGGCTCGGTTACAGCCTGCTGTGAGCAACCATGGTGCTATCGCAGCCTGTGAAACTGTGAATCTGTGGTATATACGTTTCCGACATAGGGAAGCTGGATTCGGTGAGAACTGGAATACCGCAGAAGTAGATGGGTGCTGATTTAAGCAACCCCTGCAGGATAAAACTTAATATGTAAAAATTTGCAGTGTGTCAGTGACGAAGGTCAGGAAACCTTCCCCTTTATTGTAGCTGACCATGGCCCAGCATCAGCATGTCGCAGATAAAACAACTGTTCATTTTTGCATACAACATCATGTGTACCTCATTGTGCGGCACATGAACTTGAAACATGCACAATTTTTAATGAATGAAACACAAGAGCAGTAAGTAAGGCTTAATTTAATTGCTTACTGACTCACTGTGTAATAAAAGAGGTACACACCTAAACCAAAATAGAGACACAAGTGCTATGATTCCTTTAGAGAAATCATTTGCATTATAATTTTGATTAACTATTATCCAGTGAGCACTCAACCAAAATCCATTAACAACTTGGCAAGTCTCCCTGTGCAATACGTCCAAAACATCTTGTTTGGTGCTTCTTTCAATAAATCATGTTTCACTCTGCAGACAAAAAGGCTGAACCTGCTATTATTTGTTACAAAAGGACTAGCTGTAAGATTTATTATTTACTACAGTACAAGTACAAATCGGAGAGCTAATTTACATGCCAGGAAAGAACAGCTATTGATCATTACGATTAAAGATAAAAATGTTAACAACTAAAGTTCTGGAACTGAAAATGCACTCATTGAATTTTGTAACAGAACAGTAACTAATAATGCCTGCAGAGCTTTTCATTATTGATTAAAATTTATCCTAAATCTTAACCTAAAATTATCAAATATTTATACTGGCTTAAAGTGAACCTGACTACTACCGTATTTTCCGGACCATAAGCCGCTACTTTTTTCCGACGTTTTGAACCATGCGGCTTTTACAGAGATGCGGCTTTTCTATGAATTTTTCTGCAGCCCTCAGATGGGCTGTAGATGGAAGTCAGTGCAAACTAAAAAGCGCCAGTTTTTATTCTTAGCGCATGCAACCCAAGACGCACAACAGCAAAATAATAATAATAATAGTAATATTTTTACACCCTCACCCTCATAATGGAAAACACGCGAAGAAATTCCTATGATGCAGCTTTTAATTTGAAGCCATCGATCTGGCTATCCGTGAAGGAAATCGAGTGTGACAGTGGTTTCAATGCTCAGGAGGAAGATGAATAGCGATTTGTGGTTTCAGTGCACGGGAGAATGAAGCGACTTTAATAGTTGCGCAGTTGCGCTTTAACAGTGCGCAGGAAGAAAAAGTGACAGTGGTTTGGTGTTCAGTGGTTTCAGTTCGCAGGAGGAAGAAAAATAAAGCAACTTGGTTTTAGTGCACAGGAGGAAGATTAATAAAACCATGACTTTTCTGTTTTGTGTGATCAGCACTTTTACTGCCGTGTTACAGGCACCATTCAGGTTCAGGTGTATGAATAAACACTTATGGTACAAAATCTTTTGTTGAGCGCAGCAACTCCTGCGTAATTCGTGAAGAATAAGAGACGTCTTCTCCTTTGGCTATGGAACAAGCCGTTTATTTATAACAAGGACGTTTTTGTCAGCTCTGTACATTCGACATGTGTTATACCAGCCACACATACACGTAAACGCACTCTTTACCGTAATGCCGGTAAAACAGCGCACAGAACATCCTCATGCCTACTGTGAACAATGAGTAGGAGCGCATACAACAGACATACAGATCTTAACATCTTTCTATGTAAATATTATTTCTCAGCCTGGATATTGGCGGCTTATAGTCCGATGCGGTTTATATGTGACAAAATATATATTTCCTTTAAATTTTAGCGGGTGCGGCTTAAATTTAGGTGCAAATTTAGTCCAGAATTTACGGTAATCTGATTTTGGGTTGGTCGACTCTGAAGGTGTATCTCCATGTTACATCCTGGCCACATATCTACACAAATGTGGAAACTTTTTAAAAAGAAACTTTGGCTTTGACCCCATCCTCCTGTGAGATGTGCTAAGAGCATTAGATCTGAAAGAATTCAATTAGACAATTACAAAGACAATTACAAAGACAACAACCCAACCTAACTAGTGAGGGAAGTGGGCGCCATCATGTAAGATTTTCATTAAAGAGCCCCTATTTTTAAATATTTTTTTAATGTGGTTATTCCTCCAGGGACCATCAGGTGGGGTAAAAAAAAGGAAAAAAAAACAGAAAATCAAATTAGCCAACTCTTAGTGTCTCCTTTAATCCTTTAATTGAGGTCATTGAACAAGAATGACCTGAAACTATTCAAACCAGTTGCAACATATCACATATACACATATATAACAGACACAAAATGTTAAAAAATAAACACAAACTGCATTCAGATATTTTTACTCTTCTTTTAGTCAGACATAGAACATCCATAGAACGTCCATTCCGTTGTCAAAGCATTGAAATTCTTTCCATGACAATTACTGGTAGAAGTGTTATTGAAGCAAGTTTGAATGTTATGCATTGTGGATTTTATTCTTATTCATTAGGAAGTTGACATCTAGACCTAGATGTGTAGATAAAAATGGTCAGCCATGTGGACTCAATCACTAACAGGAAGGAAGACCCATAATTGGAAGACAAAGAGATAAAAAAACTACAAACAATTAAATAAAAATATACAATCTATGAAGGATATGTTGCTGTCTGACATAACAGATTCCCCATTGTTTTGAATTGTTATTTTAATTGATTTAAATATGTACAGAGCAACACAGCAAACTGCATTATTCTATGTATGTATTGTATGTTAAACTATGCACATGTAACTTCAGTTGGACTTTATATTTGCAGCACAGAGTCTGTGAATTGAATTGTGTCGGTGTGTGTAATGCTTCCCTCATCAGCAGTCTGACAGCCGGGTGCTAATGTCTAATTGGTTTACTGTGGGCTTTAGGTCACAATAATTGACCTCACACCAAGTCTCACTCACCAGGCAGTGACTTCTGGCTTCATTAGTTCTCCCTTTAAAGCACAAAGTGGACATCTTTGGTGACCCCGAGAGAATTGGCTGCTTGATTTATACAAATTGATGTTGGGCTCAATGTCTGTTTCATGGCCCTCACTAGCTCACAACACTTTGATAATTTTTCAAAGCAGTAGGCTACACAGTGGCATGATACAATGCCTTTACACAGCCTCTGGGATTCAATCAAAAGGGGAAGTCTCAGAAGGGACGGTGGCAGATAAAGTCTGGTGAGTCTACCTGTTCCTGCAGCTCCGTTGCACTCAGAGAGCAGATGCTAACTATCCAGCAGGGAGCCTTACTCCTGCAGAATCACTCTGATGCCATCTGATGGAGATGGAACCTACACAGTGTTAGAGTGACTAACATATGGCAGCAATAAAAGCCTGTGCAGTCTTTAGGATGCACAGAGTGTCTTGTGGATGTGGAGCTGTGCTGCATGTTTTCATATTATAATCATTGTCACACAGACACATACTGACACATACCGGCATTAAATGACCAAAAATGTGATCTGATCTGATTAGAAGACAAAGCTTAAGCAACAACAACTGAAAATGACATACCGGTATACTGGTTTGGAAATCTATTGCTCAACATATGATCAATATAACATTAAAAGTAAAATATTCATAAGAAAAAAATGTTTACTGGAATTATCTATTGCTGTCCAATTTTGTCTATATTGTCATTATTGTATCTCCGGAATATCTAAACCATACAGCTCCTTTTAATTAAATGAACTTGTATATGTAATATATGCTTGGTCTATTAGGGGTGTGTGTATTATTTATTGCAGTTATTCCATGCTGCTAGAATTGTCATTTTTTTGTACATGTTTATTTCAATATGTATATATTTTTTAACTCAGCAGTATATTTCTAAATACATACAGTAAAGAAGAGTAAAGTAAACCAAGTATGCAGCAAATTTTCTTTGTTACAGTAACAAGATTGAATGCATTTCCAAAGTGGAACAGTAACCAGGAAGTCCTGGAGAGATGGCCCTCTGACCTGCTGATTATTGAAACTGTTTTTAAAAATAAAAATGCATACTTATCAAATTACAATTTGATAACCATGACCACCTGCTGCACTGTGTAGACTGTGGTGAAACATAAAAAGGGAAGTTGAGTTGTTTTTGAGTAGGCAACGGGAGACCTGGGCAAGGCAAAGAGAACTAATTGAGTGTTACTGGTAGCTGAAGATTCACACTATATTTAAAAAAACACAAGTTGTCCTCTATTGGGGTTATTGGCTGTAGCCAGTTATGTCAATTCAATAAATCTAAACTGGTATTGAAAAATGTTCATTATCTGTCAATTCGTTGATTTCTGGATTAATACAAACTGACCAATTACCATATAAAATGTTAGGAGATCCAGTTAAAATGGTCACAGCCCAACATGAGGTTTTTAAATTGCTCATCAAAAACTATTCAGTTAACAGTGATCTAAAGGCAGCATATCTCCTACATTTGCATTTTCCTTCTCAACGTAGCTGGAAAAGAAGACCAAAAAGAATCCTGCACACTGTTTATCATTTGAACTGTCCCCTTGGACCACAGCCCCAGTGTGGGATTCTTTAGTTCGCTGTTCGGGTCAGAAATTTTTGATCACACCTGTCACTCAGACCTTATAGTGCCCAAACTTTTTTTTTTTGAACAAAAATGATTAATCTCTTTAAAAATGACTGACTTCTAGGTTAATGATTTGCTATGACTAAATTATTACCACGTTTTCTATCAGACTTTGCTACAGTGACATCAGCTTGCTGGAGGACTGTGGTTATGGTGTATTTAAGACACACAGATGGAGCATCACTTCTGTGCCTGGTTTTATGAACTTGGTCACTGTGCCGAGGACTTTCAGGGGTTTGAAAAAAGAGGACGCATGGATGGGCTACTGAACGGGCTCACAGGATGCATGCCTAGAAGCCCAAAGCGTCAGCAACATAACCTGCAAACAAAAAACAGCCACAAAATGGCAAAGAACAAAACACAAACTGACCACAGAGATAAAACCACTACAGAGAGTTGTAAATGAACTGAAGCAAAAGCATCAGAAGCTAAAGAAGTACACATAAAAAACATATCAATAAAAAAGAAAAGACAAAACAATCAAAGCGATGCTGCTGGGTACATGTCTGTGTCATAATGTGTCCAGAGGAGGAGCCAGAACAACATGTCTGGCCCTGAAAACATTACGTGCTGAGATTTGTTGGTCATCATTTTTAATTGTATGCAATCGTAAAAGTCACTTGACTAACCTGGAAATACGGATTAAGTCATGTAATTCTACTATAACATGTTTCCCAATGCTGTCTGATAGAATAGAAGTAAGAGCTGAATATCTTCCTCCCACTTCCTTACCACAAATCTTTGCAAAGACCTGCAGTAACTTCACTGAGGCCATTCACAAGGCTTATTTCCACTATGCTGACAGTTAGCAGACCTGTCAGCCAATCAAAGAGTCCAGTCTCCAGCTGCATTCTGCTGAAAATCACTTTGACTTCTCCTTTGCAATGGAAATTAGACTAGAGTAGAACTTAAAGTCACCTAGCAGTTCCAATAAATGCATTCAGGGGGAAAACAGGAGCTATCTTCAAATCAGTGTTTGCTTTATCCCTTCAGAGTTTTTATAAGAGTGTGAAAATGTTGATGACAAATCCTGTTTCTTTGTGTAGAGGTAAGAAAGGCTTACTTTTTGCAACCGCAATTCTGCTGTTAGCGGGGGCAAAGAGGTGGGGGGGTGTGGGGGTTGATTCGGGGTGGCATCTGGGGAAGAGGTGCCAGCCAAAGGATTTAGAGTTCAGAAAAGGGAGGCTGCTTCAAAAGCAAAACACTGCCATTGTCAGAGAGTAATTTCATTTCATGAATAAGCGCTTGACTGCTTACAGTGACAGCCTAGTCCTCATCCTGTCTGCCCTGGCATCACTCCCCTTCACCAGCCAATGACAGAACGTCATTCCTGCTTCCAAAAAACACACAGAGCGGGAGGACAGGGCTTATGTGCAACAGCCCAAACATGTGCCTCCCCACAGATGTTCAAAATAAAATGTAAAACGGAGAGAGGAAAGTGTGGCGCCGACTTTGCATCCCCTCACTAGGAACCATTGTTGACACTTGCTAAGAATGGGAGTTTGTTTGTTGAGGTTAGATTTCTCTTGTGGATATCGTCACTGTCAGGTAACAAATGGCATCCGGCAGGGGGAAGAAAATCAACACAATTCTGCTCACATACAGCTAAGAGGAAAACAAATCAGTACTTTACAAAAAGAGGACCCTAACGCTGGTGTCACTTACCAAACATTTACTGCACATAACAGATGACCTTAGCAATTACATTCCTCAGAATTATTAGTGTGTGAAGTATGCAGTGGTGCATAATAACAAAGCACAATTTAGATATCTTTTTCCTTTAGTGGTTCAAGCTTCATGATATTTCAAAAATACATTTATTATTGTTATTTGTTATGCAATTTATTTTAAATTGAAGACTACAATGAGGACAACGATCAAAAGACCAATTATTACAATTACTTAACTTTGTTGAATCAGATGTGGATTTGAAAATAATTTCACACATCGCCCCTGGTAGTCATATGTCTCCACAATATAAATAGCAAAAATATTAGAATTTCATGCATCATCCTACGATGAGAAAGAGGCTGATTCTGATTGAATACAGTGCAAAAGGTCAGATTCCACTAGTTCACTTGAAATGATGACATTACAGAATGCATACCTATATACTGTAATGGCAGTGAGAGAAAAGAAAACAAAAAAAACATGTGGTCTTTATGGAACATCTCATAAAAAAAACCAGTGTAATCAAATTAATTTTATTGCTAATTGTTGACATAACCAAGACTCCAATTCCCACCAAAGCCCCATCCTCCTACTATTTAGTATATGGAAAAGAATTTTTTGTTTTTTCTCAGTTTTTTTGGTTTCGAAAAAAAAAAGAAATTTTTGACTTCAGTTTTAGAAGTTGATTATTGTTTGCAGATGATGCTCTTAAATCAGGAAGCAAGACTGGCAGTTACTTATGTATACTAAAATAATTGGGATGGATGGTAGAAGACAACACACAGGACACCACTTCATTTGCTGTTTTAGAGCATTTCATCTAAACTACGATTTCCCCCTCAACCAAAAGGTTTTTTGTGGTTAAAACCCTGGGACATACAAACACAAGGTTCTGGTCAACATAAGGGACACAACTGAGGACAAGCTGAGATTTCCTAGCACTACCACAGTCATCTTCCATGGACAATGATGGACAATGTTAACTTTAGGCTGCAGACGGAAATTGATTTGAGCAAACTTTATAAAAGGAAACGAACATCTCACCCCTTCATTGCTGTCGAGCCATCAAGGTTTCATTTCAGATCATAGTTTTTACCTTTATTTACCAGAGTTTCTTATGAGACATGTTGGTTGCACATTACAAACAGGTTTTCAAAAGAAAATGACAAAAAATGACTGGAAGCAACATAAATTGTACTTTTTTGCGCAAACTGTGAAAAGTGATCAACTCAAACTGGACATCGACTAGGTCCAACGTAATCTGATCAGACATTTGTAAACGGGTTAAAAGTCGATGCCGCGACTCCATCTTTGCCACGTTATCTTGTCCCCAAACACTATGATGTGTTTGGGGACATCAAATTTCCCAGGAGAGCCCCACCCAAATCTAACCCCTAACAGAGCTAATTAACCAGCATCTTTGGGAGTCATTAGGATAATTAAGGAAATGTAAGCAACAGCAGAGGATAATGAATGTGCTTGTTGTTACATAATGTTGGGTTCATGGCTTTGCAGTAATTCTTATCATTTTTATGCCTCTCAGTGGAATGTATCAGGACAAAATAACCATAATGTAATTTTGAAAAATGCATTTTTTGACTGATTACAACCTGAATCATAACTATTCTAACACAAAAGTTTCCACCAACAAGTAACAGTGAAAATGCTGCTGTGTGTACACGCTGAGCAAACAGAGCTCTGTTTGCCTTTGTGTGTCACTGATTAGCGTAGTCACTGTGGGCTCTTGTCCTAACACATTACACAAATACAATTATTTCTCCCAGACTGTCCTGAGCAGAGGCCAAGTGGTGCAGGCGTGTGATGAAAACAGACGTGTTAATGTACGGATGAGCCGAGGCAATGGCTGAGTGGCACACGGCGTAATACAGTCCAGGGCTGGGTCTAACCAGGAGTGACAGTTCCCGGTTTTAAAGAGGCGGGCTGGGTGCATTATGCATGAGCGACCTGTGTTCCACGAGTCACGCTGCTTCACTTTGCACTGGGAACCACTATGGCGCACTACTACTGAAACGCAACACAGGTTTCCCTCAGTCTATCTGCTGTGCAGCACGGATGGCAATGTGTGTGTTTGTATGTATTCAATAAAATCAGTCAGCTCTAACAAGAAATGTGTGTAATGCTGAAATAAAATATGTACACATTAACATGATGGTTACAATTCAAAACATTTACTACCGTTGAGTACCATTAACCTCAAAATTTATTTGGCCATCTAAAACTAATAAAATAATAATAATCTTTATTTACAGAAGTCCTTGTAAAATGAATCCAGTCAGAGCCAGTAATTACATTTCTTTCTAAAATAAATGAGATAGGATGGCATAAAAATACTCATAAATGCGTATAAGCTACCTCAGTGTAAATGTCACAGCTTAATCACCAGCGTGTATTAGCTGCTTGATTAGGTTCAGGTGTGATGAAAAAAAAAAACCCTGCTAACTCTTTGTTTTGTGTTAATAAACAGTCTTAATATCATCATCTGTAATTACTACTTTTAGTCTTTGAAATGAACAAAAAGACCAGGGTCTAGTGTTTAATGTGAATGTAGAAACGGTTGCTTAGAATAAAATAATTAATGTTTGTACAGTAAATGCGACACGTCCAGCTTCCAGATTGGTCCACGGAGACTGCCTTTCTCCAAGGAGGCATTACAGTGGGAGTTTAACTACTGTACAGAAATGGAAAATGTACAGCATCACCTAATTTGGATATTGTGATGTTTGTCATCACCACACTGTTATCTATTCTTATCAGCACCATTGATATGGGTCAGTAGGTATCTGTATCACAAACACACACTCACACACACACACACACACACACACACACACACACACACACACACACACACACACACACACACACTCTGCCTAAAGTTCACAAAAAGCACGGATTAAAGTAACTGACTAATGGCCTGTAAGAGGAAATGAAAATTTTACTCAGTGCAACTTAAACTAGTTTCAATTACCTTTTTAATTGTTTCATTTTTTAAGCGGTAAATAGAACAGAGAATAAATGCTGTACATGCTAAGTATAAGGATAAAGAAAATGTATTGCATGATCCACTCCTTTTTTCTCCAAATCCATCATTTCAAAACAGTTCCATGCCAAGCTACTACTCCTAGAATATTAGCAAGACAAAACTGATAAATCGTAATTGGAATGTTTAAGGGAAAAAAAACACACTTTTGACCTATGACTTTAAATACAATGGTGTATTTGAGACTTGAACCTTCTCTATCTGATGGTAAAAATATTTTCTATATGCTTAACATCCAAACATATTTCATCGTCTATCATAACGTTATTGTTTAAGTCTACTAGAGCTCAGTGGATTTAATGAGTCAAACTTGACTTGTTTTACATCTAATATGTGTTTTTAAAAGGTCGGACACTGAATTGTCTCTGAAATAGCAGAGACTTGAGCTGGATCCTTCTTTACTGACTCTAGCTTAACGTAGGCTTTTAAAAAAAATGACGTTCTATGCATAAAAACACAGGAACTTAAGGGCATATTAGGGTCATGCAGGGGTCCCTGCAGTGCTACCAAGGGGCTAAACTCCTTTCCCCCAGTGTTTGTAAGTAATATAAGATGGCTCTCGTCACACCCATTTTCAGATAAGCAAAGATCCAGCTGCTATGCCGAGGGCATGCAGAGTAGTACGACGGAGGTACTTTTGCTGACAGTTTGCATTGCAGCTGGGTAAAGAACAAGGCATGATGTTGGAAATTTGCTTTGAACACTAACAACCTGGTGAAACTGTAAAACAAACACAGCTATGAGCATTGTTTGTTGCTCAGCTGACAGAATAAGATGCATTATTTTAGTCTAAGATAAGCTTTATGCCTTTGGCTATGTTTCAAAATGGCATCCTGTTTAATCATGTTAATTGTGCGACAGCAGGTTATTCTCCTTCACATTAAGGATCAGAGTCCTGTTCACAGATCGCTGTTTAACTGCACTCTTTCTATTAATGACTATAGCAGCTGCCGTTATACAGCTGCAGCTGTTTTCCCATTGGCTGGGAGTGATTGAGGAGGCTGCACCTGCAGCCAATCAGGGTAGGTGCTGTTAAATAATGCACATTGTGTTTTGTTATCATCCTCTAAAAGGACTGATGGAAGACAGAAGGTATCTGGGCTTTTGGAAAGACGGATTTAGAGAAATCTGAACATATCCACTATATTCAACATAGAATCACCATTCTGCAAACTGTAATGCGGTATTTGCTATCAAAAAAAGGACACAAGGCCTTATCTGGCTGGCACGTTGATTAACCTGTTTGCTGTGATATGATCATTGGAAATCAGCAACTGAGTTTTCACGTTTCATTAATCACAACTTTCCTAAATTAAGTACACATGCATAACCAGATCACAGTAATGCTAAGGACATGACACAAAAACGTCCCTCCGTGAGTGGCTGCATATCAGTACATATGATGGTGTCCTTCCCTTTAAGGATATTATACACCTGAGCTCAGAGTCACCACCATAATGTCACAGGCTGGTGACCAAGCACATGTACTGACATCACAATTCTAATTTTCCATGAGGGGAAAGAAGAAACTATTGCTGGTAATCAATAACCTCCTCCACCAATTAGGTGTGGCATTACTTCTTGCTCCTGGTGAGGCTCTCCATGACTGCAATTCAAAGCTAATCAAGTACGACGCCCTCTCATTCTTCAAATAATCCTCCTGCTGTTTCCGTACAGGGTCTCATTTTCACCAGTGCTCTTGTTTGGCAACTGACGAGGCACCTTCCAGCAGCACAGTGCATTCTGGGAGAAACCAGAGCAGCAGCGGACGGGGTGACAACATGACAGAGTGTCGGGGCTCCAAAATGTGTCTATTGCCGGTTAGATAATGGGTTATTTTGGGCATTGAGATGAATCTTCCACATCATTAAGTTGTGTGATGGGGGTTTCTACAGAGCGACTAGCGGGGGGGAGCCACTGAAGGTGAGATGAGGGATGTGACGAGAGCCCAAGCTGCAGCATTTCAGTATAAAGAACAAAATGTGACCACTGACAACACACATAAAATACTAGCAACATAGCATGCAAAAATGCTTTATTTATGTATACTATAAAAGTTGCTCCCTGTTAGACGCTGTATGGAGTGCAAAGGCACTGTAACTGTGTGAGACTATGTTTTATATTCTTAGAAAAAGAGGGAGGAGAGATTCTGATGACTCCCTGTGGCTTTAATTAGAGTTTAAGAGGTTTCATCACACATCTCGAAGGTCTCCCAGTGCTTCTTAATTTGATTGCATTGTGCAATACTGTACATAAATTATTCAACAAAAACAAGAAAAAAATATATATAGTTCAAGATTTATTAGATTAGGATAAACCCCTTGACACCAATCATCTCTTTTTCAAGGCAAACACTCAACAGACACTTGTGTCTATATGAAGCTCTATCCTGCAGCGACACAAGCAAACACACCAAGGTACGACAAGTATTGGTTCCCAACTTTACTTAACAGCTCTGTACTTTATGAGGTAATAGTTCTTGAGCTCCACGTGAGACAAATACTTAGTGGATCAGATACACCTAATCCACCAGATGAGGAAGTGAACATGCCGTTTAATGGAGTGTTTATCAGGTCTTATCAGTCCAAAATATGGTTCAGTAGGCAACCTTCTATCTCCTAGAAGGTTTTAATCATGCTGTAAAAGAGTCTGTGCAAATTGTGAAATTTAATTTAAATGTTAGGGGGGTTAAAGAGAAGCACAGACAAGGCAAACAGAATAGGAGTGACCCTAAGGCACCCTTTTCTCGCCTTTTACTCTTTCCATTCAAAGTAGGGATACTGCACCAATATGCCACTTATGTGTGACATACTGAGGATTTAAAGTGGACTCAAAATCAGTTGAAGTGAGATACAAATCTGTGAACTCTATTTAGAGATGAATGTGAATTCCGTTTCTCTGAAGCATTCCATCGATAACGTGCATACTGTAGAGAAATAACAGGACACATTGTTCTTCAAGTAGGAAGTTGTAGCAGGGTCAAGTTGGCCTTGTCATTCCTTGTCAGAAGGTCTGATCATTCTTTCCAAAGCTTTTGTTCAGACAATATAGAATACTGTCAATCAAAGAATGTTGTTTTCTACCACCTGGTCCAAAGTAAAGATGAGGTTTGCACATACAAACAATCAAGTACCACATACATGTTTCGTTCTGATCATTATTTGGACACAAAGACCAAAGTAACAGATATAAAATTTCAGTACTTTTGACTGTATTAGAACTTTTAAAGAATATCACATTTCCAATATATTGTTTATAATTTCTGTTGGAACGATACTCTCTTTGTAAGGGACTCGTAGAAGTAGAAGAATTGAATTGGAGTCAGTATTGGCACATACATAATACTAAATGTATTGGATCTAACAAACCTGGATTGGAGCATCCCTAATAAAACATTTCAGCTTTTTATTTTGGCAACTGCTTTTCATTTATCTGTGTCATGAGGTTTATGCTGGAGGAGAAACAGAGACTCCAGCATGGATCAGGAAGCCAAAGGAGGAGGTCCGCTACTTTTTAGTAGCCAGTCATGTGACATGATGCTCAACCTGACCCCAATAAACCCAGAGTTGTTCTCCAATCCAACCCATTCTACTTACACTGAAGGTGTATCTGTTCACTGTTAACCCTTTTTTTAGACATACACACATTGATGCTGACTAGGAAACTGTAGTTTGCTGTCTATAGATTTTGAAAGTGTAATTAAACTGAACGTTCTTCTCCGTCACCCTGTATACATCTGTTAGCAGTTCAGAGGACTAGGCCACTGCAGTGATTTTACAATTAAGTACTCTGTTGGCTTCAGATGTGTTTGCCTTGTTTGTTCCCATTCAGTCAGTTTGGATTCACTACACAACATTCACAGAGCAAGAAACTGTTGAATCCAGGATAAGATTTTGGATCTAAAAGGAAAGCAGTAAATGATAAATGTTCATACTACTTACAACTATGATCACAGATAGCACCGAGGAATTCTTTACTTATTTAATGTGTAGCCCAGTGGATAATATAGGTTGTAGGAGATAAATAAGTGTATGAGAATGTACATATTAATGGTTTCAAATGTGTTCCTTTTATCTTTGTATGTATAAAATGTGTAAATATGTTCATTTATATATGATGTCTTTTGATATGGTGGTGGAGGCTTTTATTTTTGTTAAAGGAAGTAGAGGCGGGAGGTGAGAGAGAGTGAGTGAGTGAGTGAGTGAGTGAGTGAGAGTGGAAGTGTGAGGGAGTGACGGAGCTGACGGGGAATGGAGAAAGTGGCTAAAGTTGGTGTGAGTGAACTGCAGCAGTAGATCAGACTGTCAACTAGATAATCTACAGTGGAACCTGTTTGCTGACGGACGGAGAATTTCAGCCCGAAGTTCTAAGTGTCTATCAGCGGGAGACCGCTCGACAATCCGACGAGGGGCACGGACGGTGACGAACGAGAGCAGGTGCTAGCTAGTCCAGCTAGCCCAGCTAGCCCAGCTAACCCGCTAGTCCAGCTAGCCCAGCTAGCCCAGGGCTAACCCGGGCTTTTACTGTTGCTCTGACGCGACCATCGCCCAACGCCCGGCTAATCCACTTTGGACCGGATCTACTATGTGTTTAATTTCTCAGTTTTCCAGCGGCGCAGTTGTGTGTTTATATTTTTGCTTTTCAATTAAATGCTGTAACTGTTTGACGGTTTTACGGAGCAGGACGATCTGACGGAGGACGCAGAGATTAGTAAAAGAACTCACCCCTCACATACTATAAGGTGAGTTGATATGCTACAAATGTCTATTTGTAAGGGCAGAGAGGAACCAACTTTTAGTTTGTTGTTGCTCTGATAAGACTGAAGGCTGACCATCGAGCATTTTTGGTCCCAACGCTTTTAACCTCCCGATAAGGGAACAGAAAGCCTTTGTTCCCCCTCAACTCCCCAATCAGGCCTGCAACGTTTTTGAGTTTGATCATTTTATTTGTGTTTGATGAAAGGGACTGTGACTTTGTGTTTAATTTCTCAGTTTTCCAGTAGGCAACATATTTTATGGGGAGTAATCCTACTCATTTAAGTTATTATATATGTGTGTTTATATTTTTTGCTTTTCAATTAAATGGGGAGTTAATTTTATCTGTAACTGTTTGACGGTTTTATTGCTTTTATGTCCCTATTCTAATAACTTGCTAAGCTAGTCTGTGTTCACTTATCTGAGGCCACCCAAGACAAAAACAAAAAATTAAAAGTAGACCAGAGATTAGTAGAAGAACTCAGGGCCCCTCACATACTATAAGGTGAGTAGATATGCTACAAATGTCTATTTGTAAGTGTGTTGAGAAACTGGGAGCAATGACAATAAAAAAATAAATAAAATATGGGAAAAACTGACAAGCTGTTACACGCATTGTACTGTATGTCCCCTGTTTGTGTAACTCTCTAGGATGTCACACTAGTCCAAAAATTAGTGCTGGTTAGTAAATGGCTGATTCAATCTACCATTCTAAAGATGAATTTATTTTTTTTTTTCCACATTGTTATGACAGAAGCAACTTGCCATGGAATGTGCAATAAACATAATGCATGCAAAACCCAAACACATCTCAAACCAAATCAAAGTCAACACAAATGAGAAGGAGCACACAAATAAAGAGCCTTAACTGAATTTCTAACATTTCACATGGCACAGCAATAGCCGACTAAAACACAGCTGCAGTAAAGTGTGGGTGAGCTTCCTTTATGAAGCTCAGGTGTGTCATTATCAACCTGTGATTGGTAGATGGGCCCCACACTGGTCCAATCAAGAAAGGAACTAGAACAATAAGGAACAAGATAGGTTTCATCTTCACGTGTAATTAAATACAAAAGACGAAGAGGAAAAAGGTCGGAGGCTGTGACACTATCCTCTTTTTCTGATACCAATGTGATATTGTCTCCAACATAATTTGATTTAAATATACTAATGACAAAATGGAGAAAACAGTTAAATGATTTAAACTTAAGGCTGTTAATTGTTAAAATGTTGGATGACATAATATTTACAGGAAAGGGTAGAATGTAGAAATCATATTCAGCTGTTGGTGGATAAACTGCAAATTATCAAGGTTTTTCACTCTTGTTTATTCGCAAAACTTGTTGATTCATATCATCTTTGTTAATAGGAAACAGAGTTATAAAAAACTTTTTTGGGAATCATCGGGATGCTATGTAGATTAATCAACATGTTATGGTTTATTAACTCTTTATTTTCACTTGAATCATGATATTACTGTTTGCGCAAATATACCCTCCTAATCTCCACAAGCTACATGTACTGCAAAAAAAGATTATAAGACTTGTGTCGTTTTCAAACTCCAAAGAGGCTTTTGCACCAATGTTTAGAAAGCTCAGTAAATGTAAAGACATTTCAGATGTTGTCAGTAGTCATAGCAAAGATTCTTCCAGATATTGTTGTGGAGAAGTATGAAAGACCAAAGTGAACACAGTAATTCATTCATTAGAGAGGTTCAAAAAGGTTTGAATACATTAAGTCAACCGAAAAAACTGTATATACTTTGATGCTGAAATGTGGAAAAAGCCTAATGTGATATTTGTTTGGATGGCAATTTTCAAGACTGAATGGTGTTCTGCAAAGATTGTCCTCCTGTAAAATATGGCAATTTGTCGTACCTTGTAGGAGCAGACAAAAATGACCAAATAACACATATTCCTGTTTGGTGATGTCCAGCAGCTATAGTGAACTTCATACTGCCATAAAAGTAAATAACAAGAGTGTAAAGAGAGAGTGTGGACTATCCAACAAAGCCAACAAAACACAGGACTTTCCCACAGGTAGTTCAAGTCCAGTGTGAGGAAGCACTGATTTCCAAGACGAACCCTGACCTTTTTTACCGACGCTAACAATGTTTATTTTAGCCTGAAACCTAAAGGCAGTCTACAGCAACCTCACCAGATGCCTGCATCCTTACATGGGGGCATTCTTTTACCACATGGACCTGCTTGTTATACGTGAAATTATAGAGACAGATGACCTACGTAGGCGTCAAATTTGGAGGTGTGTCTCAGTTGGCTCAGTTTAATTTTAGCCTCAGCTGAAGGTTGATCTTATATTTGCAGTAATGACGGATATCCATCCCATGTCATCCCTGACATTTACAGCATCTTTTCAGCTTCAGAGCTGCAGTAGCATTAGAGTGAACAACACCTGTTTTCACATAGGTACATACAGATACATCTGTATTATTATAAGAAAAAAAAATCCTAAATGTCTTTATAAACAGCCTCTAGTCAGCTACAGCAAATCCGTGTTGGTGAGTTTGGATACGTGACATTTTGATGCAGTTTACGAAGCAGTGGGTGGGCAGAGAGGAGCAGGTGAAAGCAGAGTGAGAAGAGCTCAGGAAGTCAGACAGATATTTATTCATGATGTCAATGATAAGAGCCATCTTGTCACTGTAACTTTGTCCTGTGCAGACTCTCACACACACATAGACACAAACAATCACAATAGAAACACCCAGACAACCAATGCCATTAGGAATTAACAGATTATATCAATAAAAGGAGGCTCCTGACCTTTTCATGTGAGATTTGTCAGGTTTTGCTTAGACTGGCTGCACTGCTGGGCTCTGTCAGATGCAGCACTCTCAGAACGACATCTCCCTGTAAATGATTCTCTTAGAACATGATCCGTTCGATGTGACATGTAGGCATACCATCTGTAACATCCTTAAATATTCTCAGTGAGATGTGTGGAAATGTTTAAATGCCCTTAAAGTGAATGAAAGAAGACTTTTTCTAGCTTGCTTAGTCCCGCTGAGCAGAGTTGGACCTCAATTTACAATCAATTTAAAAGAAAAGTAAAATATTCATACAAATGTTGTAACAAATTGTAACAGATCGAGTTGATACCTTCCACAGTACAGAGTAAAAGGTGACTCTGCTTGTATCACATGTCCACACGGTGGTTACCAAGGCAACGTGATCATCTTTAAAAAAAGATCTCTAAGCCGTTAGGTGACAGGGGTTAAGAGACATGGAGAGCAAACCCAGGAGGAGACCCAGACCAAAGTGGCAAAGGTTAAAAAAGCTTTCATTCTTTCTAATGTCTAACCCGTGCAGTGCATTAGGAGCCACCTGAAGCAGGAGCTAATGGAACATAAAGTTAACCTATGTGCATCAGAGGAGGACGACTTCAAGCAGCACCACCTTTGAGGGAGCACCAGAGATTTAGAAGCACAGCTCGTAGCATGGATGTTCTTAAGTCATTCCCTGTAGTTTGGTGCGGAAGTTAGATGTACGACTTGTAGTAAAGTAGTAGTAGTAGTAGTAGTAAAGCCGGAGACATCCCCCCCACACACACCCCCCCCACCCATAAAAGAAACTGAGCTGGACTCAACTAACTGCTCCTAAGGAGGAACAATTGTCTGGCAGCTGTTATTTTTATACTTTGTTTTCTAACACTTCGATTCCAATGATTCAAATGAATCTTTTTACAGTTTTACTGTGACAACAAAGGTCACTGTCATTGTTTTAAATCCATTTCAGAAGACAACAAAAACAAAGCAAACAAAAGGCTTACAAAATATTCAGTATGAACTAAATCATAGGAGGAAACACGGTGTTGAATAGAAGGAGATTTGATATTGTTGGTATGATGGAACTTTAAAACAACATGTATTTAACAACAAACATAACTCAGCTATGGTCCACAGAAATAAATTGAAAAAAAAAAACAGTACCTATACATTTTGAATTTTACCAACTTTTTACCTGACTTTAATGTTACTTAAGTTTAAAATGTTAGTGATACATGCTTTGTACTTTAACTTGAGTACATCTTTTTAATAAGTTCATAAACCTCTCCCAGGTATTCAGTTTGATTGGATGTCCAGCTTAAGAGTGAATTAACGTTTTTCCATTTCACTCTTGTTGAGGCCACAGTGAGGTCCTGGGAAAGCTCAAAGCTTCAGAAATGGTTTCATACCCTTGTCCTGACCAATCGCTTGCCAGTTGTATTGCAGAGCTCTACTGGGACTTCTTTGGACTTGGCTTGGCCTAACTCTGTCTTGATTTTATAGTAACACAGAGAATAATTAAATTAACCAGCTTTCCGTGTAGTAATATAAACGTGATATTTAAAAACTGATATTGTTTAAATATGTCTCACACATTGTGCCAGGTTTCCAGTTATAATTTTGACCGGTTACACTAGTAGAGGTCAGTGGACCACAAAAGTGTGGTTCATCTTCAGAGCACGTTGATTGTCTGTACAAAGTTTACATGAAAGAAATTATACTAAATGCCAGAAATTATAGTGTCATAGCAGCACTTGAGGAAAGGTCCTATTATGACCAGGATCAGTAGGATTTGCCTTTGGGCACCATGAATATTAATATACATTTGCATTATAATACATCTGCAGTTGTTGAGTTATTTCAGTCAGAAATTTTAGACAGAGCCAAAGTGGTGGTTCGACCAATAAGCCAACGTTTCTACTGCTAAACATGGAGATTCTCAGGATTCAGGTCTTATATAACCTCATCCTGATGTTGCAACAGTGTAGACAGGCACATTATCTTTGAAGAGATACAGATTTTTTTTTCAAATTCACAGACAGACTCTTAAATACAAGGACTACAACACAACATGTATGTACACCGATTAACCAACTTGAAAATTTAATTTATGAATTGCACCATTTGCTCAAAAGAATCTAAGTGCAAGAAGAAAATGCGTGTACTGTTATATCCTCCTACAAACAAATTTAGCATGATATTTGTCTGAACTGGTGTTACAGATTTCATAAAAGTGGCATAATGCAATTCAGTGTGTGATGTCACTATCAGATGAAAAGTTGCAAAGATATGATCTTCCTGTCAAATGTGGTGAATGTGTTGTGGAGCGACAGCACCACCAAAAATTAATAGCCTTTTCATTATAATACAGTCAGTTATATGTGAGCTTAACAAATTATGACTTTGGGACTAGTTTAGATTTTGTAATCGAAATTTGTTCCTGATATCACATCGTATTGTATCACATGACCTTCTTCATACGCCCTGTATACTGTTTACTCTGTACCACACCATTTGTACTATTTGAGTAATATAGATCATGGAAAAAGCAATGAATGGCAAGTTTGCAAAGGCAAACAAGGCAATCCAATGGGAAAAAACGTCCTCAGCAAAGAGACAGAAAGACTTTTATAAAAGAGGTGTTGAGGAGACTTTAGTAAGAAGGGAGACCACCTAAAGACCTTTTCAGGTTTCAAGCATTAAACCCCTGCTCCCCTATACCCTCGATGAATCTAGACATGTAGGACAAAGTTTAGATACAAAGTACGAGCTTTGCTGTTGAAAGTCCCGGACATGAGTATTTACAGAAGAGCAGCCATGTGATCAAATAGCGCCCCACACATACAGTACATCCAAAGGCAGGTATTATCGACTTACAGGATGAGATCAACTCCCAGGAGACCATGAAACCTTTGACACTTGTTTAGAGTTTGACAGTGAGTATTTAGTAAAGACTGTAATTTACTACAACTAATAAAATGTGGTTCTCCTTCACTGAAATTGTGTTTCCGAAAAATTCTTATAATGGAAAAAAAAGTTTTTCTTTTGTCCAAATTGGTGGCTACTAACAGTCCAAAGCACAATGATTTGGTTGGGGGCCCAGATACATAAAGGTTAAGTTTAAATACTAAATAATCATGGTAACTTTTAAAATGTTTTGCTGAACTACCTGTTTTGTCGCATGAACTTTGTCTATACATTACGTGATTGGTTGCAGTAAGCAACATCAAGTTTTTTCACACTGGACTCTCTTTGCTTAATAAAGCATTTTGATTCAAATTATTGCAAGACTGGACTTAGTCACAAGTGGGCACATCAAACTGGAATGAGACCTTGGGGAAAACCTAGAACTTGCTGATAAGGTTATCTGGCTCGGGAACTCCTTGGCATTTCCTAGACAGAGCTGGAGATCGTACTGGGGAGAAGACGACCCTGCTGAATGTGCTGCCCTCCATTTTGTAAATGTATTTACCTCTAGTGATCGTGGTAAAGGACTCGGTGGCCTCCCTCATTAGTTCCTTTCTTGCAAAGTCCCTCAGTTCTCAAAGGGTGGCCCACTTTCGGCAAATGTATCCATGGGTTTTAGGCTTACCATTTCTTAATTCTGAACTTTAACTTTATACTTCAAGAGCTAAAGTATTAAGTAAATTGGAAACTTTATTTTGTGTTTCGTCCAAAAGCTCCATCGTCTGAATTTTACCCTTCAATATTTTCACTGAGTTTGACTGGAGTAATTTTTGAATTATATTTTTGGCCAGGATACTGATTCACCACTAATGGGACATTCCAGATACATGTGTATTTATACTACAATCCTTTAAACGCATTCGATGCACTCATGCGATTTAACTGTGACACTGTTGAATGTGTCACTTTAAAGGGGGTGAAAACATATAAAGCTAAAAACAGGTGGTTGCATATTTTGAATTAATTTGCATTAGTTTCCCAAGATATGACATGTTTCTTTTTTGTATTGTGTCCACTAATTCCAATTAAATTGACAGTGACTCATTGTTGTAACAAAAAAATAAAATAAAGATGAAAACTTCCAAGGGTGAGTGGATTTTTTAGGCACTGCATATGTTCGCTCAGGTTAGAGGACTGTCTTATTACTATACAGATAAACTTTCTTTTCTTCTGCCTCTTGGTCATCTCAACTATGTTTCAATGAAACGGAATACACACTGCATGTTTGTCTTTTTTTTGCCATGTTATCAATGAGTAAATAACCCAAAGATTTAATCACAGCTTGAATGTCAAAATGCTTGTACGGGGGGGAAAAAGGCAGCTGCCAAGTCTCTTAATCTATTCCTCTTATTGGGCAACTGCAGAACTGGTACTTACATCTTTTTTGCTGGTAATAATTAGGATAAAATAAAATTTATTAACTAAAATAAGAAAAAAATAAATCAAATTTAAAACTTAAACATCATCAGATTTATAACAAATACAGCACATTTAAAATGCTTGCACTTAGGGACGTTGTCTGCAGCAAACATCTGGGTTTAATATTCCTTAATATTCCTGTGACACAATCATGGGTATTGCAGCTTTAGTTAAAGTCATGAAAGCCCTGTGTTATATATGTAAAACATGGTGCTTTGGGTTTAATCTCTGCATTTACAGAGTGGTGATGGGGGACCAACTTTTCAACTAGGTGAGCTTTTAACAAAGCATGTTGCAGAGCTGAAGGCCACTGTATTCTGTCTTCAACAACCCTGCAGAGGCTCTGCGAATGGATGCATGGTGGAAAAAATATGACACTATGAAGTGCTGCCCCTGTAACGGCTGTATTTTGTGCAGGCTGAGGACAGTTTGGGTACAGTGGTTAGAGACAACAGCAAATATAAGGATTTGTGCATCTCTGAACTAAAGAAACAATCTAACCCTGGTGAGACACACCAGTTGACTTAGATTGACTATATTAAATTAAATGCTTGGAAATAATTAGACCTAATCAAATACCAACACTAGATTTTGAGGTTTGTGAGTACAGTCCACACCCAAAGGACTAGAACAAAAGTACATCTGTATTTTGTAATTATTAATGTGCTGGAGTGGTTAGTGCTGCTGCCTAACTGTTAAAAGGTCCAAGGTTTAAATCCCAAGCTGACCGCAGCTTTTCTGTGTGGAGTTTGCATGTTCTTCCTGTGTTTACATGGGTTTCCTCCTCCCACAGACCAAAGACATGCATGCTAGATTGATTGGTGACTTAAATTGCCCAAAGGTGTAAATGTGAATTGTTGTCTGTCTGTGTATGTCTCTCTGTGTTGGTACTGACAGACTCCGTGCTCCACCTCTTTCCCAAAGTCAGCTGGGGCAGGCTCCAGCCTTTGTTGACCCTGAACCTTGACCAGTGGTTACAGATAATGTGGACTTATTGTTTGTGAAATATGCAACTATATGTATTCACAATATGCACCACTTTAATTTACCTGCCTTTCAACTTTTTGAGGTCACAGAGGTATTTGGATGGACTGAGTGGTCGAGGTGTAGGTCACTGTAACCAAGAGAGCTAACACATTCAATTTATATTTGTAATGCTTAATTCATTTATGGGGAAGAAAACAGGCATGTGCAGAGGAAGTCATTATTGCTTGTTTGAGAACGATGTTCACTTCATCTATGAGTTTAAGTAGAAGTTCGTGTCATTCATAATGGAATCCTATCCTAAATTAGGAGCATCCTATCCCAAAGCGATGCTGAAAAATTGGTTCATGCATTTGCTACTTCTAGATTGGACGACTGTGTTTCTCCACTTTCAGGCTGCCCCAGTAACTCTCTAAAAAGCCTCCAATTAATCCAAAATGCTGCAGCAAGATTACTGACTGGGATTGGTAAGAGAGATCATATTTCACCTTCATTAGCTTCTCTCCATTGGCTTCCAATTAAATGCAGAATAGAATTTAAAACCCTTCTTCTTACCTATAAAGGTCTAAACGGTCAAGCTCCATCATATCTAAAAGATCTCTTAGTACCATATCATCCTACTAGACCACTTCGGTCCCAAAATGCAGGCCTACTTGTGGTTCCCAGAATTTCCAAAAATAGAATGGGAGGCAGAGCCTTTAGCTATCAAGCTCCTCTCCTGTGGAACCAGCTCCCAGTCCAGATTCAGGAAGCAGACACCCTCCCTATTTTTAAGACTAGCCTCAAAACCTTCCTTTTTGATAAAGCTTATAGTTGGTTATAGTCATGCTGCTATAGGCTTAGACTGCTGGGGGACTCTTCTCTTCACTCTCTCCTCTCACCCCACTTTTATAATGTCACCACTGTATGACATTAACTCTGTATCTTCTTTGTCCCGTAGTCGTCTCTCTCCCTCTCTTTCCCCCTCTCTCTCTCCCTGTCCACAGGTGTCCCCGGATTTGGCGCTGTGTGTCCTCCAGTGTGCAGCTACTGGTCCTATTAACCTGCTCAATGTTTTGTTGTTGCTTTTGTTGCTCTGTTCTTTTCTCTCTCCACTTTCCACTCTGTTTGGCAGATGTCCGTCCACCCTGAGCCTGGTTCTGCTGGAGGTTTCTTCCGTTAAAGGGAGTTTTTCCTCTCCACTGTCGCCTATAGCTGCTCAAGGGGGATTTGTTGGGTTTTCTCTACATGTTTGTATAGTCTTGACTTTATTATGTAAAGTGCCCTGAGATGACCTTGTTGTAAATTGGCGCTATATAAATAAAGTTGAATTGAATTGAATTGAATTGAATTGAATCCCATCCATTTGTTTCCAAGACATTGCTATGATGAGAATGGGACAGGGTTGTGATCACAAGGAACTTCACCTCTGGCCACGAACAGCTAACCAGGTCACACTTTAAGTGGACACTTGTGGCACATTTGAATAGATTTCCTTAGAGGGACTCCGAACTATGATGTTTACAGGAATGGGATGGGAGTGATGTCACAGTAACATTTGATCATAAAAATGTAACTGGTTCATGTTTGAGTCCAAGTGGGTGTTTCTTGAATTGAAGAAAGTCTCTTGATGCCTTCCTGAATAGAATGGATGAATGGACAACCCCAAAATATAACCGCTCACAACTCACCCAGTCATTAGGTGAAGCCCATATGAGCATGGTAAATGTCAGACTCCGAGGCCTTCACCATTCAAAAGATTGTGAATGTATTAAATGCATTCAAACATAATTGTACTTTTTAAAGTTCCATTTTCTGGATATTTCTACTAAGATTTTCACGTTGATTAATCAGTCGGTTATTAAAAATCCAAAGCAATGTCAGAAATATCTTCAGGCCACAATGTGTCGAATAAGAATTAGATCCAAAAGCTCGTATTTATTATAGTTCAGCAAGGAGGCAGGATAGCAATTTGGAAATGAGTGTCAGTTAAGAGGCTGTAATTGTTTTTATGGTCATGGATTATGGCCATAACCATTTGGAAAAGCAAATAGCAATTTGGTTCTTCGAGGTGACCCAGTTGAGTTTGACAGTTCAATGATAAAGGAAGTGTTGTTTGAAGGACTGCAAAATCAAGGGCAAATAGGTCATTGTCAATAGAGTGAACAGCTACAACAGCACATTCTGCCTGCTGCTTTGTCACTTAAGTTAGCTGTGAATATGTCCAGCTAAGTTAAATAGACTTGCAGCTGTTTAAGCCACACCAGTCAAGCTGATGCTGAACATAATTGTTCTGAGAAGAGCTAATGAAACGTTATTTACATGTTTTGCCCGTACTATCTGTACCACGACCCGGTATGCGGTGATGTCTACTGAAATGTGCCAAAGGAACAAGAACCCGTGAATGACGACAGAATTATTTGGTCCCAAGGCTTTACCTGCGGAAGAGGTGGCACCAGGATGAACAAAGGCAGTGTTTGGAGAGTTTGAAGAACTATCTTCAGTCACATACATATCTCAATCCCACTGAACATCCATGGATGTGCAAGAAAAGCCAGATTGAGGCCCCAGGTCTCAACATACAGAACACAGAGGATCTGCTGCTGGTGCCAGACGTATTAGGTGGTTTTAGGTTGTGACTTATGTCTGTCTAACAATTTAGCTCATAGCCTATGTGTTCACATTTTGACCAACCAGGATCATGTAAAACTCACAATGTTTTGGCTGCAATCAGTTTCTTTATCCGGTGCGCAGACAACAACAATCTGAAACTGAATGTAATGAATATGACAGAGAGGTAGGGAAGATCTGAAATTATGAGTTATGACTCAGAGAAAGCTGTGATGTTTGTGGCTGTCTTTCAATATATTATCTGGCCATATCTGAATTATGCATTATTCTTGCACATTGCTCCTAGATTGATTTTTTTTCTTTATTTTACAGACACACTGTTGCATCAGAACAGCCTGTTAGCTGCAATCGCACAGAGGATCACAGAGAGAACGCCACAAAGCAGATGGAGAAAATTCCAAATAAAAGAACATACACACAGGGCAATTTTCCCTCTTAGAGCAAGCAGAGCCCTTGCAAGTATGACAAGAAACTCGAACACTGTGTCTTTGATGTTGCGAGTAACAATAATCTCTTTGTTTGGAACCAATTCCATTTCCTTTAAAAGTCTGACCCCAACGCTCGGTAGCTGGAACTCTACCGTAATGATGTAGCCGGTCGCAGAAGAACCTGATGGAAGAAAAGGCCTGGACAGCCCATTAATGCTGACAGCTGAACCGCAGAGACCTTTAATGTGCTGTCGCCAACTATCTGCGAAGCTTTGTCTTGCCAGCAGTTTCCTCGGAAAGATGTGATTTGTAAAGAAGATCAATGAGGAATGATAGGGCTGAATTAAGCAGCAATCCATCATATGTTTGTACATGTAAACAGATATTCTACGACCAATTCCTGCTTTTCCCAATTTATTTTGCTTCCATACTCGGTTGGGCAACAATGTATTATTATGTTGATAAAATCTTTGCTCACACAGGACTTTTAATTTTGCTCTTTTTCCAACTAACTCAACAAAAATGTTTTTCCTTATAATGAGCTTGTTTGAGATATCAAATCGTGTTTTCTTTATTTAATTTTTTATTATTATTATTATTTGCATTTTTGCCAAATGCAGAATGCCTTTTAAAGTGAGTTGTTCCATTCTCTGTCACAAACCAGGTACTAACTTTGGACTCATGTATTCCACAAAAACAGAAGAACAACAGCAAAAGTGTTTCCCAAAAATGTTTATATATTTACTAACCAAAATTAGTTATTGTAGGCAAAATAATCCCTTTATATCTCAAAGCGGCACAATAAAGACACAGTATGCTGTTAATTTACAGAAATGGTAAATATGTTGAGAGTAAATGGATCATCTGTTACATCCATCTCCACTGATCCAAAGTCACTTTTGACACAATATGTTTATGAAACTTTAAATTAAAGTACAGTTGTTTCCTAACCTCAAGTAAAGTGCTTTAGTTGCCTAAACATAAGTAGTACACACAACTTTCAAGTCAAAATCAGGCGTTTGTCCATACAAGCATATAGGAGGAAGCCATTATGTTCTCGGAGTACCGTAAGATGTTTGAGCTGTGCGGCCCATTAGGAAGCCTTTAATTTCTCGCTGCAGAGCTCAGTCTGATTCACGGTGCCCCTAGGAGCTATAAAATGTTGATTTATCTCTCTCTCCTACAGCGTCAGCCTGGAGAGGAGCTAATGATGTACTACTGCAGCTATTTAAACCACTGTTTGAACACTGGTTTAAATATGGAAAGGGAAGTAAGAAATTAGCATCAGGTTTCCACTGTGATTTCAGCCTGCCTTCCTCGTTCCAGGCATACTGACTTGGCACCAGCTTCAGCATTTTTTTTCTCAAAGAAATATTATGTACAAAGATTAGTTTAGAATAAACATTTTACTAATTAAATATGTAAATATTTTTTTCAGCTAAATTATTACATATATAATATATTTTACATTTCATAATCTCTTCAAAATCAGATTTGTATCTCTAGTGTATTAATCATAATGTGGTGCAACTTGCAAATCAAAACATCATTTTCCGATTAAGATAAAATGTATTTTAAAGCAATTTAAAGCAAACGTGCAAACCTCTTCCTTCCCAAACTCCATTATTTTGTAGATGTTACCAGCATTGGTGCTCTGAAATAGTCCTGCTTTTACATGCATGATTTTCACAAAGGCTTTTTTTTTTTTTTTGCCTTAAAGTAATTTAAAAACAGTTTCACAGGTTCACCCCAATGTTAGCGTAATGACAACATGATTGCTGTCTGTTTTTTTTTCTGCATCTTCCTGAACTTGCTGGTCCACCTGACGATCTGGGAACATTTTTACATAATTTCTTAAAATTTTCTACCGCCTTGTGTGCCTCATGCAGCTACGGAGACAAAAGAGGTGTGACACTGGAGATGACTGCAGCTTGAAATCCAACATGTAAAAATGTGAGGTATACAGTAAAACATCTTTATTCACAAAATGATAATGGAGCAGTTTTTACCAGCTGGTTAAACCTCAACACAAACACAGGAATGATGCTAGAGGAGATGATTGATGCCAAAACATCCGTCATTAGCCTAGCTTAGCATAAATATGGGGAAACGTACACAGCAGCTTGAACAGCTCGGAAACTGACTAAATCTGAATGAAAGGGGATGTGATATTTAAGGTATAACCTCATGGGAGAATGCAGGCCTACTTGTGGTTCCCAGAATTCCCAAAAACCTTTAACTATCAAGCTCCTTTCGTGTGGAACCAGTGCTCTATAAATAGAGTTGAATTGTTAGAATAAAATAGAATATAATGGAAAAAAACAAGTCAGAAAATAGAATAGAATGGGTAAAACAAGTCATGTGCTTAAGAAATGTTAAAGTAATGCACAACTTACTATGGCTGGACTTTTTGCGAACTGACTTCCAAACACACACGTGCTACTGGCATGTTAGTCTGTTGTTTACAACCCCAAGTCAGTGACTGATTATGAATAATAGAATGTGACTAGCTCATTCAAGACTTTAAAGAGAGAGGTTTTTTGTGTTTTACAAACAAATTTGTGATTTTTGGGCTCCAGTTGAGTGACGGTCCCGCGTCACTCAAGTGTAGTTTTCTTATACAATTTCACTACATAGGTGTTTGATGTACATTTACATATACATTTATATTTAGGCATTTGGCAGACGCTTTTATCCAAAGCGACTTACAAGTGAGAAACAAACAAGCAATAAAATCTAAGTTTAGGAAAAAAACATCAAAGTAAAGTGATTACGGTTTCAAGAGAAAAAAGAAAAAGCAAGAGGAAGGAAGAAAGGAAGAGACGGAAGAGTTCTGTTTTCAGCAGTGTTTTAAATGTAGTGAGTGCGGTCGCTGAGCGCACAGAGTTTGGCAGCTCATTCCACCATGATGTGATGTATGTGGAATATAAAACTGTACTTGAAGAAGAAGGAAATTTTCCTTGTACTCCATGGTAAAATAATACACACAGCATAATTTCATGGCAACCCTACTGGGTTGGAGCTACCTATGGTCTATTATATACTTGCTGTATGTTGGTAAGTGACATGTATCTGACGTCTTCATGTTCTCTGCCGAGGTTGACAGTTAACTTGTGTAAATTCCCTCAAAAAGTGCTTGTTTACAATACGACACTTAGTTTGGCTTCAACAGATTCACATACATCATTTTTACTGGCTGTAAGGAGCCACTGCTGAATCAGGTTTGGATCTAATGTTCCCTTTTCAAACGAGGTTCTATCTGAAGTTAGGGTGGAATTCCTTTCACCTGTTATCATTTGTCAGCGATGACACTTCTGTCCATCCATTTCCACTTACTGCATAAAGACATAGACCAAAGCCAGTGAAAGCTCTGGAAAAAATGTTAGTCATTACAGACTGTGTAAAAAAATGTGGTTTAATTAAAACCTCATCTTTCCACAGCTGAGAACCTCTTTTATTAAGTCTTTACTCTGACAACAGCAACTGAGTTGCTAGAGACATGTCTGTCCTTTTTAATGACACATGTTTCTTTTAGTTCCCCCAGAAATAAACCGTCATTAACATTCCAGACGTTGACCGGAGGTGATAACTGGTCCACCTGCCATTGAAATTCCCCTCAGTCCACATTTCCTGGGAGATCTGTATTTACAGAGGCAGCAGGCTATCAGACAGTAAACTGCTGTGAGCAATTAAGACCACAGTGAACTTTGTCCAACAAACTGCAAAGAATTAAATCTGGAGACAGACTCTCAAGGTAGGGAAAAGCCTGACTTTGATTGCCTGTTTCAAGTGTTTGAAAGAGCTTTTTGAACTGGTATTTTCCTACAATTATGATTGCCATTTTTATGTTACATTATCCCTGAGACAAAAGGAGAACTACAAGCTTTCGCCTTTCATTTCCTGTCTTTGTTTCTTGTCTTTGTCTAGTAAAAACTCTATTAAAAATGAAAAAAGCCCTGCTGGTAAGTAAATGTGGTTGGAGGAAAATATTACTGATTGAAATGCACTGGCGCACTGAGAGCTTGATAATTTCAAAATTGGCCCAAAAAAAAGTTGTCCAGCAGTGGTGAAGAACAAATTTAAAAGAAAAGCTAACATTTTTCGCTCAACTGGTGGAAAGTATGGCATACTTGCTGTATCAGCGTACAGTATCTAGCCTGGAGAAACTAACTAGATAAACCTAAGCCCATAACAGCCTTCCAAATTTTTAAGCAGCGGAGATAAAACAACCATCTGTTTTTTTTTTTAAGTGGTTGCATTATGCATTTTCTTTTATTTTAGTTGTCATGCACTTGTTCTGAGCATGGGCATCCATATTAAACAAAAGTAAAGTTCCAAAATATGAGCTGAGTGTCTGTGGAAGAAATGCAGATTCTCTGTTTCTCTGTGTATTGTTTGGTATATGGGGAACCCAATGAGGCTTGACTCTGTGGTAAAGTTAAAATAGGTTCATTGTAGTATGAGGTGTACATGAGGGGTGTTAGGCTGGCCCGGGCTGGGGGGAATGCTTCAGGAGGGGTGACACAGATTTCTAGATGCTCCTGACAGCACAAACACAAGGATTGAGTAAACCAAAGGAGTATTCAAGTGGACTGACTATTGTGATGAAGGTGGTGATTTGCGGCAGGACAGTGGCAGAGATGGCAAGAAGTGAGAGGAGGAGATGGTCAGAGCCACCAGCCCGTTCTCATATCGAGGCATCAAAAAAGCAGCTTAGCATACCCGTTTGCATCGGTGATCGCTCTGAGCCGTCAGTGTAGTACAATGGAAAGGAACAAAGGTGAACAGGGTGGTGGATGATACAACAAGACACAAGAGTTTTCCACAGGAGCCCAGGGTTTTACTCTAGTGCAAGACGTTGTGCGCTTTAATGAGGATCCTAACACAATGTGGCGTAAGTGCTTACTATAGTAAGGAAGCAGGTGTGTGCTGTTGCCACCGTGGGTAGTGAGTTGTTTTTATGTAATTTATCTTGTACCTTAACCTTACACAGAAGTTTTTGTTCCTAACCCATGTTCCATCAAATAACCTTAGCCTGAAGTTGTTTTCTCTTACTCTGACGCAGTTTTTGTGCATATAAAAGTAGTTTTTGTGGCGTCAAATGGTGGCACACCTGGAGCATCCAGTAGTAACGCCATAGGGTATCTGTGGCGTCCATATGATGCTAGGCAAACCGGCACGCTTCTACAAGCGAGAGGGAGCCTAAAAGATGTCAGAGCTAAAGCTAAGAAAAAAAATTATAATTGTTCTTAATCGGTTTCAGTATAGCCCCAGAATAAAACAATTACCCCAAAGTTGTGCTACAGACAAAATTGTTACTTATGTCTGTGTGAGTTTTTATGCAGGTGATTTTTCACTACACGGATGTTATGACCTCTGTGGCACTAATTCCAATTTAGGGAAGGAAGAAATACAATAGTTAATGGTAAATGCTGCAATTAGTAACATAGGGGCTCTGTTTAGAGAAGCAAGGAAGGATGTTTCATGGTAGAGCTGATATTCTGACGCAGATTATGTTTTGTTTTCCTGCCTTATATAAATGTCCAAACCATAGATTGCTCCATATACAAACTATGATTTGATTAACCACTAACCTTAAGATAACAGGTTCTTGAAATTAAACAGGTCGTTTATAATTTCCCAGACCTGTTTCATGACTAATAGAAAGAAACTGTAATCTGTGCTTCAGTGTTATTACACAGTTTTACAGGAGCATTAAATTATGGTAATTTCCAGCACTGATACCCAGGATTTAATGTTATCCCATGGTTCCTTTCTGACACTAGCCCAGAACTGTTTAAAAACATAATAAAATTAGTGTTGCGATATTTTGCCATTATTTTCAGGCTGTGTGTGCCGTGTTTTGGATCATGCTGCTAGAGATTTAAGTATAAAGGGTGTGAGAAAATTTTAATTCAAGCTTTGAGGTGTTTTCTGGGAGTAACTAAAGTTGCCCTAACAGAATTTAAATTGTGGAATAGATTGACCAAAATTAAAAACATCAGATTGAGAATTTTTATGTTCGACACACACACATTGTGTCAAAAGGCAGAGTACTGTACGTGTGCTCCTTATTAAAGAAAAAAAAGGCGTGAGATAGCATGTAATCTGAAAGAAGGAAAAAATATTGATTTAAATACAGAAAGTGTATTTGGCATACTTTAGGACTGAAATTTAGTTACTAATTTAAAGTTAATGGTAAATGTCCGGCACTAAAATAGCACTATTCTACCTGTTGGTACTCAAAGCGCTTTACACTGCTTCTTATTTACGCATTCACGTACCGATTGTTGAACTGCTTTGCAGCTGGCGAACACTCACGGGCAGCAACTAAGGACACTGACATGTGGGGGGATTGAACTCAATAACTGTGGGATTGGTGGACGACCATGCTACCTACTGCTCCGCGGTCGCCCCACTAATGTGTATATTGCCATGTATTGTAAAGTTGGACACTGAGAAACCATAACGGAAGTTTAATGTTTTCAATGCCTTGGAAGGGGAGACTTTACTTGAGAAAGGACACGCTCAACTTTCTGCTTTAGCTTCTCGGGGCAATGTTGAGATGACATGTTGCTCCACTGTTCTTCTCTCCTGGACAGATGGCGCCCGTCTTGCCTGAGGTTAGTTTAGTAGCAGCTCTAAAAGCCAGCATCAGAGAGGCGATGGACAGCTCTGTTTGTCAAGCAGTGGTTTGTGTAGAGGCACGGCAGACCCTGTACCTGGGAAAATGCATTTTTAATAACATGCATTTAGACATTGGCTGTATGCATTTAATAAGTCATTTTTGTACCTGCACACTAATTTCTTTCCATCCTCTGGTATTTCCAAAGTAATTAATCCCCTTGTCGTACCGAACTCATAGCAAATGTTGCAAGTGTCCAAATCCCTGGGCCTCTAATGCAGATAAAATGCTTTTTTACCTTAAGGACACTTGAAAACACATTTTTAAGAGCTTGCCATGAGGCATAATGAACTGCCTAGATTTATAAATATATAACCACTACCGTGGATTTCATCTGGATTTTTGTTGTTTTTAGAGTCAGGATATTATGAGATAGTAACAAACACATCTGGGCGACTGTGGCTCAGTAGGTTCCGCGGTCGTCCACCTATCCTACAGTTGTTGCTTTGATCCCCAGCTCCTCTGGTCACATGTTGAAGTGTCCTTGAGGAAGACACTGAACCCCCACTTAGTTGCTCCTGGTGAGTGTTGGCCTCACCCATTGGTGTGTGAATGAGTAAATAAGAAGCAGTGTAAAGCGCTTTAAGTACCAGCAGGCAGAAACGTGCTATACAAGTGCAGATCATTTACCATCTCAAAAAAAAAAAAAGAAAGAGACTGCTCTTGTCTTCCCCTTCTACCCCTCTGGACCAAACAGAGCAGGATTTCAAACCACCACAGAACACTGGTGGACCAACTACAGATTTAAAAAAAATAATCTTTTAATAAATGGGTCCTGGAGACGGTTATTATGTTAAAGGCAGTTAGTTGTAGGTCGATAACTGCCCTCAGGCTTTGCAGATCTACCAAGTTGTAGTCTGTGTGTTTAATATTTGGATACAAGCATTAAAGTCTCTCGGCACCTCATTTAAAGAGTTTGCACTGTAAGATTTCAGGCCTGTAAAGTTTATTTTTTGCTTCAGAAAACCTTTGAGGTCTTGTAACTGTTTTATGCTTGTCTTCCTCGATTTTTCTCAGCTCTTCTTCCATTAGCAAGCTTCTTGGGCTTAATGGCTTCCATTTCTTCTTCATCAGCAGCATCCCACTCTTCAAAAGTTAAATGCTCACTGAGAAGGTTCAATGAAATGTAACATTTCTCCATTTATTGTGTTGTTGTTAAATAGCCAGCTCAGCACTTGGTGACGATGTGTTAGTGCTGTTGTTGTGGTTACGTACAGTTTGATAGAGGCGCTTTAATTAGATATGGCAAACAGGTTGTAGGTGTGAAGTTAAGCTGTACAGTATTGCAAAGTAATCAACAACTCCTAACTAATGAGAATCCTGAATGTTCCGAGGCCTGTGTATAAATGATGATAACTAATAATGGAAACAATCATTTTTATGGCAGGGCAATCTCATTATAGCTGACATAAACAGTTAAATACATGTAACACTAAAAAGTATTCTAATATCGACAGGCAGGACTTTGTGTTGCTGTTAAACTTTTATTTTTAAGACTTTTATTTTTGGAGTATATATATTTGGTCAAACAGTAATTATCAATTTAACAAACGCTACAATACTGACTCTTTTGCACTACAAGCTGATAAGTATGAAGTTCATTTCAGTAAAAATGCTTAAAGGAAACAAAGAATACAGCAGAGAAGACTTCAAGCTGCCTGTGTCACCCTGAAGCTTCTGCTTCATCTAATTATCAGATTTTTTTTTCCTTGTAAAAACATCACAACTGAAGGTTTGTGATACAACAATAACCCATCAAACCCAGGAAAGGAGACACCCCACAGCTTGTGCCTCTGATGTAATCACTAATTACACATTTGTGACTTCAGCAATAATAATATTCAAATCACGAAAAACAGCCATGGCATAAAAAAAAGGGAAATAAGCACATTGATGATTACATGAGAGGCTCAGACTATCTTGACAAATCTTGATAAATTAGTGTGCTGAGAAAGTCCTCCATCCCCGGAATGAGGGACATGTAAACATGGCCAGAGATGATGGAGTAGAGATGTTGTTGCAGGGCAGCTCCCTCCTACTGGAAACCAGCTGCTCAGGTCAGGGATCAGACTGGGCAGGAGCACCCCGGTGACACTGTAATGACAGCAGCTACCTGTAAAACACAAGCAGAGTAGACAACAGGCATCAATCACCCAGCAGAAACCGCCGCCACCGCTGGCCTCCTCGAAGTACGAGGAGGATGCAGAACTCTTACTAAGAGCACTGCCTCGGGCTTGTTATTCCTTTTCATTTGTGAATTATTAATTGGTAAGAAACCAATTTGTTCTTTTTATTCTAAAAGTGTCACAGGTTGTGGGAAGTAATTTATGATATGTGGTCAGCAGCTGAGTTTTAATTAAGTCCAGGCCAGAGATCACGGTGCTGGAGATGGAAGTGGTTCATTAATCACCAACTACCAGACTAACCTGGTACATGAAAGGCCAAAGCACATCACTTTTATCTGAATTAGACTTAATAGTTGGCCAATAGGAAACATGTGAGTGAATTAAGCCTTGTGGGGAGGGAAGATTCTGAAGATCATGATGGTGCATCTTGATGAACCGACAAAAACTGAAACTAATGGAAATGTTGTTTTACTATAATATCCATCTAGAGGGAACCACCTGTTTTACAACACACGTCACTCTGTCACAACTACAGTAAAAGATATTGTGCTTGTGACATGTGATTTTGACAGATTTAACCCCTGTCCATCAATTCTTCTAAAAATATCTCAGGGTCATTAGATGTGTTTTTGTCCAAATTGTGAGGAGCTATTATGATCTTTTGGGTTTAAAGTGGTTTTCACATCTCACTTCTCGGCCAAGCAACTTTTGACTGATGTCATGAATGCTGACCTCAGTAGAGTTGAAAAAAAAAGTCTCTTACCGGAAATTGTGAAATTTTTATTAAATCTGCAATGTTCAATAGTGTGCAAAGTGTTGTTCTTTCGTGGATTATGGTCTTCACTGAGTTCTTTTGTTTTCTCAGAGGAATGGCTTTATATACATGTCAAGCACCTTTCCCCTCTTCTCATTTGGAATTTCTAGTTCCACCAGATATCAGGGATTGGTAAATTAGTGTGTTTAAAAATTATTTTTAGTGTGGTTGGGGTTGAATAACTTATTTCCTTCAACAAAGTCATAATTTAAAACCAGACAAATGAGACAAATAAAAAGAGAGGAGCTAATTCTTTTTCACACAGCTGTAATACTTTTTTGATCCAAACCTTCCCAAAATGAAAGGCAGTGTTAAAGGACAAAATAAAACACTTAGATTCAGTGCCACTGAGTTCTGAGTCATTTCCAGTGACAAGCATCACTGGGAGTTAATAGACAAGTCTATCAAGAGTTTAAAGGAAACCACTGTTAGCCAGCAGAAATGGATGGAAAATAACACCGACCCTGGTATAAATGACAGTACTTGGTATTTGAGAGATCATTTTTTTCCAGGTCATCAACTTAGTTATGAAGTCAGTTTTTGCTGTGCGAAAGGAAAGATGAATATTGCCACTCAATCATCTTCAATTCAGAGAATTGAATCAGATGTGTCAGAGACTACTGTGATTGGGTAATCAGCTCAGCAAATCAGTGTACAAGAGGAAAAATTAAAACTGCCTCATCTTGACTACTTATGTTTATCTTCATCCCAGCTAAACATTTCAACACAAGAATCTCTAAAATGATTCTCATGTTTGGAAGATGATCTTTGTCCTCAGCCATCTCAGAATTACTGGTTCCTTTAGGTGGTTCTAATAATGTGCATAAGTGTTGAGGTAAGTGTGATCCTGATGTATAGAAAAGGTGATTTCAATAATGGACATCATGGACATGATGTCTCAGTTTTCTTCCTGAAAATTTTACCAGGTATGAAACTGATTTCTGAATTGTTTCCATGTACAGAGAGTCTGTTTTCTCCACAGAGAAGCACACGAACAGAGCAGAATGGCTTTTTAGCCTATTTTTTCTTCATCAATTTTTGGGCTGCTGATTTTGCTAATAATTAAATCTTACAAAGGGTTGTCAGGTCCACTGCGTTTTGTCCAGTAAAGAGACTTTAGGGAATTTGATTCTGAAGTTCAGCATTAACAAGCCCCAGATGAAAAAAGCAGGTCATTCTTATTGCTAATGAATATTTGTTGAGCGACTTCACTTCTCCTCTGGCCCGCTCTCTGTGTGTGTGTAAAGAATGGTGTCCAGGGATTGGCTTGTTTAAATTCACTGCTGCTGCTGGATTGGACCAGCTGTTTCAGTCTTAGGAGAAAACATGTAGAATAGTGGATGGCAGTAATGCACCTTAAGGCACCTGCTAGTCAAAGCAACTAGAAGAAGAAGAAGGAGGACGAGGAGCAGTTTGTCCCTGCACCTCTGCAAATCCCAGCCAAAGGAACGTTCTGTTTTGTGACAGTTCTCAGACCTCTTTTCTCAGACTGAGAGAGAACCAAATTCTCACATTTTTGTTAGGAGTTTAGATTATACGACTTGTTTTTTTATAGTTTTTTGGTTAAGTAACTTAATGATTGTAATTAAGTTGTTTGCTTGTTGTTTTGAGCTTATCTCTAAAAAGAATAAAGTTTGCCTCAGACTTCTGTTCTGCCTGATTTATTTGGGAATGACAAGAATGGGAAAGACATATTATGACACCTTATGACATATTAGTGTTATTCCTAAAGTTCAGGGCCCATTTTCACCTTCAATCCATTTCCCTTTCCATTACAGTACAGAAAAACAAACTGAAATGTATCACTACAAGTCATGTGACAATCGTATTATCCGCCCAATAGAGCAGTAAACAGAATGCTGTGGGCTTTTTGAGACTGCAAAGTGCTTCACACGTTATAAAGAAGGCCAGCTGTCAACTGGATGCAAGTCAAATGACATTCTCTCTACAGACAAACCTCTCCAGAGTTTGTTTGGGACTGGACCAAGACCACATCCGGTCAAGGACTTTGTTACATGTGGTTTGGTCGACACCTGATCTTAGGTGCTGCGCTCAGACCTTCACAAACAAATCACATCAAGGGGGAAAAAACGTAGGACTGATCCTGATTAAATAGGGCACATTTGAAAACACCCCTAGATGCTCATCAGTAACCAGCTCCAGTGTTCTGCTATGTCATAAAATCAACCTAAAACTTTGTGTGATGTTTTACACACGCCGGTGTCTTGCCTTCCCTCCACCAGCCTATAATCTTCAGACGCTCCCAGATAATCACTGAATGCCGCCTGCAGCGATGTCTCATGTTTTCATGTATCACTGATACTAAAGGCTGCAGCTGAGCCACTGACCACACACACACACACACACACACACACACACACACACACACTCACACAGTCCCTGCTAAAGCAACAAATTTTATTTCGTTTCACAGAATATCTTTTTATGTAGCAGTTATTTTCATTTTTATTGAATTTTACTTAGATATTCTGGCAGCGCTGGATGAAGAAGATTAAATTGAATGGAACTACAGGAAGAGGAAAAACAAATTTGTGTTTCTCAAAGTTTTCTGATGGACTCAAGAGCCTCCAAACTCTGTGTGATAAAGAAAATAATAAATTACATTAGAGGAGCAGAGCCAGGAGGTTGATATTGAGGCTAATTTCACACATCCAAGCCAAAGTTGTGGACAAAGAGCAGCAGATCAGGACTTACAACCTAAACAAACAGTGTTACAAAATGCAAAGACACAGCTAATGCTACCACTAGACAATCCAACTGACAGGTAGATCACATCAAAAATCCCCTCAAATGTCAGACATCTGCCTTTCCCTCACTTTATCAGCAGCGACTGTTGAAAGAGACAGATAGGGATATTTAGACAGTAAAAACACACCGTCAGAGCAAAAAGGCGTCACTGAGAGTGACACTGGAGAGGCAGGGCATGAGGGAGGAGAGGCTGCAGCAAGAGGGAGAGACGGGACAGAGCTGAAGGGAGAGCAAGAGTGATGAGAGGGCGATGAAGTTTGACAGGAGAATGAACATGATCACACTGCAGAGCCCGTCCGTGAAAAGACCCGAGGCGTCCGTCAGATTAGTGATTTTGTGCCCATCTGCACAATTTTCCTATTCTGACCAAGTGGAAGGATGCCAGTTAAGGAGGAGAGGAGGTGGATAGAGCAGTCAGTGTCAAGGTAGATCTGTCTGTGTGCGTCTCTACTTTGTGTGTGTGTGTGTGTGTAGATGTTTCTTTCTAGAGATCAGAGGCCATGGAGTTTAGAGTTTGCTTGGCTCACACAGAGAGTGTTGCCACATCAAAGCCTGTTTGCATCCACAGAGAACATCCCCAGCTACAGTGAGCACACAAACACACACACACACACACACACACACACACACACACACACACACACACACACATTCCTTAGCTCATATTGTTTCCATCAACCTTCACCGCTGTTTGCTCTTTGTCTTAATCTTTAACTTAGTCTTGAAGGATCTTCTTGGTTTATTCCACCACATTTTATAGTTGGATGATAAGAGAAATTGTTTACCCACATCTAAACCAGTCTAGGTGGAAGTGAACATTTCACATGGCTTACATGTGATCTCTAGCTGGCAAACCTAATATACTGCATATTCAGTGCTACTGTGGCTGACCACTTCTGGCAGGACAAATGTCAATTACATCCATTTGTTAGTAAGTCCTAACCTGAACTAAGCAGAAGGTGCATATCAATTCCTCAGTGTATAGCAGAACAGTTGTACACATAACTAGGATATGTACAACTGGACAAATGTAACACAAAAAAGATTTGACATTTAGCAAAGGTTTAGGGTATTTTCAATGCTCACTTTTATTTTTTCTCTTTCAAATAACTCAGACTGACTTTGGAGCTTTTTTTACAACCTGCCTAAACATGTGGCTGCTTGTATTTTCACCACATCTCAGCAGGTTCACAATGTTAGCACATCAGCTGATCTCATCAATTACCCAGTGACTTGAATACTTGCCAGACCTCACTCCCCCTACAGATTTATGGCTTCATGGTCCTGGCCCTGGTCATATCTGTGGTCCTCACCTGGCTTCCCAACAACACAGCCAGTGAAGAAAGCCCGGCAGCGGGTTTGTTTTATGAGTCTGCTTGAAAAAACAGGGACCTACACGTCAGCCTACAGAGAGTCAGTAAGTCTGCAGACCACATCATCAGCTCTCCGCTGCCCTTTATAAGATCCACACACCTGTACGCTCTACAGTACAAAGGTAGGGTGTGGCTAACTCCAGACACCTAAGTGGATGATAAAAAAAGAAAGTGACTTCCTTAAATATGGGCTGACATAAAGCCCTAACATAACACCCCCTCAGATCACTAGTGATTGTAATGCGACACTAGAAATGCTCGTACTTTAAATTATTTTTGTAAATAAAAAAAAACTCAACTTATGATCTGCAAAAATAAGATCTCAGGTTTTACTTTAAGAAGACAAGCACCTTTGCTGATTAAAGTGATCACCAGCTCCATTGCTTACTAGCGCCTGAAAAATAAATTGGTGATTCTCTGGTTAGCTGGAGATTCATTGAATTATAAACTGGAACACGGCTAATTTGGACATTTGTGTTTTTTTTATTTAAAAAAAATAGTTTACAAACCTATCTAGACCCTTTGGTGTGTCACTGTGGTCAAGTGTATCCCACTTTCTTTTTCAATTCTGCCTATTTCACAGTATTGTGCTTCGTATTTCAACTGTCTTTTTAAATTAAGCTGCCAACTGCTACTGCTTCTGTCGTATTCACTGCAGGCTGCCAAATTCCGACTGGATCACTGTCAAGCAGTAGGTGGCCTGCTGATCCAGTCAACATTAATAAACATTAATAAAAGCTAAAACTTAATTGAGAATTCTCCAAAATATGTGTCCATCCATTGCAAAATACACATAAACAGTTGACACTGAGTATCAGGACTGCTGCAAAAAACATACGGTGAAGGATGAATCAAGGTAAGGCCGTAAAGCCATTTCTAAAGTTTTGAGAAAACATGCAATATCTGAACCACTCAAGAAATAATTTAACATATAAAATGGTGAATGCCATGAATTCTCTTAAATCACTTGTTTGAGCGACTTAAGGGCACAGCTGTTTGTCTGAGTGGTTTCTGCCTTTTGCCCCTTTATCATACAAAATAAAGTTTCCTTCAAATTGTATTTGCTGACGTAGAACAAATGGAATATATGGAAGTTGGTTTTAAAAGACAAGGTTGCAAAAAGAGGCACAGAGGAAAAACAAACCTTGTCAATAGTCAATAAGGCATTTTAAGAAGCGGAGTCAGAATGAAACACTGCCGTTTGTTTGCAGTGTGGCTCCTCTCAGGCAGAGTTTAATATTTAGCAATATTAAACTAATTTGCAACATCACAACGGAATTCTAGCAGTAAATTTATAGTTAATTACTGGCTACTAAAGTGCGTTACTTTACAGCAGCTACTGTCATTCTCCAATTGTATAATGTGACCTTACAACAATTTCATAACACATTTACTGTGAAATCTAAATTTGATATTTTTCAATTTATTAATTTGTACAACATAGTGTGACATTACAGTAATATCAAGACACCTTGAAATTTAGTTTTTAACTGCATACTGTCATATCATAGTAACATTAGGTGCATTTATTGTACTATAACAGTGTAATACATTTTCAAAGTAGCTCATGTGAAACTGAGTGTGAAATACTGCATACTGTGAGAGTAATGCTACCATTAGCCAGTAATTTGTATGTACAGCCTACTATTTTACACTGTGCATTTACCAAAGAAATCAGGGAGTTTAAAGCTTGTTTTTTTACCAGTCTTTAGCCTTCAAGCTGCAATTTGTACTCGAGCTGGTATCAGCATTAGCTAAGTTGGATGGGTGCAGGTTTGTCCTTCAGTCCCAGCAGTCAGCACACATAGCTGCATTACATACATGCTGGAGCAAGTTTTAAAACACAATTTGTCAGAATGCTCATAACAACTGAATAAAGAGACTTATTGTTGTATGAAAACTGTACAAAATTGCCCATTGTGTTCCAGCTGTAGTTGCAGCTCTTTTAAGTGTTTAGGGACATAGTACTGCAAACCAGTTTAACCCAGTGCTATTCTATGCTGATGACATGCAAGTTGATATTGTTATGAAAAAAATTGCATTCACCTGCTGTGTTTTAAAATTTACAGATAAAAAGCAATGTGCCTAATGCTGATTTTTGTGGAACTCTATTTGAACTCTTTAGACATATGATCTGAACTTATTTAACAAAATGATGCCATCAACAGTATAAAAATCCTTAGGCAGTAACTGCAGCATTTATAGTACTATGAGAAGGTATTAAACCTAAGTGCAGTTGCTGAAGGGCATTATTATCCTCCAGGAATTACAACTCTAAGATCAGTGGTTCAAAGATTTGGTTAAGGCAGGACAGCTTGGGTCGATAAATGTTAAGGTCACATTATGAAATTGAAGCACTTTCTGCTTTATTGAGGGGATTTTGCTGTTGGTGTAATTTGAAATAAAAATGTGTACAAGCCCCGGCAGTAATAACAGAAGCGCTGTGGTATAGGTCAAAGTTTATTAACGCACTGGACTATGCACAATTATGTGTAAAATACACTATATAATATAGACTGTGTCAAGAGTTTGAGAAATACATTGCTGTAAGTGGATTCAAGAGTTCTAAATGTTTGCAATTGGCTTCATCCAACAAACATCACAAAACCCAGTCTTAAACAAACTGTTCTGAGTGTAGCAGTTAGAGTGGTTTATCCACAGACTTGAGAGATTTAGAGATTTCAATCTGGTTTAGATCAATACAGCCACTGTTCTTCCCCATTTCCAAAAGACAGTGTTTAGATGCGGGAAGCTAATAGCTCTTATCAATCACAGCCAAAACTGGTGCCATGGTGCTGCCATTGATTGGCAGTCAGCAGCAAATGGATGGCTTCTCTGTAATGCTAGAGCAAGTAAGCCAACAGCACTGAACATACAGTGTACCACATTTTGCATACACGGGGTACAAAAACAGAAAACCGCAAGAAATAAAAAATTCAAACTTGAATTAACAAAAGCTTTCTTTAGTTCATTTACTGCAAAACCTTTTATCAATACAGAACCTTTAAATATGATTTGAATTTTTGCAAACAGTAATATTTAAAATAATCTTCTGTCTGAACAAGTTGGAAGAACTGGAATTTAGTCACAAACATATTGGGTGATGGCATTGTGATATTGACCTTTACCTCCTTTAAGTCTGTTATCTTTGAGTCTCAGTGGATGGTAAATTTAATGAAACCCCCTCAAGTCATTCCATATAACATATACATGAATACCATGGATGAGAGTTTACTGATCTTTAACCTCAAACAACCAAAAAATAATTAGTGCATCCTTGATACCAACTGAATTTGTTTGCCAAAATTTGAAGAACAAGATGTTCTGGAGATGGCATATTGACATGAAATGGGACAGATCAAGGCTATGAATTGCACTTAGCCTGGAAAAAGACTTTATACTTATACAGATTAGCTTAGAAAACCCATCAAATCCCCCTTGAGCAGCTATAGGCAACAGTGGAGAGGAAAAACTCCCTTTAACGGAAGAAACCTCCGGCAGAAACAGGCTCAGGGTGGGCGGCCATCTGCTTTAACCGGTTGGGGTGAGAGGAAAGTGGAGAGAGAAATGAAAAGAACAACAAAAGCAACAACAAAACATTGGGCAAGTTAGTAGGACCAGTAGCTGCGCACTGGAAGACACACAGCGCCAAATCCGGGGACACCTGAGGACAGGGACAGAGAGAGGGGGACAGAGAGGGAGACAGACGACTATGGGACAAAGAAGATACAGAGTTAATGTCATACAGTGGTGACATTATAGATGTGGGGTGAGAGGAGAGAATGAAGAGAAGAGGAAGTGGCTGAGTGCAGAGTCCCCCAGCAGTCTAAGCCTATAGCAGCATGACTATAACCAACTATAAGCTTTATCAAAAAGGAAGGTTTTGAGCCTAGTCTTAAAGTACAGAGGGTGTCTGCTTCCCAAATCTGGACTGGGAGCTTGTTTCACAGGAGAGGAGCTTAATAGCTAAAGGCTCTGCCTCCATAATTCTGCCAACAAGAATTATTATTCTTATTATTCATCACTAATAGAGGAAAACAAGAACAACCCCAGGTTTCTTTTCAGCACTGTAGCCAGGCTGACTAAGAGCCATAGTTCAGTTGAGACTAATATTCCCTCAACGCTAAGCAGCAATGACTTCATAACTTTCTTCAGAAAATCATAGCTATTAGAAACAAAATTCACCAGACCCTCCCCACAAATACAACAGAATTATAATCATTAGTCCTCAGTGCCTTTTAGACTGCTTTGTACCCATGAATCTTGCTGAGTTAACTTCAACTATTATGGCATCAAAACCAACATGTCTGCTAGACCCTATTCCAGTTAGACTGCTCAAAGATGCTCTACCCTTATTAGACACGTTCGTATTAGATATCATTAATCTATCTTTGGTAACAGGATATGTACCAAAGGCCTATAAGGTAGCTGTAATCAAACCTCTACTTAAAAAACCTTTGTGATCGTGATCCCGGTGTTTTAGCCAATTACAGACCAATATCCAATCTCCCCTTTATTTCTAAAATACTTGTTTAGAGTTCAGAGTTTAGAGAATTTAGAGTTCATCATAGCACAGAAACCGCACTGATTAAAATCACCAATGATCTTCTTCTGGCTTCAGATAATGGACTTGTCTCGATATTAGTTCTGCTAGATCTTAGTGCTGCATTTGACACCATTGATCACAGAATATTATTACAGAGACTAGAACATGTAATTGGGATTAAAGGAACTGCACTAAACTGGTTTAAATCTTATCTATCAGATAGATTCCAATTTGTTCATGCTATTGATGAATCTTCTGCAAACAGAAAAGTTAGTTATTGAGTTCCACAAGGCTCTGTGTTAGGACCATATATCTCCTTTTGGAAACATTATTAGAAAACACTGTAAATTTCATTGCTACGCTGATGACACAGTTATATCTATCTATAAAACCTGATGAAACAAATCAATTAATCAAACTACAAGCATGTCTAAAAGACATAAGGGACTTGATGACCTGTAATTTCCTTCTTCTAAAAGATTAGATGAAGTTATTGTCTTCGGGCCTAAAAGTTTAAGAAACATGTTTTCCAACCATGTCGTTACTTTAGATGACATAACTCTGGCCCCCAGTAGTACTGCAAGGAATTTGTGAGAATGGCCAGGATTTGTCATTTAGCTCACACATAAAACAAATCTCTAGAACTGCCTTCTTCCACCTACGGAACATTGCCAAAATTAGGAGCATTCTGTCTCAAAGCGATGCTGAAAAACTGGTTCATGCATTTGTTACTTCTAGATTGGACTATTGTAATTCTCTACTTTGAGGCTGGCCCAGTCAAACTCCATCCTACATAAAAGATCTCTTTGTACCATATCATCCTTTTAGACCACTTCAGTCCCAAAATGCAGGCCTAATTGTGGTTCCCAGAATTTCCAAAAGTATAATGGGAGGCAGAGCCTTTAGCTGTCAAGCTCCGCTCCTATGGAACCAGCTTCCAGTCCAGATTTGGGAAGCAGACACCCTCTCTACTTTTAAAACTAGGTTGGTATAATCATGCTGCTATATGCTTAGACTGCTGGGGGACTCTGCACTGTGCCACTTCCTCTTCTCTTCATTCTCTCCTCTCACCCCACATTTATAATGTCACCACTGTATAACATTAACTCTGTGTCTTCTTTGTCCCGTAGTCGTCTCTCTCCCTCTCTGTCTCCCTCTCTCTGTCCCTGTCCTCAGGTGTCCCCAGATTTGGTGCTGTGCATCTTCCAGTGCGCAGCTACTGGTCCTACCAACCTGCCCAATGTTTTGTTTTTGCTTTCGTTGCTCTGTTCTTTTCTCTCCCTTAACTTTCCACTCACCCCAACCGGTCAAGGCAGATGTCCGCCCACCTTGAGTCTGGTTCTGCTGGAGGTTTCTTCCGTTAAAGGGAGTTTTTCCTCTCCACTGTTGCCTATAGCTGCTCAAGGGGGATTTGATGGGTTTTATCTAAATGTTTGGAAGTCTTGACTTTAATTATGTGAAGTGCCTTAAGAAGACCTTGTTGTAAATTGGGGCTATATAAATAAAGTTGAATTGAATTGCTGGGAACATCTCATTTTAACGCTGTAAGTAAGCTTTGCCGTTTCTATAGGACACTCCAGGAGCGCCATCATTTGATGCTGAGGGACCAACTTTAAGTACATAAAACAACTGTGTCAGGGTATCCTTACAAAAGTAACAACAGGAACAACATTGATTAAAGGTCATGAGGAAGTATTTAAACACTCCAGCTCAACTTCTGGGGCTAATCATTCCTCCACAGCTGTGAGCTTTAGCAGTCGTCGTGATCTCAGATCACCGTTGTCACAGCGTGTTGTCTCCCAGCCTCACCCACCCAGCCAGTAATCCCCAGCAGCAAAGTTTGGAGTAAGCTGATGGCATGGAAAAAAGATAAATAAGGATTTTCATTTTTCATCCTGCAACGAAAAACTCCATTGCACTTTCTCCTCTTGTTGCACTTATCTCTAACACTGTTTCAGATATGCGCATCATTAAAGCACACAATGCCTCATTAAAGCACACAATGCCTCGCCTTAGAGTCAAACCTTAGTCTCCTTTGGAAAAGCCCTGTGTCTTGTAGCACCCACCACCCAGTCCACCTCCCTTTGAGTCTTTTTCACTTCATAGTCTACGTTATTGCTTTAAGGTGTGAAATATTGAAGCTTCCGCTTCGATCGTACTGCAATAGAAGGTCTGAGTGTTTATTAACAGTGCAAAGGGGTAACCTTAATGTCAGCAGAGGGGACTGGACGAAGCAGCAGACATTTGTAAAAATTTAAGAAATTCATATGTGCAAACACAGAGCTTACACATTTCACTTTCTAGGATCCAATTGTTTCTTTTAGACAAAACATAGCCTGAAAGAACAGAACAGATTTTTATTCTAATAAATCCTATGGTAGTTCTCAAATAATAAAATGAGGGATTCAGTAAGTCCTCACCAGAGCAGTGAGGACTTACTGAATCACTTATTTCACCTGTTCAGGCAAGAACGTAGCTTTAGCTAAATCTGGGATCTTCAGGAAAGCTGTTGCAGTGCACTTAGGGGACATGCAGTTGAGCAGTCATGTTCTGCAGTAGAGAGAAGGCGGCAATGTTGATTTGATTAGGGATTAAAGGTCATGAGGAAGTATTTAAACACTCCTGCTCAACTTCTGGGGCTAATCATTCCTCCACAGCTGTGAGCCAGAGCAGTCGGTCGTGCTCTCAGATCACCGTTGTCACAGCGTGTTGTCTCCCACTTTGTGGTGACAGAGCCTTACCCACCCAGCCAGCAATCCCCGGCAGCGAAGTTCGGAGTAAGCTGATGGCATGGAAAAAAGATAAATAAGGATTTTCATTTTTCACCCTGTAATGAAAAACTCCGTAGCACTTTCTCCTCTTGTTGCACTTATCTCTAACACTGTTTCAGATATGCCCATATTTATATGTAATTTATCACAATGCACAAAATACGTCCCACAGTGGGCTTTTAAGAGGCCAAACTTATCTTAGTGCACACTCAGTCTGAAAGTGTCTTTTTATTTTATACGGTTTTACTAATGCCAGACTGAATAAGTAACACATCTGCACACACACAAGAAACTTCTCCCATTTAGAGAAGAGAGATTGAGGACGTCAGTGACAAATGTCTTGTATTAACTTTGTTGTTTATTTTCCCCGGAAGATGTGAAATAACCCTATTAAATCAAGTAGTCACTTGGCCATTAATCTCAATGCAGCTGACTAGTCCCTCAAAGCTAATGGGGTTTAGAATTTGCATGAGGCGAGTTTACCCACAAAGCTTCGCCTAAGAGGATTGCTGTTCAGACAGAGAGCTTATTGTCACACTTGTTCATAGACATGGATTAACGATACTAGGCCCAAAGAACTCCACTAACTCGCAAGTTCCACTTCACTTGCTCAGATGTGTGTTTTAGAAGGACAGAGGTGCAGACAGTTTGCAGTATGCATTGCAAAATACCATATATTTGGTTAATTTATGCGATTTTTGTTTGTGAAGCATCCATCAAAATCATCCACGTCTGTTTAAGGGTAAAGGTAAGGGAAACAAAATATGATGGATTGTTTTTGCAACTGTGCTTGAAGTGATTAGCTGCAAAACTTAGCTTCCCATTGTTTAATATCAATTTTCCATTCAATATTTATGTTTGTCATATCATCCCAGTGCTACTGAATTTGCACTCTGTGTTGTCAACTTAGCTTTTTACATCATTTGAATAAGCCTCTTTCAGTGGGAGCGTGTCTACTGTGTTTCATAGGGACTAAAGCAGCTTTAGAGGCTAAATATAACATGTATCCACTGCATTAATTCTTTAATATTTATCAGTGGGAAAAAAGGTGCTCGAAATGTGGCTTATATTCCTGTTTAAAATTCAGTAGTTCAACTCAAGTTCTGACACAGTTCGTTCAACAGAGAAATGTGCGCACACACATAAAATCTAGCTCCACAACGTACAAATTCTTCAGTATTTTTTTTAAAAACTCTTGTGACATACAACATAACTGACTTTTTGGCTCTTTAAATGCATCATTATTCTGTCATGATTTGTTTTTTTAATGTAAATATCAAAGTTTGCTCTCTAACCAGTGTTTTAGAATAGGTTTTGGATGCATTTTCTTCTGATGCTGGAGGATTAGTTTACACAAACATCTATTTTTGCATCATATGGCTACAAAAGACAAAGTCCCATTGTACTGTATTGTCCCCTTCAAAGTTCCCTTAAACGGGAAAACCATTTTAACCCTGTACTCACAGCCAGAGGTGACTGCTATTTTTCTTTTAATTTGCAGCACCTTTGCCAGCGTTTTTCCCACGCTTGAACAAAAGTTGAAAATTTGCATTATTACAGCTGAAATGAGCTTTAACACAAAGATAAAGTATAGATCAATCTTATTACCAAGTAGACTTGTGCATGTAGACGAAGTGAAAATGACGGACGTGTGTTATTTAACAACAAAAATACAATAAACAATAATTTATCACTTCTTCAGGTCAGATACAATACCTGGATTTAGTGAGAGATAATATCAGCCCTGTTTACCTTTTAGTAATTTGTAGAATACTCCATCAGGTAGCAAACATCAGAGGTTCAATGGGATGAAAAATTCCTAAAACCTAGCATTTACTTTTTCTTTTTAATTTGTACACTTTTTTTACGCTTGATCAGAAAGTTGGTACTGTATTACTTGGGAATCAACAGGAGATGTGTGAACATGATTTGGAAGCATAGAGGATAACAGAATAATGGAAGGACTCCTGGAAGAGCTGCCCAATCCATAATAAAAAGAATGAATGCCTGTGTAAAGCCAGGTATGTGACCAGTCAAATCTTGTCCTCTTTAAATAGACTCTGTATTAAGTCCATGCACAAAAGCCTCAGATTTCCATCTTTAATAGATGCTTATGCATTTGGAAAGCAAACTCTGCACCTGATGAAAAGTCATTACTGCTCAGAGGAGCTTTTTTATATTCTGCTAATCTCTGCGATCAATGATTGTCCAGTAAATGAAACCACAGGTTGTTTGAATGTGACCGGTGGACATAAGTATATGGGAAAATAATATTTATTAAGACTTTGTGCAAACATGTCTAAAATGACTTATCATTGCTTAGTCTGTTATGCCAATAGGCTCTAAGGGTTTTTGTGCATGTTAAGATTCACTTCTAAAAGTCTTAGCGAGGCTCTACTTGTGCCTTCTTAGTAGTTTTGCTGCACTCTTATTTATTTTAATTTTATGATGAATAAAAACCTAAGTGCTGGGTGTGTGTCAGTGTGTAGCAGAGCAGGGAGAGGGAGGGCAGAGTGGAGCAGAGTGGACCGACTGAGTTTTATGTTAATTTGTAGCTTTAAATGAAAATACTCGCTGCCATTCTTTGGCATTTGCAGACACATCTTTTGACTAATGCGTCTGTCTGTAGGAAGAAGTTTGTGAAAAAAGCCGTGGAGATTAAAGGGGCCATCAGATCTTAGAAAAATAAACAGTCTCCCTGGCGGCGTCCAGCCATGCAGATAATTTAGATATTGTAGTGGTTAAGACAATTAAAGTTGACATTTGAAAAAGCAGCGATGTTTGCAGAAACAAGATCTTTGTTATTCTGCAAAACAGAGCTGTTGTTTGATAAGGAAACATATCAAATTCTATTAAGGATTCTTGTAAATCCTTGAGGACTATAATTTCTATACTGTGGTGCACTCCTGAGTAAAGTAAGTCTCAGGGAACTGTCAGTACTCCAGACAGGACAGTTATTACCCAGAGGACAATCCAGGTGAAAGGTTAGTAGGTCTGTTTAGTTATCTCAAATCCTGATTCTGTTTGGACCTTGGACTGTGATTCTGATTCTTAGATTGTGGCTCTGATTTTTTTACCCTATCTGCTATTTGGACCTGCCTCTGTCTTCTGAATCTGACCCTGTGCTGTTTCTCTTGTTGGACCTGGACTGTTCCCTCTGCTTACTGTGTTCTGCCTCAGTACACCCAGCCCTGTCCCTGTATTCTGCTCTAGAGACCCTGAAGATCCCGAACCCTTGGACTACCTGTTCTGACACCTGTTGCCTCATGCATTTTCCATCTTTATCAAATCTGGACTTAATGTGTTTATTTCTCTACAGATAAAGATAAAGACACTTGGTGGTGGAATGAGGAAGTACAGGACTGCATCCAGAGGAAGAGGTTTGCTAAAAGGAAGTGGGATGTAGAAAGGACTGAGGAAAGTAGACAGGAGTACAAGGAAGTGCAGCTCAGTGCAAGAGGGGAGGTGGCAAAGGCCAAACAAAAAGCTTACGATGAGCTGTATGACAGGTTAGACACGAAGGAGGAGAGAAAGACTTATACAGGATAGCCAGACAGAAGATAGGGATGGGAAAGATATGCAACAGATAAGGGTGATTAAAGACAGAGATGGAAGGAGTATTTTAGGAACTGATGAATGGAAATAAAAATGACAGGGGAACCAGTCTGTTTAACAGAATTTTGGAGAGTGAGAAGATGCCTGAGGAATGGAGGAGAAGCGTTCTGGTGCCGATCTTTAAGAAAAAGGGTGACACGCAGAACTGTAGCAACTACAGAGGGATAAAGCTGATGAGCCACACAATGAAGCTGTGGGAAAGAGTGGTTGTCTGGAGTTGCAGAGAAGTACTCAGAGTAGTCCAGGACATGTATGAGAGGAGCATGACGATGGTGAGATGTGCCGTTGGTCAGACAGAGGTGTTCAAGGTGGAGGTGGGACTACACCAAGGATCAGCTTTGAGTCACTTCTTGTTTGCTATGCTGATGGACAGGTTGACAGATGAGGTCAGACAGAAATCTCCCTGGACAATGATGTTTGCAGATGACATTGTGATTTGCAGTGAGAGTAGAGAGCAGGTGGAGGAACAGCTGGAGAGGTGGAGGTTTGCTCTGGAAAGAAGAGGCATGAAAGTCAGGCGTAGTAAGACGGAATACATGTGCCTAAATGAGAGGGAGCCAGGTAGAAGCGTGAAGTTACAGGGGGCTGAGGTGAAGAAGGTGCAGGAGTTTAAGTACTTGGGGTCAACAGTTCAGTGTGATGGGGAGTGTGGAAAAGAGGTGAAGAGGCGAGTGCAGGCAGGTTGGAATGGGTGGAGGAAAGTGTCAGGAGTGTTGTGTGACAGAAGAGTGTCAGCAAGACTCAAAGGAAAGGTGAACAGGACAGTGGTGAGACCAGCTCTGCTCTATGGGTTAGAGACAGTAACAGTGAGAAAGAGACAAGAGGCAGAGATGGAAGCAGCAGAGATGAAGATGTTGAAGTTCTCCTTAGGAGTGACGAGGTTGGACAGAATAAGGAACGAGTTCATCAGAGGGACAGCACACGTTGCCTGTGTTAGCAACAAAGTCAGAGAGGCCAGATTGAGATGGTTTGGACATGTGCAGAGGAGGGATAGTGAATATATTGGTAGAAGGATGTTGGAGATGGAGCTGCCAGGCAGGAGGGCGAGAGGACGACCAAGGAGGAGATATATGGACGTTCTAACAGAGGACATGAGGTTAGCTGGTGTCAGAGAGGAAGATGCCCAGGACAGAGTGAGGTGGAAACGGATGATTCGCCGTGGCGACCCCTGATGGGAAAAGTCAAAAGAGAAGTAGTAGTAGTAGTAGATAGACTAATATCCAATCTCCATTTTTCTGGCTTCAGATAATGGACTTGTCTCTATACTAGTTTTGTTAGACCATAATGCTGCATTTGACACCATTGATCACAAAATATTATTACAGAGACAAGAACATGTTAATCGGGTTAAAGGAACTGCACCAAATTGGTTTAAATTTTGTGTATAAGATAGATTCCAGTTTGTTCATGTTAATGATGAAACTTCTACGCACACAAAAGTTAGTTATGGAGTTTCACAAGGCGCCGTGTTATTGGTATGAAAAGTGGTAATTTGTCTCACTTCCACTCTTCTCTGCTGAACTTTAAACCACGGCAGAAAAATTGGAATGGTTTTCTTTGGTGGGGGCATCGGCTAAGGTGGCAGAGAGAGAGCAGGAAAGCCGAACGGAGTCTTAGCACATGAGACTGACATGTAAATAGGACAATTTCACCGCCCCAATGACACTGTAAACAAGATGTGAGGGCAGTGCCAGTAACATAATTCGTATAGAAAAAAGTGTCAGGGCGCAGTTATTGCATTATTTAGAGTGCCATAAAGAGCCAGGCTATTGATTTGAGAGCACGTGCGGCTCCCCACTTATTTCTGTCATCGTCTCTGTCATTAAACTGATGTATGGCACTTGCTCCTCTCCTTTCTTTCTCCCCTGCTTCTGTTCTCCATCACTCTTTTATTCACTTTTATGCACTGTGGCTGGGTGTCGGTTCAGGAGAGAAAACAACAACCACAAGGAACACACTTGTTGACTGGAGCAGCTTCTTAAAGTGTTTTTGATCATTGCTGAAAGATATAGACCCATCTTTAACTATTCTTGTTTTTGTCGTAAGTTATACACAGCTGTCTACTTCTAGTCTGTCGTAGCAGCTCTAGTGTCACATTCATGTTGACGGAAATGGTTGTTTCAAGAGTAGGAGAAAATAAAAATAAATCAATTTCAGAAACAGACTTTGTCACTGCTGCTCAGCTGACCAATCACAGCAAGGAGGTGGGCACCAGGATGTTGGCTTCAGAACGTTAAACAACTGGACTTGACACAGACCTGTCGATGTTTGAAATGTGTAGGAAGACAAGGTGTCTGAGAATACTGTAGTGTCAGCTTATGGTTAGCAGGACTACAAATAACTTTTCAAGTCATGGTTCTGTCCTCAAGTATAACTTTGCTTTTTTTAATTATGATATTTTTAATATATATGTCCAATATTTAAGACAATATTTATTTTGAAATGGTATAAGTAAAGCCAGTAGTGCATTCACTGATTCTGCAGGTTATTAATAGAGGCTGCATCCTGTGAACCACAGACAGATTAAAAAGGTTTACAGGTTTTATACACTGAAATGCTATGATATTCTATTTAAACAATGAAACAAAATACACATTCTTCAGAAGTCCTTCATATTTAACTTGGGATGTTTCCTGCATGGCAAAATGACTCATTCAGTACTGGATACATGATCATTAGTTACAGTTTTTTTTCCAGAATCTAGCAGTATTTACCCAATTACCATATTTATTGAGGATTATCAAATCATAACTAACATTTTAATCCATTGTAGCAATTTATGCAACTTGGGGAATTTGATATTAATGCATAAGCATTAATTTCTTTGAAATGGGGCACCAGGTCTTTTAAGCTGAACCAAGCTATGGTTAAAATATTACACAGTAACAACAGAATTAAGTTAAGACCTAAGATCAGTCTTTGTCATGAGTTCTTTACCGTTTCAGTGACTTTGCCTGTTTCTCTGAAGAAAGACAAACATAGAACAAGTTCTTTAAAATTATTTATTAATCTACAAGTATAGAAAATATAAATAAATATGATATATGGAATAAATTTAATAAATGATGACAACAAAACATGAAATAACAATTCTAAGTAAACGGATAAATGAACCAGGTATGCAAGTGTGTGATAAATTTGGGCTGGAGGAAAGGAGTCTAGTCACTATTTTCCTCTAAGTAACAGAAATTATATTTTAGAAAGTCTAGAAAGAAACTTCATAAAGGCTCCATTGGTTTATCGGCTGTACAGACACCAGACTTTCCATGGAATAGAGAGAGATATTTGTGTCTTGCCTGGGAGCTGCTGCAGGTTGTTCTGCCAAGTTAGGCGTCAATCGGTACCGGTTCTTTTGTAGAGCAGAGCTATCGGAGGAGGATCCGCTGTGGCTGCAAAGATTTCCTCCAGTCCAGGAGCGTTCACTTGGTCAGATGGCAAGCTCAAGGTATCGTCATCTGGTCCTGCTGGTGGCTGAGCAGACTTACAGAGGCGCTTGGTTGTCCCGTCCGTGGAGCCGAAGATGTTGAATTTAAATAATTCAACAAAAATGGTTGATAAAAATGTGGCTATTAAATAAACATCCTGGGCTCAGTCTGGACTAATGTTGAATGGTTTTCTAATTCCAAACAAAAGTCGAAGTTTGGCTTGCAGTTCCGATCGTCAAAAATGACTAACAAAGACAAAAATAGGCAGGAAAGACGTGCATGCTTTAAAATTAGTTTGAAAAGGGATAGAGAGAATTTACGACAAAAAGCAACTTTAAACAACTTCAGCTAGGTTTTTTTTGCTGAGGCGTATTTCTTCTTCAGTATGGAATTCTGAAGTTGTTTAAAGGCTCGAACTGGAAGTGAGCTGTAACTCCACTGGAACTCTAACAAAAGAATTTTAACTTTATTTTATATCCTGGGCTTCACCAAGATTATGAGGCTAAATTCATATTTACCGCGGAGGGCAGAGCTAGTCCCTCCTCAAATTAAATCCTGTGTTCAGTTTAATCACACAAAGTCGAGTATAGATTTTTCTTTTCATCAAGCCCAAAATCTCATACTATAAAACAAAACAACATATTACAATTATTCTACTGTGCAAACTCCTATGGAGGTTAAAATGCTGAAAGCAACATGATTGCTGCATGTAATAGTTACTGGGGTACTGCTGTGTGTCTCATTTTAACATACATGTGAGAGTTCTTAATAGATTAATAGATGGAGTCCAGTGATTATTATATGGAAAATTTGCTTTGTCTAATACCTATTAACACAGTAAGAACACACAACAACAATTAGGAATTTCGTCATGCATTATCTGGACATCGTAGCAAATTAATATAACATATGATCACTTTTACGTGCCTAAGCGGGTGTATACAAGGCGTGCATTAATATGTAACATGTATGTGTCATATACAGAATTGACAGAAGAATATGACATCGTGTTTTAACTGTCAGACAACAAATTAATGCAGTTTAATTTCTTTCTATAGATGAGTACCTTCTGGGATGCACTTATAATTTCCACCCAAGGATAGCAATGTCGTGCCGTGCTACTCTCTCTTGTTATTCTGAATTAAAACTTATATTTTATAACCTTGTCATTTTATTGTCATGGAAAGGACGGTATGATGTCAAATTGTTCCAAATTTGCTTCTACTTGACAGCAGATTTGTCATTTGTTTTGAATTTTAAAAAAGTCTTTCCGTCTCAAGTGGTTTTGCACCTCAATTTTTATGGTTGTTTTGCAAATTCCTTTCCAGTGAGCTGGTGCCATCTTGATAAGAACGTCATTTGTGAGTTAAGAGACAGTTTTGACCATGGGTTCCACCTTTTAGTGCCCACCTAGACAATTTGTCCACTAATTTGTTTTGCCTCCAGCTCCTTTTTCAACACTTGTTGATTGGCGAAATTGAGAAAATCCTTCCTGCTAGAAACAAAGTGCTATACAGCTACAGTATATTAACTTTGGCTAATATGTGTCACTTTAATCTTGTGCATTATCTTTAGCCATGCTGTATATACCTGAGAAGGGAAAATGCATTTTTCATTAACCTTATAGCACCAGGTCTCTTGGAAAAGCTTTTTATTATATTCATCAACATTCTCCTCTGTCTGTGAATAATCTACACTGACACTCACTCCAAGAAATAAAAGTCGGTTTCTATATATCCATCATTATTTCTTTCAGTCAAGTTTTGAGTCCGTTCCTAAATCTTGCCTTCTATTTATTGTTACTTAGCAAGAATTGTCTCTTCGTTCTTTTTTTTTTTCCCATCCAGACGCTGCACAGCTCATTGGACAAACACATTTTGGTTTTAAAGTGCCACATCAGTTTAACATTTATATGGACTCTGACAGTCCAAACAAAACTGATTTAGGGGATAAGAATGTGCTTTAATCTACTATTGTAGCAGAATTACTGCCAGGGTTATGTCAAGATGACATCCATCACCTTAATAATGTATAGGAGAGGGAACATTACATTTTACTGAAGGTAAGTCTGTGCAGTTGTAAGATTCTTGCATGTGTTTTTATAAATCTAAGTGAGCATTACGCCAGAGGCGTATACACGTTGCAGTTATTTGTGAATTTACTCTTTTCAATCTAGTCTCATTGTTGGGATAAACAAGCAGGTGACATTGTTTGAATGTGTGACCCACAAAACAAGTCAAACTGATCCCTCCTGCAAATTTGTCCAACCTCTTAAGCAAATAAAAGGCAAGTGTGGAGTGACATGTGCACAAGCCTGCTGTTCAAACATGACCCTCAAAGATAGAAAAAAAGGTTTTGCCAAGAATGACCACACTGGTCCAAACACACAGTCTGCTGAAGTAGTTCTCTGAATCAAATAAACTCTTCATGCAATGTGTTTAAAGTGCTGTTATTTTGGTGGGGGTAGATATTGACCACAGGTTGGTTGGTTGTCTACTGTGGCTAAGGTAAACAGGTTAAAATATAGAAATATATGCATTACAGAATGTATTTATACTTTTTCTTTCTTGCATGTTTTACTGTGTTGTAGCTTCAGATGTGTTCAGAGAGTCAGGCCTGCTGCTTCCTGCTGAGATATCCTGCCTCCCGTGTGTATTGACTCCATGCAACCAAAGTGCAAAGACATTTTGGTAAAGCGTTAACCACGGGCTGGATAATGGTGTGAAGTGGGGAACTTTTTAGGGCCACAGTTTGGAAACATGGCTGTAAGGAGGATGGTGGAGACTAGAGTTATCGAGAGACGCCTGACTGCAGACACAGATAAGGGACTTTTCCCAAACCTTAACCATCTATGTCTCCTGGTCCATCTTCTGCTAACACTGAAAACTTCCAGGTATTATCTGGACTTCCTGCCATGATGAATAGTCTGTCCATATTCCATCTTTGTCTGCAACCAAATACTCCTTGAACTGCCACCTGCACACTCTGGAGTTCAACTCCAGAGTCCTGTGTGTGTTAGATTCATCAACAACAATTATAAAAAGGATACGGGGATCAAGTAGTAATACGTCCAAATGACACTCATCTAAAATCACCTGCATCTGCGTCCTTACTGCTTGGTTAAAGCCATTTCCTATCTGTGATTTGCTGCAATGTATATTTACACCCCGACCTGATTAACATTGACAAAGAGATTTTTACTGTTTTGCAAAGGATTTCCAGTCAAAAGTAACTATAAACTACTAAACATAATAGTTTTATCTTTGTAAATACAAATACATTTCTGATGCTAGAATCAGCTAAATAATAACACGGTTGGCCCGTCATTGCTGTAAAATTGAGTTGTTTCTGCAGCCATAAAAACGTTTGATGGAGCTGAAGTGTGTTCATTTGGATCTTTAGTATAAGAAGTTGTTGACTTTGCTAGGATTATGACTGCTCTGCTATGGGAATGAATCCAGCCTCTTCTGCTAAACTCAAATAGTGCGCTTATTTCCCTCCAGAGGGAATGAAGATAGTAATTCTCCCCTGCTCTCTCTCCCTCCCTCTCTCACACACTCACACACACAGTGGTTAGTAATCCTGCATCATCTGCTAAAACAAAGATTTTGGTCTGTTTCCACAAACATGAAGAACTACTAATCTGTGTTCTCAGTTTTCTTCTGGCACATGAACAAATTTCCAGCAGAAATGATCTTTATTTGCTCAGATCTTAAACGCCACCGCTGTTATAAAAGATTAAATGCCCTACTGGACAGTAAAAAGGCAAAAAGTTAAAATGACACTGCAAGAGGATTATAGGGAAAAACATATGCTGATAGTGTCGTTGTCCTCAAATTAAAGATACAAAAAAATAATAATAATAATTACTAACCACAAATGAAACCCAGCTCTGTTGTGGTGGTGTTTAGTTTGCCCAACACTTAGTGTAAAGCCAATCTTTTGCATAGGCAACAACGGTGCTGCAACTAATTCATTTTCATCTACTGGTATAGTAGATGAAAAAATGTGAGCTTTATCAGTCAATATTCACAAAATAGTCATACGTTGCTGACCCCCTGTCCTCAATACGTCTCTTTCCACGTCCCCTCTCACGGCAGCTTAGCTCCAGCTCCTGACAGCCACTTGGTGCCGTGCCAAGGCTCGCCTCTGTCTGTTGACATGTTGCAGTGTTGGCACCGTCACACAGGAACTTCACATCTTTCACACACTTTCTTACTCTGTAGAATGTTGCTTCTTTTCCTAAAATACGTCTGTAAAAACCATCGTAGCAACGTCTGACCATGTTTAGGCTCATTGTATCTACAGAGCATTTAAAGCAAACAGCAAATAGGAAATCAGCGATGAAGTTACTCACAGTTGTTTCAGCTGCATCAAGGTGTCAATATATATATTTCCAGCTAGAGTCAAAATACAAATTCATTTGGAGAATTCCTTTTTTTCTTGCTATTTGATGTCGTATTTGAACCAATATTTAAAGTAAAAAGTAACAATGAACTGCATGAAGTTTTGACTTGAAGTAAAAATTGTAACAGTTTATGTAATTTAATCACCCTAGCTAAATTGCAGGATCATAAAAGAACATCTGTAAGACGTTCTTTCTTTGAACAGGTATAAGCAGTGCAACAGCCAGCAGTCTGTTTCTAAATGGCCAGTGTCTTTTTTTAGCTCTCAGACTGTCTTGCTGTGGTAACTGGAAGTGTCTAGCCACTTGAGTGTCAACCGCCAACTGCTGTGCCTCAACACGGCCCAGTCGCCCAACGGGAGCATCGATTCAGCCTGCTGTTTTATGAATAGAACACTTTGTTTCACAGGATTTCAATAACCCCCCCTCCAGAGAAAAATAGGTGTTGATCGATACTTTATGCAAGCAGAGACATCATGTTTGTTCTCTTCTGAAGTTCAATACAAGCGTTTGTCAAGAAAGATTTTTAAGCCTGGAGTAATACAAAGCTGAAATGAGGTCCTGCTGCCGTGTCATGTGGCAGTGGCCGTACCCATTCAAACACACTCAGATACGCGCTATTTAAGAGATTAACCTTGAACAGACACTAAAAGGAAGAACTCAGCTTTGCATTGCAGTCAAATCAAAGTTATATCACTAATAGTAATGTTGTCCAACATCACTGACTCGCTGGGTAGTAAATTAATTTACATTTCACTGAGAACTAGACAGGAAGCTGCAGCAAAAGATGAAAAAAGAAAGACAAAAAGATAACGTAACACTTTGGATGCGATGCCACTTTCACTTGTCTGTCTCTTGTGTTGCCGTAGAAAACAACAATTAAGCTCCAGGATTAATGTCAGTCATCCATCTAAATCTTCCTCTAGATGTTCACTGAAGATATATCCGGTGTTTTAGCTTCTTTTTTCAAGATAAACTCTGACAACGTACCGTATTTTAATCAAAAGGCGAATGAATCAATTTCTGCCTTATTTGCTGCTTTGTGGTGAACACTACAGGTAGCTGCAATTAGCCTATGAATGATCACATTTTCATCAGAGCACCACCGCAAGATTAACATGCCAACATGATGCCAAGATTCACACATGAATCCCATCACTTACCAAGGCAGCATCTCCTAAAGTGGATGTAAAACCTGTTTCAGTGTTCATAAAGACACCAAGTGTCCAGTTTGTACATTGTTTCTTAAAGTTTATATAGTCACATGACGTGGACATTTTCAGAAGTTGCAGTGTTTTTAGCCCAAAATCCCCACTTTTTGTTGTTTTACTGCAACTCAACAGGGAAACACAGACCAAATTTCACACTAAATATAGTTGGGATGGATATTAGCTTTACACATGTGTTGGGTATATTTTAAGCAGAACTAGGTCTGTGGACTCACTTTGAATGGAGATTAGTGGACAGTGTGAACAGGAAGGAGGTTTGATAATGCCAAGTAATCAGTGACTGCGTTTACATGCCCATGGAAATCTGCAGAAACGTAGTCTGTCTGCAGCCTTTTGTTACACATACTGTATGCAGTGATGGAGAAAGATGACGTTACATCTTATTTGCTGGCAGGCTTCACAACCTAGGGTAATATACCGTGATTCTGTATCTAAACAATAAAACGTAACACTGCAAGTTTTCATACTGGTATGTTTAGCTGACAATGTATAGTCTATATTTAAGGAATCGTCCTTTAACACAATCACAAAAACATCTTTTTATATCTTACCAAATGAAGACCATAGAGAGTCAGCGTTCTGCTCACTGATCACGATTTACAACAATGAACACTGATTGACAAGTGCACAAAAACTGCTGTGACAGTAACAGGGGAACTACTCTACTGCATTTGGATAAAGTCTGTAAACACCTTCAGAAGAGTGAGCTGTATATATATATGTAATATATATATACACAAACTATTTCAATACATGCAATCGATTTTTTTCTCTCTTCGCTGATCATTTAAGGGATTGGTAAACACTGTAAATCACACAGTGGCAAGACAAAAGTAACTAAAACAGCTTAGTAGCAGCGTTAAAAACTTCCAGGTTTCCTACTTTGCTCATGAAATATGATCTAATGTTCAGAAATGCCACAAATAAACAGACAGGGTTTCTAAGAAGATAAATCAAAGAATCATGATCTTTCTTGTCTTCATTATACATGACTATTAAACCTAAAAAACAATGGCAGGAAATGTTGTGTTAACAGTGTTACATTAACTGATTAAATCACCGTTGGCAGCAATAACTTCAAGCAGGAGTTTCCTGTAGTTGTGGATTTTTGATGCACAATGTTGAGGAGGAATTTTGAACCACTCTTCCTCACAGAACGGCTTCAGGTCAGCTGTGGTATTTGAAAGTCTAGAGTGATTGACTTCATGGGAAAAAATTCTACTTTTGTTTGATCAGTCCACAAGAAATTTTCCCAGTTGTGTTGTGGAGGGTCAAGGTGGTCTCAGGCAAACTTCAGCAATGCTGCAATGCTGGTTTTAGTGAGCAAAGTTTCCTCAGTACAGTCCTGTCATATATACAATGCTTTTTGGTAAACAATCGTTAACCTAAACAGTTAATCCAAGGTTCCACTACTTGGCTACTCTGCAGAGGCCAAGTTTAGTCCAAAGGGAAAACCCAAAAGGCTCAGTGAGGTAGCACAGTACCACATCATCTATATTTACAGACAAATGTGTTACAAACTGTGAATTAATGAATATATATATGGGTTCTTTGCGATTAATCTTGAGATAAGTATTTCCAGCTTCATGCAAATCAACAACTCTTGATCTCAGATCTTCTAAGATCTTTTGTTTGTGAAGCATAGCTACATTAACTGATGCCGCTTGTGTACTTTATTACTACCTTGACTCATGGAAGAACTTTGTTTTATTGATTGGACTATGTCACTAAATGTCATCCAGAGTCACGCGTTTGCAAAGTGTTTGTTATCATTATTTTTCTCCGTCTTCCTCCCTTTGTATGTTGAACGGGTGCGTTACATAATAAAGACATGAAAGATCAATGGAAATATAATGTTTGTGACATGCCCTGATCACCAAAGTCTCAAATGTCTGCATTTCGTGACCAACCAATGCCGAACGCCAAGAAACTGCAAACAACTCTTACTTTTTCTTGTGACTGTAAGAGGTCAGAGTGAGAGACAATGTTATACAATTAAAATTTAATTTAATACATACTGATACATGTCTATTTGACAGTGGACTTTTTTAAATGTAAGTCTTAAAAGAACAAAAAATGTCAATAACAGCTTAATAAAACAAGCTGACAACTCACCAACCAAGACATTCCAAGTACAATTTATGTTTTTATAAATGTCTCTATAAATCCTGCTGTCTACACAGGCCATTTTACTTGCCCTACTAATACATAAATATGACCTAAAGTGTATTTTTACTCTCCGTGGCTGTTTTCCTAACAACTTAATACTGTGCCTGAATGCACCCTGTGTAGATACAGATGGAGCTGCTGCTCTGCTAAGATGCTGGTCACACTACACCTTCTGCGAAAACACAGTGGAAGAATCACATTGCAAGGCCATTGCTGAAATCCTGCGCGAACACAAATTCCAGTGTGTTCTTGTACATAAACACACACTCACACACAAACACCATTGCAGTCAGTTTTGATTGTTGTTTTTGGCCCAGTTTTGCGTGTATTTTTTCCACCTAATGCTTCACCCAAAATGGAACTCCAACTGTTCCAACTCCACTTGTAAATATGAAAATGTTTAAATGAGCCATAATTATGTCAGCAGTGAGTAGATCAAATGGAAAGGAATTAATAGACTTAGAAACTCTAACTTCCACGACACTTTTCTTATTTTCCTAATCAATTAAAGCTTTTCTATGCAACAGTTTAAAGTCTAATTACAGATACATTCTCTACAACTGCTGTGTGTAGAGTCACAGAACAGCACTATATTCATAAAATTCACTTTTGAAGGATTTGAGCGATTCTCACAGTTCTAACCAGGCCAAGCTGGCCAAAGTCTGTGCTTCACATAGTGATGTGAAAGGGCACCTTTAGTGCATCTAAATTATGACATTTGATTGGCTTTGACACAGTGTCAATATTTCACTTCCTGAGTGGACTGATTGGAAGTCACACGCTACAGCTACAGTATCTTGATGCCCAGAACTTGCAGATTGCAGCTTTGGGAACTTGAAAAGGCCGAATGTTGTCAAATGTGGGGATTCTCCACATTTTCTGTTTCAACCAATATAAACTTTACGAAGCTTAATTTACGAGGCATCATCGGCCCATAGTTAGTTCAGGAGGTCACCTGCTCACCAGAGTTGCATCAAATGATGCAACTTAGAAGCAAAAAAGTCTTTGGAGCGAGGAGGAAACGTCGAATAGGTGGGTGACAAAACACAAGACTTTGTGTTCTGTTTGGTGCACTTAGTCAATGTTGTCACTCCAGTCAGTCAGTCTCTATTACCCACCAACAACGTTTCATTAACCCTGCTCATTTTCATTTGTTTTTGCAACTACAGTGTAGCATCCAGAGACAGAGTTGGGAATTCAACCTCCACGTGGAAAGCAAGGGGGAGGTAGACTGACCCGGCAATAAACTTTCTTTATAAAACAATCCAGCTCTATCCTCCCCAGGACCAGATAACACCAAAAAGAACTGAGTAAAACAAACAAACCACATCTGGCTTAAAGCCCCAAATTGACACTCATGCCATTAGCATAAATTTTCCCATTAGTCTTTTCATCTACCAAACCCAAGACTGTCTCCTAACTCACTTGCAAATGACGTTCTTATCGAGATGGTACCAGCTCTCTGGAAAGGAATTTGCAAGACAACCATAAAACTTGGTGGTGTAAAACTACTTAGACAGAAAGACTTTGTTTAAACTCAAACCCCAAAACAGGGACAAATCATCTATCAAGCTTCATAAAACACACACCAATGTGTTCAGAAGCAAATTTGGAACAATCTGACATGATACCGTCCTTTCTACGACGAGAAATGACGGAGTTATAAAATAAACATTTTAATTCAGAATGACGTGAAAGAGTAACACGGCACAACATTGCCACCCTTGGGTGGAAATTATAAATGCCTCCCCAAGATATTCGTCTATAGAAAGAAACAAAACTGCATTAATTTTTTGTCTGAAAGTTAAAACGTAATGTCATATTCTTCTGTTAATTCTGTATATTACACATACATGTTACATATTCATGCACACCTTAGTTATGTAAATGTAAGCATTATCCTGTTATATTAATCCGCTGCGATGTCCAGATAATGTGTGAATGACTTTCTAATTGTTGTTGTGTGTTCTGACTGTGTATTAATAGGTATTAGACAAAGCTAACTTTCCATGTAATAATCATTGGATTCCGTCTATTTGTCTAAATCAGGACTCTCACATGTATGTTGAAATGCGACATTGAATATTACACACAGTAATCATGTTGTTTAAGCATTTTAACCTCCACAGTATAACAATTGTAAGAAGTTGCTTTATTTTAGAGTATGAGATTTTGGGCTTGATGAAAAGAGAAATCTATATTTGACTTCGTGTGATTCAACCAAACAAAGATTTCATTTGATCTAGGAGGAGGGACTCGCTCTCCCCTCCGCGGTAAATTTAAATTTAGCAGCAACGCCTCATAGTCTGGGCGACGCCCCAACAATATAAAATAAAGTTAAAATTCCTTTGTTAGAAGTTCCAAGAAGTTCCAAGAAGTTCGAGGAGAGGAGTTCCAGGGGAGTTCCAGGAGTGTTCCACTTCGAGCTCCATCCTCAAGAAGAAATGTGCCTCAGTTAAGAAAGCTTAGCTTAAAGTGTTTAAATTTACTTTTTGTCGTCGATTCTCTCGTTTGTAACTTTTTGAACTATTTTTAAAGCGCGCACGTCTTTGCTGCCTATTTTTGTATAAGTTATTGTGACGATTGGAACTCCAAACCAAACTTCCATTTTTGTTTGTAACTAGAAAATCCGTCAAAGTTAGTCCAGACCGAGCCGAGATTTTTATTGAATAGCCATATTTTTATCAACCAGTTTTGTTGAATTATTTCAATTCAACATTTCGGCTCCATTCCGGACCGGACAACTAGTCGGCTCAGCCACCAGCCGAACCAGACCACGTTACTGGAGCTTGCCATCTGACCAGGTGAACGCTCCTGTGGGCCGAATCCTTTCCTCTAGCCCAAATTCATCACACGCATACCTGTGCAATTTATCTGTTTACTTAGAATTGGTTGTTTCATGTTTTGTTGTCTATTCGTTTATTCAATTTATTCCATATATCCATATACGTACCCATACTTCAATATTCTCAGTAGTTGTAGGTTAATAAATAATTAAAACTGGTTCTGTGTTTGTCTTTCTTCAGTTAAGCAGACAGAAGAACTCATAACAAGAGACTGATCTTTGGGTTAAATTGTTGTTACTTCATTCTATTGTTACTTTGGACCATCAACGGTTCATATAATATAATAACTATAGCGTGGTTCCGCTCAAAATTGAACCTGGTGCCCCTAAATTCGCGGAAATTTATGTGTTATATTAATATCAAATCACCCAAATATAACGAGTTCCCTACAACAGGCATCAGTTTGTTGAGCAAAAAACACTACAGTGCTATTCCAAGACCATGGCCCTCCAGAGCCTAGTAGTGGAGCAGGTATCTACTGGCCCATCAGTATAGTACTGATCAGGGATACTGTCTATTAATTGGCATCTATCAAATTGTCATGCTAAAATTCTAAAAGAAGATCTACAGTCAAATGTGTTCCTATGCGTCTAGCTTTAAATGCTGTGTAAAACCCGTATTAGGAGAAAAAAAAGCTTAACATTAACAGAGTCAGTTTTTCTACCTGATAAAAGTTCAACAAGGGCACAGTATGACATAAATATGATATTAATATTAAGCTTGATGACAAACAATTATTGTTAAAAACAACTTGGAGCTGAAAGTGTCAGGTGTAGTGTTCGATTGTAGCTGGTGAATCTTACTGCAGTGGTCCATCTCATTTTCTTGCCGAAACAGCAATGATGATGATGAGGATGGTAAGGACGATGGCTCCGACCACCAGGAGGTAGCACTTCCTCTTCCTCAGCTGCCGCTGTGGAGAGAAAGGGTGCATTATGTGGGTGAAGTTTAAGAATTAGGCAGTCCCCCTTTTGAGCCAAAAGAAAATAGCTCGTTTTGTTTTTCATAATCTGGAGTAGAAGACAATAATGATGATAATGATGCTGTAAACCTGAGCGGAACTGGTTTGTCTTTACAATAAACCTGTTTGTCTGTTTTAGCATTGTTGATGTGATTGTTTACACAACATTTCCTCATCTGCTAAAATATTCAGCTGTAAATTTGAATTTTTGCATACATAAAAGCCACTGTCAAAGTGCATTAGCAGCCCTCTAAATGTCAAGCTCCTGTTTAATAACCACACACACGGTCACAACAGCCCAAATGCCTTTTATTGTTTTATAGTTGTCCCCCACAGCACATGTTTACATGCACTCCCAATTTGCAGAAACAAGCACAGCCGAGATCTTAAAAGCAAATATGAAAGAACAAGTAAAGCAGCATTTACAGCGAACGAGTTACAGAACTGTAGAGGAACTAATGGAGTCAAGGTCTTGCTGATAAATACACATAAACTACAGTCATGGGGTGGACTTAAATAAATGTGGCTTCCCCCCTCCCATTAATTTTTATTTAAAGTGCTGCATGGTCATCCCGGTGCTGCCTCTTCTGTGCACTATTTTGGTCTGTGATGGCACCTGTACACGTGGAGCAGGTGTGAGGCTGCAGTGTCTGTGTTGTAACCTGCAGAGAAATGTCACCCAAAAGTAGGTAGTTTTATAGATATCACCCATCTTTACTCGCTTTAGAAAACTTACTGCTTCATTTAGAATTTTTCAGATATGATAGTTTTATGTCTGTGTTTCACGCTCATTTCATTTTTCATCTTAAAAGACATTTCATCTTAAATGGTCAGCGAATTGAAAATATCTCTCCATACTCAAAAGCCACACCAGTTAGTGTTGACAACTTACGGATATTAGATCTATTACTGATTAGATTGATGACATATAAAGTGGCTCCTAATTGGTTAAAAAAAACTTACTTGATCTGTTTATGCTTTATAAAAAAAACCTGAAATCAAAAAAAAAAAATTACTGGTCTGTCATATAAATGTGGATAACGACAATATTATGAAATAGCTGTCACGGGTTTGGTAATGAACCCAGAAATATCGGACACAAGAGGAACTTTGACAATGTTTATTTGCACCAGAACTAAATGACAACTTGTGATGAAAAGGCAGGTGAGTCCATTTCAGGATGAAGATAGCAGCAGACAGAATGCTGAGGACAGTTCGGGGGGTGGGTTAGTGGATCGGTGGGCCAGACAAAATGGAGGGACCAGGAGAGAGGTGAGATGGCGGGTGACCAGGTGAGTAGAGGCGAACAGAGATGAGTGGCAGGCTACAGTAACTCCTATGGGAGAGCTCAGAATTCCGTTAGGTACTTCAATTCAAATAGAGTTCACAGGAACGGAATGAAGTTCAGTGGTAATGGTTCAGAGGCAGGTAGATCACAGGTCGTAAGTGACTAGCCATTTAGCAGACACGTTACCCGAGCAAGGGTCCAAGTCATGAACAGGTCTGGCAGGATAGCTCGCCGTAGGACTGCAGAGAGACAATCTGACAGAGAGCTGGGGTGAGAACCGGGTATAAAAAGGCAGGGGGAACAGGTGAAAACAATGAAGGCCAGTGACTGGTGCTGAAGTTGGCAGAGTTCACTATGAAGCAGGAACAGGACGTGGGAAAAAAGAGCAACAAAATAAAAGTCTAGGAAGGGAAGTGGAGATGAAGGGCTGAGCCATGACAACAGCAGTAACAGCCAAAATAAGTATTTTTTATAAGTTAATGAATGCAGTAGTTTTTTGACAGAATCTGGCTTCACATGAGCCAACCTATACATCACAATAAAACATCACCCTTATCATTTTTATTTTCCTCCCTTGATAAGAGATTATAGTTTTCGATTGTGTTCAGTACTGTTTTCTCTTTTAATTCCAGTGTAGCCTGTGGAGTCGATTAGAGAAATGTTTTAAACACTTCCTCCGCAGAGCACGTGAGCTTTATTCATCCATGTCAATTACGTGCCGTGTAAAAAAGAAAAAACTGAAAAATGTTGACTGTGTTAAGCAAAAAATATTAAAGTAAATGAAGTGAAGAGCAGGGATTAGGGAATATTTATATATTTCCTTGTCTCCTCAGGCAGTGATGATGTGTTGCAGTACAGAATCTATGTTGTTTTGAAATGCTTTTTCTCCCGTTTTTTCCCCCCCAGCCTGGTTTCTGCTACAAAAGCAGCAAGAGCCACGGCGTTAGACCAGAGCTGAGGCTAGAGTCTTTAAATCCTGACGCGCTTCAAAGCACGGAGAGAGCAATTCATCTTCTTATCTGAGACTCAAAACAGGCTTTCTGTGTGGAAGAGAGAGGGAAAGAGGGAAAGCGGGAAAGGGAGGAGGGGGGGGAGGAAAAAAAATGCTGTCGAGTAATTTTCCGTTTAAACGTTCCACTCCACAACAATTTGCATAAGCAGCCCTGCGTCTGTGATAAGAAGATTGGTAATTTTCAAAGGCTCTGTGGGGATTGAGAATTAAAAGCCTTTCTCCGCTATCTCCCCTCTTGCAGCTGGCCACCGCAGATTCCCCAGCTTCTCTCACACATTTCCTCCCAAACTATGCTCATAAACTTTCCCTGCCATCCTCTCCTCCTCTCTGCTCGCTCTGGCAGTGCAGAGCTGCTTCCACTGTCTATATACTACTGTATTTGCTCCCGCTCTCACTCGCTCTCTCATTCATACACTCTCCTTTTTTTTTCCTATTTTTCCCCGCTTGCTCAACCCTCGCTGCAGATTTTTTTGGGGGGAGGGAGAACAAGAAAATAAATAGGATGGGGGGGACAAAAAAAGGCTCAGTGTAACAAAAGAAGTGTTGCAGTATTTTTAAACCAGAATTTTCCACATTGCAGGGGAATTTTAGAGACTTGCAGAGGGGGAGTCAGGAGGATAGGAGACGTTTGCTCTTATCACAATTGACTTAATCTAGCAGAGAATGTGTCCTTAGTGCCAGCCACTGCAGGGCCTATGGGCGCATAAGCCCTTGGGGAGAAGACAGCCCCTCCTTCACATTTTTTAAATTCACTTCTAATGTCTAACATGAGGGGAACAGCTATATTAAGTTATTAATACTTTTGCTGGGATGTCTGTAGGATGTTGTACAGATTGATATCGTCATTGACATTTTAGTGATTAGGCATTCAGAAGTATTTTTCACCGTCTTAGAATCATGGTCATGAAAACGAAAACAAGGAAAAAAAAACGGTAAATTCTCATCACTGCGACTCTCTCTGTCGGCCGCGAGCTCTACCGAAACCCTTTGCAAAAAACTAGCAGGGATGCCTGAAATTTGTTGTTTGAAAAAAACAACAGATTTGTACACCTGGTGGGAATTAGAATAAAATTAAAAGTGAAAGACAAAAGGCTGAATTATCCTGCTCCCTTCATCGTTACGCATAAAACCTGGACCTAAGTAGGATGCATTTGAACAGGTTCCTTTTTTATCCTTGCAGCTTAGAAGTACGTGTCCATAAGAGGGCAGTGTCGCATTTAGAAAACCTCAACTATCTGAAAATGAAGAAACAATACAAAGTAAATGCACACAATCTACAGTTCACAACACTCGGCGTCTGTAAAGGTAAATGTGGATTTCAACGATAAAATGAAGCTGATGAACTTCTTCCAGACCTCTGCTGAGGTGTGGTTTACTGAACTGACACTCACAGAAGTAGAGAGCACAAAATCACAATGGCAAGAGAAAGTATGTGAAGCCTCTAGTGTTTTCTGCAGCCATTGCTTAGTTGAGGGTGTGAAGTATTTGATAGACAAAGAGAACTACAAATGTTCTGTCCTTTGTTGTTATTCAATGCGATCTATCAGAAATGTCATTTCAATGACCAAATGGATAATTGTAGAACTATTATAATTATCACTATGCTATCAAACCCAGACTTTTCTTATTTTTATTTATTTTTTATTTTTCATTTGGGAAATGAAAAGTCATACGTTGTCATGCACGTCAAAACAGAGTAAACAAAATGAATAGACTAAAGACTAAATAAACCCCCTAGCCCCCCACTTTTCTCCCATAGCATCTTACCCATTGGCCAAATCGTTTGAAAAAATAAACCCCATTCATTGTTATGCAATAGCAAGTGATGGAAGTCCCATTAAAAGCTGAAGAATTGTCAGGAATAAATTTGAAAAGTTTGTAATCCTTTATTTTGAAATTACAAATTTTCTCATTAACATTGTATATTATGTTTAGGGTTAAGTTTCCATTCCCTTCCACTTAAATGATATAACCCGATGCAAACCTATCCCTAAACCCTACTTATTGCACATTCAGTATGAATTTCCTGTAACATCAGCAGTAACAAAACTATCAAGGAGTGTATAAAAAAGTGACTGGTGGCCTTTCAAACCCAGAGGTTGTAGAATTTCTGCTTACAAACTCAGATAACATCAAGGTATAGTAATACTCATTGGTCAGGCTCAAGACAGACACCAGTGATCAGTGATCAAAGTGCAACAGGTTATTGTCCTGGGTTTGCATTTGCAAGAGGAGAATAAATAAGTTTTAAGCAACAATTTAAAAGCTGACAGGCCAAAGGGTGCTCGTTTAGGGGTAAACTGTCCCGAAGAGTAAAAGCACAATCACCCCAGAGTTTGTATTTGGGCTTGATGATCTAAGGGGTATTGCTGCTTTGTGCCAATTGAGTGGTTCCCTGAGGTAATGTGGTGCCAGTCCTTTTAAAAGCCTAAAAACAAATAAATGATTTGAAAGCAAACTTGAACCCAATAAGGAGACTTGAACCCAATGAGGAGAGGCCAGAACTGGGCTTATATGGTCAAATGTTCTTGTAAAAATAAGAAAGGGGCGACTGATTAAGACCAGAGGACAATGCGTTTCAGTACTACATAAACGATAAATGTTATTCTAATAAAAAGAATTACTTGCCTTTAGAACCTCAGCTGGAGAAAGCTGGACACCAGTGTAATTATGTACAATGAGAACAGAACAGGAATAAGAACGGACCCTTGAGGGATGCCACAGGGGACATTCATTGAAGTAGAGAACAGGCGAGAACAGCAAAACATTTGTTAGTAAGATGAGGCTCCCTTTTCTACTGCAATGGTTTAATGGCACTGGGCCAGAGAATTAATGCCACAAACTGAATGTTCCTAAAAATGTAAAAATGGGATATAGATTTACTTTATTTTTTACCATATATAAAGAATGCAAATTTAACTAATAACTTAATTCTACATGATTTATTCTTATCAGAACATTTTACTGAAAGTTATCCCTGTAGACATCAAGAGTAGGACAAAACATTATTTATAAAATCAGATGAAAATCACATGAAACCAATCTTAGCTCTTTTTTTTCAAATTCACATGCTATTCTTATCAACGGATGTAAGAATTGAATAAACAAAACAAAAAGGCATTTAAAACCATCTGTGTATATATGCATATCTGCATGTGTGAGCACTGCACATGACTTAGTCAACACTGACATAGTTGTGGTAGCCCAAATCCTATCAAAGAAACACTAATTGGTTGTGTCTAGCAGTGGTCTTCTCTGTTCTGTTCAGAACACAAAGCTCTTAACCAGGAATGAAGGTGGGAATATAAATTAGGCTCAGGTCTTCAGTGACAGATCAAGACAAAAGGTACAACATAATTATATTTTTTGTATCAATCTCATTTTTCCCCCTCACAAAACCCTGAGATATTTTGAATCCTTCAGAGGCTCCACAATCTGTCTTCTACTCTGAATGAAACAATTTCTTTTTCTGACAAAGCATAGTGGTCTCAGACTTGGAGGTACTAACTCTCACCCTGTCAGTTTCACACTCAGCTGCCAACCAAAGCCAATATATACAATGTAGGTTCCAGGCTCACAAAGACGGACAAACTACATCAACTGCAAAAAGAAGAGATGCTGGCCTGAGGTCAAAGTAGATGATCTGGTCATTTGCTGCAGTTCAAAATGATCCGTCAATTAAAATCACACAAGAAAAATGTGAGAAATGGCAGCAATGCCTACCAGTTGATGACTGACACAATCAGCACAGACTCCAGGAAACAGTCCGAAACATTAAAAGCACCCACCAACACTTTAATCTTTAAGTTGTGGTCAAAGATACACGATTAAGATGATCTCCCAAATAATAAGGTCAATAAAAAAAGTTCCTTATGAAATATACAACACACAGGAAGACAGTATTTTACTGAATACATTTTTGCCCCGATAAATATTTATAACTATTTACCATAAATTTTTGCTCATAGAGTTTTTAAATTGTTATTTTTAAACATCTTGAACACAATGAGAGTTTTACATGTTTAAAAAAAAACACTATTTTTTTAACATACACATTTAGTTTATATGTATAACATTTAACTTTTTATTAATTCAGTCTGAATTTTCTCCAGACACTGTTTATTCTTCTCCATTTGTTTATACCGTTAGTTTTCTTTCTAGTTTGCCTTCTTCTGCTTTTCAAGCTATATTGTTTCATGTTTATGTTCAGCTTCATGAGCTGTTTAAAAATGTAAATATAAAGTATTTTGTATACCTATTATCCGTCCTTATTTTTATTGACCATTTTACTTTCCTTATGTCTAACAGGTTATTAAAACTGGTAATGATCACTGAGGAGCTGGCGACCTATTACTTTTCCATAATTAATATTTTTGTGTATATATGTTTTTACAGAGTTACAGTCTGTGACAACAATAATTCTTTTTTTTTTACAATCTGTGCTTAAAGACAGACTATAAAAGGTGTTGTTGAATCATTTGCTGACTTATGTCCATGTGGATTTAAATCAGTGTTGTTGGGAATAACAACAACAACAGACATTGCTGTTTACTCTCTGTCATTTCCTTCTTTTAGCATTAATATTTAAGACCTGCAACTAGTGCTGCAAGTGCTGGCAGGACTTAACATTTGGTCCTTTTATTCAACCAGGTAAACACCCTGCTTAAATTACCAAAACCTTAATAATTACAAAACTTAAATCCAGTCTTTTCATTTTTAGGGAACATAATTATAATCACAGATGTGGTGACAATTAAGGTGAATGGCAAACTGCATATAGATTATGGTGAGATCATATCAATATATTTTTTTTTTACCAATGCATCCAGTATTGCATTGCAACATCCAGCGTGTTTAACCATACCGTTACTATTCTTTTAGACTTGTACACTTAAGGTAAAAAATTAAGTCATTTGAAACATATAAATAGCTTTTAAACCAAACCACAATCTTTCTCCGACCTTAACAAAAAAAACAGTATTGCCTAAACCTAAACACACGGGACTCTCGAGTTCAACTTGAGTCTGTGTGAGGTTGTGATTTAAGTTGATTGAGGATTCCCTATAATGACATACCAACATACCAAACTGTTTGGTGCATACATGATAACATCTTCTCCTGCACATCTGCAATGCTTGTCAAGAGCAAGACAAAGATTAAATCCATGTGTTTCAAGTTTTTTTCAGACTTTTCCATAATCAACCATTCAAGAAAAAACAATGCAAAAAAGTGACTTATTAGAGCTGATAGCACTGTCACACAAACTAACCATCTATCTCATCTCTGCCTCCCCTACACCCATGCATGGGAGACAAACTTGCTGTGTCTCTGTGGGAGAAAAACTACTTACCTTGTGTGACATGAGAAATATCCTCATATTACAACAATAATGCAGTGCAATGATAATGGCCATAATATTATTCTCCCTTTATCGCATCTGGTTGGAAAAATTGGAAGTCCATAAAATAAATAATGTTTACAGCAGAACTGCCTCACTTGTAATCGGCTTATATGCAATTTACATAAAACTCAGAGTCCCATGCAGTCACTCTGATTATGATATTTAAGGGGAGCAGCAAATAAACACAGACTTCACGGCCAATTCTGGCATCCTGGGAGGAAGCCCTGTGACAACCATTGTCAACAGTGAAAAATAACACACTGAACACTGTCAGCATATTTTGCTTCACATTAAGATAAATACTAATATATTAAGATAAATTAGGTTGACATTTTGTGTAAAAGCAATGTCAGCATCATGACAGAAAACTGGCAAGCTCAAACTAAAGACTCACATCTGAATTTATGACTTACATAACTCAAGATAATATATGATCTCATATTAGAGGTTACATGGTGTAGGAGACAAAAGATGGACAGATGGGGGACAGATGGAGGTGTTCAGTGACAAAACAATGGGAGCGGTGATGTATGGCATTTTAGTACAAACAAAATGAGCTCCTAAAAAGAAAATGTTTCAATTTGTTAACACTGTCACCACAATAAAAAAGACCCTTAAAGTTCATTCAACCCCATATTTCGTCATTAAATAATAATATAAACCAGATAAACTACCAGATTATTTTGTCAAAATCTTATCTTGGATGCTGATGGAATAGTTAAACCTCTTACGCATCCTGATGTTTTCACATCATCACAGACTAGACTGTCACATATGGAGTATAAATGAAAGACACATAGAGTTTTTCTCACATGACAACAGGTTTGTGTGACCAAAAGTTCCTTCTATGTCTTTAACTTTTTACAGTCTGTAATTGACGGATTCAGTTTCATTTTTCATTCATCACTTACTCTACACCCCAAGTATTTGTTAGGCCTTGGCTAATTACTGTTGTTAATTATGCCTTTTCTTTTGTTGTTAATTATCCTTTAATAGCCCAAATATAATAAATCTAGCAGAAAAACTACTTATACCTGGTTATTTATGTTATTTCCTTTACCGCCAGTGGCTCGTGAAGTAACAGTGTCGACCACAGCCCATCAACAAAGAGATACAGGGCAAAGATCATAATGGGATGAAAAATTTAAAGAACATGAACTTTTCAGACTGTAAGCTACATCAGGCTGTTGGGTTGGAGTTCTGTATGGTGACTTACGCATGGACAGGTTTAGCTACAAGAAGTGATGTTCCCATCCTTAATCTTGATTACAAAGTTCCAATTGGTCAACTTTTTAGGAAACCAGTTTCTATAAAACAACCCTACAGTTAATGTGAGAAGGGAGTTAGTTAGATTAGTTAGATTTTATTGTTAGGCAACACCCCTCAACGATCTGTCATCTTTGGAACATCATGCCATTAGTAATACAGCAACGATTATAGCCTGCGTGATTTTAATCTGTCGACTAGCTGTGGAACTTCTGCTATAAGCTTGACATGCTGCTGTCCCAGTTCTAGAAGACAGCACTGCTCTCATCATCTCAACATCCACCTTGAAAAACCTCAGGTAGCTAACATGCTTGCTCTTAGGGACACGTTTGACCTCGTTTGTCACTCCTCTGCATTTACTCGATTTTTATTCAGCTCAGTCTTCGTTTCTAAAAGAACATTCTGCCACAACCTCAGATCCAGAGCGTTTTTCTGTACTGGTCTCTGCAACTCACAGGATATCTCCACCATCGACATAGACCCAGGCAATGGACAGCCTCTAAAACACACTTTCATTCTGTCTGGACATTCTCTGCCCAGTGTCTTCTAGACCCCATGCTGAAAGAAAGTGGTGCCAAACCTACACTCCATCTGCTCTTGCTGAATACAAGGGTCTGCTTGTATCTTTCTCTTAGTGTCACTAGGGCAAAGACTGAATACTACCAGGAAAAGCTCAGCAACACCAGACACTACTGCTCTACCCACCTCCATCTTAACCATCCTCCCTTCTCATTGCTGATAATTTTGCCTTCCTCTTTATTAACAAGGCGGCATTCATCAACTTCATGTTATCTCCTCAATAACAACATTGACGATGTCCTGCTAACCACATTCAACGACGCATTGCTCTTCACATTTTCAACTTTGTCAGAGGACAACATATCCACCCTCCTGGAGCTCTCTGGAGCAGGTATTTGCATGGTTATGCGATCCTGTCCACTCTTCTTCAAGCTGTTGCACCTACACTAATACCAGCCATTTCACAGATCATGACACATCTCTCACAACAGGCACTTTTCCTGCCTCATTCAAGCAGCCCCAGATTACTCCATTGTTGAAGAAGCCTTCTTATGATTCCTCCCTTGTGGAAAATTACAGTCCAGTCTCTCTTTTTCCATTTCTGGCCAAGACCCTGGTCCGACCAGTCTTCAATCAACTCTCAGACTTTCTGTCCCTGAACAACCCTCTCGATGTCAACCAGTCCAGCTTCAAGAGTGGTCACTCCACAGAGACAGCACTTCTGATGGTCATGGAATCCCTAATTCTACTAGATCTATCTGCTAGATCTATCTGCAGCATTAGATCTGTCTACACTCTCTGACTTGGGCATCTCTGGATCAGCTTTAGCCTGCTTTAGCTTCGGTCTTACTTTTCTGAGTGAACCTTCAAGGTATCCTGGCAGGTTCCTGTTTCTAACTCTCATAGCCTCTCCACCAGGGGGCTAAACTGCTCAGTTCTTGGTCCTCTCCTTTTTCCATCTATACATCCCTGGGCTGTATTATTTAATCATATGACTTCTCCTATTACTGCTATACTGACGACACACAGTTCTTCTTGTCCTTTCCACCGGATGACTCCACTGTCTCATCACGCATCTCTGCCTGTCTCTGACAACTCTGATTGAATGAGTGAAAGACATCTCCAGCTAAACCTCTCCAAGTCTTCCTAGTCAGACTTTCAACACAAATTTGATCTGCAGTGACTGTCCCGGCTAAGTTGGACAAAAACCTGGGGGTCTTCATCGATGACCAACTGAGCTTTATAGACCACATCTCCTCAGTCCTAAGGCATGCAGATTTGCCCTCTATAACATCAGAAAGATCAGACCCTAACTCTAACTCTAACGCACAACCCAACTTTTTTGTAGGGCTGGTCATATCTAAGTTTAAAGTTCTGTCTCTTGCCTACAGTGAGGTCAATTCTACAGCTCCAGCTTACCTCAACTCCCTCATTCAGGTCTACAGTCCCTCCCATCCACTGCACTCTGCCAATGAATGACATCTGGTGTTCCCAGCACCAAACAGAATACACCAAGGAAAACTCTTTAGCTCAGTAATCCCACAATCCTCACTTTCAATATTTCAGAAGCTGATGAAAACAGAACTCTTCTGCATTTTCCTCTGCACTTAAAAAATAAAACAGAAAGACTTCTGATAGCACTTTGCTTTGATGTTTTCTCCTTGACATAAGTTTTGCTGCCTTGTACATCACTTGTAAGTCGCTTTGGATAAAGCATCTGCCAAATGACTTAATGTATATATATATATATATAAGTGATTATAACCTAAACCATAAGCTTAAACAAACCTTATGAAGTTGTTTTTGTCTGTGAGTAACAGGTTCAGTGCCTCCGACCAAACTGGAGATATGGATGTTTGAGACAAGTTTCAGACTTATACCTAATATAAACCATTGCATCATGATTAAGAAATTAAAAGGCAGAATGTGCCAAAATATTACTACAATTAACAGTGTTGGATGTTCTAACAGAGGACATTAGGTTAGCTGGTGTCAGAGTAGAAGATGCCCAGGATAGAGTGAAGTGGAAAAGGATGATTCGCTGTGGCGACCCCTGATGGGAAAAGCCGAAAGAGAAGTAGTAGTAGTTTGAGCTTACATTCCCTTCATCCTATTCAACTTGTGTAAATAGTTAATAAATTTGATTATCTTTTAATTTTTAGGCATCTCTAATGGTTAAACCATTGCTATTGGTTCCTCCTAAAAGAAGCTACTTCCCTGAAGATGCTTTTACAAAAACAAATGCGTTGGTTGATCATTTACACATAACTGCTGCACCTCTGACCATCTGCTTTATTACTACTGATGTGATTCTTTCAGCCAGGCTGTTAGATATTACAATATAGATATATTAAAGCTGCTAGACACAGAGAGGAATTATAATAATTATCGTTGCTACTGAGGGTTATCCTTAAAGAAGAAAGGTGAACTAATCACAGAGCAAAATGTGAAGTGTACGGTTATTGGATTTGTGGGGGAAGCCTAGTGTTATAGTGTCTTTTATATCATGTGCGTGTGTAAGAGTGTAAGTGGGAGTCAAACACAATGACTCATGCACCAGCAGCATGGTGTAATCGAACTTTGTGTGACTTCTCTAACAGAGAGCCACACTAACAAAGACCTGTAGTTTTTAACCCAACAGACATGTGCTTACAAATTACCCAAGTCAGTTTTGGTTAGCAAAGGTGGGAGTTTGATGCACATGTTACAACCTGACACATGTTTAATGAAAACACTATACAACTTCATGAAAATATTGTTTACAGAATGTGTACAGTACATGACAAGATAATCGTGTGTCTGTGTGTGGTAAGGCCATTGTTGCAGAGGTTTCTTTTCATTTTGTCCTCAAACTTTGTGGTTCAGCCCTGATTTCTGTCAATCAAACAGCATGACTGCTTGTGTGATTACATTTTCCTTGGGTTTCTGATTTGGGATCTTCCGTTAATCAAGGTTCTGTAGGTGAAACTTTGTAAACACTGCTCACTTTTTTCATTCTAAATGCTCACCAAAAAAACAAAACATAATAAATAATGCAACATATGGCAACTGCACATGCTGAAACAGGTTACTTGAACATGACTGTGTTTCAAAGATTCATTTATTAAAAATAAAAATACAGAGATTATTGAATTAAAACATATGTGAACAGTTGGAACCATAGAGTTTCCAGGCCAGAGGTTTATGTAGTCACCCTGATGAGTTGATGTGGTGCAGGTGAGTGTGTGGGTGCAGTGGGTCAGGCCCCGGGAGGAATGGAGGGAAAACACAACAAAGGCATTGGAGGTGGGTAAGCGACCACGCATGTGAAAATAGGGGGACTGATGATCACAGTGACTAGACAGGAATGTGACATGGAGTTTGTGGTTTAATAACGGATTTTTGTCTTTCATTGTGGAAGACTTGTGAGACAGTTCCAGTGCTCATTGTTCAAATAAAATTTAAAGCTGCTCTTCTGTGAGCAAAAACTCTTTTCTTTTTTGCTTACAATTCTCTTGTTAAGTTTGTCACAGGGATATGAATCACAACCCATCTTTGCGAGATTGGCAGCAAGATTATGTAAAATAATTAATGATAGAAACTGCTTGTCAGATGAATCGAAACCATATGTCTGCCTTGTACTTTATACTTTTGCATCCTTTCTACTTGCCTGGTATATGACACCTTTGCATATAGGTATAAGACTTTTTTGTGACCTGATTTTGATTTGCAGTAAGACCAGAAAGTAAAATCAAACCCAGTTTGTGTGTTTTTGTAACATATAGTATTAAAGTGCATTCTACACTTATTTGTTGGCACACTGCACATTATCTTAATGGTGACCTCCTCGGCATTTATTCCAGTAATTTCACATCATCATGAAAAAATTGCGTTAGCGTCTGTCTTGGTTTGGTTATAGGCTAAGCAAAGAGGAAACACAGTTGAATTCGAGTGCCATTACCGGTCCTAAAACACTGAAATGAGTTAGCAATTCTGCATTTTTGTTTACCTCTTCTAAAAACCGATGGCTTTTTCGAACTGAGTTTTGTTTGGATGCCTGAAAAAAGGTCCGTGTTCAACACAGGTAAGTAAGTGTCATTTACATAGTCACACAGAATTCGAACAAAATCAGCCAGACAAAATACCACACGCACAACTTAAAAAAAATATAATCAGGATGTTAGCACGTAAATAATCTTTTCAGCACATTCAAAAGACTGCAAAGATTATCGCCTTACATGCAGCATTCTAATGACTGGATCATTAGGTTTGTAGTTAAGATGCCACATGTGAGTACAACACTCCCAGGTGATCAGAGGATCAGTGCTCTGCCCTCCAGTAAGGAGAGCACAGCAACAGATCTTTGTTGTTCTATGATAATGTGAACACGCCTAAACTAAAACGGCATCTTCAGGCCATACCTGTACATATCTCTGTGTTCAACATCTGGACATTTATGTATTTTCTTTCATTTGCACTAATGATAACACTAATAAAACAATCAACCTGAAAGCTATTTTGGCCCCCTCTCATTCCTGAGGCATCAAAAAGCATCACTTTGTCCAGTCCCTAAAGCAGTGATATAGTCTATAATGTGAAAACGTGTCAGGGAGGTGGACATGGTGGGAGATGGTACAACAAGAAATAGGACTTTTTAACAGGAGACCAGGGTTTGACTCTTGTATGAGGCGTTTTTTGCTTTAATGAGCATTTTGTTTTTATGTAATTTGTCTCATAACTTAACCTTAAAGTGATGTCTTTATGTCAAATACAACCCTATGAACTGTTGTAATGTAACGTTACCCTGTAGTTATTTTTGTGTGTATGAAAGGTGACACCTCTGGAGTGTCCTACACCGACACCAAAGGGTACCTGTGGCTTTATTACGATGCGCCAAAGGATGTAAAAAAGTGGCACAATTTAACTCCTTAGGAAGCATCACTATCTAATGTTGTAGGATGAGCACGTCTTCCATAGCCTCTAAGCGTTTGATAAATAGAGCTGTTAAACATTAAAAACGCTGTGTGAAGAAAGATCTAAGTAATGTACTGTAGGACTTGATAACTTTCCTCCTCCCTTCTTCACAAAGTCTTGCCCACGGTCAGGGCCAGAGAAGTGTCACTGACATCAACCCGAGTAAGTTCGAGCTTTATTATTTCCAGTCCATATCCTTCCAAGTAGCATTAAGACTCCAGAAGCTCTGGGGAGGACAGATTTACCAGTAAGCCATCTGTCAGTGTTAGCCCACCTCCCAATCAGGTGTGTAGTGATCAGTCAGAGTTTTATCCCTGTGATGAGGTTATTCTGTATAATTATCTTATTTGTCAAATGGGTGACAATTTGTATGTGTCAGAGAGTAGATGGATCCTTCATCCATTTACCCATTCATTTACACGCGTTCTCCTGTCTTCTTTCTTTTTCCTCCTCCTCCTTATGCCTTTGTCCTCCCACAGTCCCAGCAGCTACAGTAGAGGGCTATGTTATCCTCAATTTAGCTAGCAGAAACTGTGTTACATCGTCTTTTTCACGATTCTGAAGGATGCAGTCAATCACTTTGGATCAATTTTGAGTTCTTAAGACGAGTTGACGGTTAATTCTTAACAAAAACTTCAGGCATTTCATGCTTTCGTCTATTTGTGACAAGGCCACAACTTTTCCTTTAGTGAACTGCTAGAACGTTTGTATTTTATTGGTAATTAAAAACCATCTTGTGCAGCAATCAAAAATTGGAGTTCATCGTGGTCCAGTGAACATGGATGAGGTGATAAAACATCAAGGCAACAAGAGGAAACCTGCAGCAGAGAGAGTAGTCTGCCTCTGGGTAATGCATTATAGATTCAATTTATTTTCAATGTAAAGTGGGTAGACAAGGCGGGGCACATGAAGAAAATAACATCCCTTCTTAATTGACCATTGGTGCAGATGTGCGGTGGTGCATATAGACCAGCATCAAGGAGTGTTCAAGGCTACATCAGCGCTTAGACTTGCTGCAGAATGTTCAATCTCTTTCTTTCGAGTTCTTCCCCTCCCTGTCCCCCGTGGTTATGTCAAATTTTATATGTCATCACAATAGTGCCATTAACTTCACGCTACATTTACTTCATATTGGGTAAATACAAGCTACTCACTGGTACAAACTGTTCACACCAGCCCCTAGTGACAATTAAAAGAGATTTAAAGGTTTTAGGGCAACACCTGGCTAAACCTAAATGAGGACCCATGTTTATCAAGCATTTTAAAATAGAAGAAGAACTTGAGCAGAGATACATTTGCACATACATGTTACAATGGAATTTGCCACTGGCCCTCCTAGGTGTCTCACTCAGGGACACGCCTGGTGGGTAGGCTGGGGATTTATGGGTAGACTAGGATTTGAACCCACACAGTTCTGCACCATATTCATAAATATCAACCAGCTGCTCCACTCACTGAGCTACCAGTCCAGAGCCAACATTCATCAACATTCCCAAAGTAGCATATCACTTTCATTTCTGTCAAAATGTAGAAAAAGAGTGTTTTTGAAACGTAATGACACTGAGATCATTAAATAATAGTTCCCCGTAACAACAAGTAATGCTTAATCATAAACTCTATCACAGCACTTAAGGATTTCAGGCATTTTGTAAATCAATCATACCGGTAACAATGTTACAACAGATATTGAGGCCAACAATGAACAACAACAGCAATCTCTACTCACATTTAGTGTTTGTCATTCTGTAGCCTAGATTATCTTGGCTATATGTCTGTACCATAAACCTAAGCTGTACAAAAACAACGGCAAAAAAACAGCATCAACCAGACACCTCTCCAAAGAAACACAAATTTCTTCATTGCAGTACAAATACTGGACAAAGGTTTAACAAATGTTTACCCAAATACCCTAAAAATTAAAAATTTCAGGAGGTCTTGCACATGACAAAGGCTTTTTCAATTATTGTGTATTATTGTGTAACAATTAACTGTGTACCTGTGAAGTGATAATGGCTCAGATGATGGTCTTTTTATTTCTCACTGAAACCTGATGCACAGGCAAGTTTGCATATAGTCTGCCCTCCTCACTTCACCTTCTCCCAAAGCTGCAGACGTAAAGGAAAGGCGGGGGAACAGCCAGCATTCGCTCAAAAAAGGGGAGAAATGTTGACTTAGAATCGTCTCTATCTTTGAGCACATTGCATTAATTTTGACTTGTCCACCTCTGGTCAAACTTTGACAATTTGCACGCCAACAAAACTTTCCAATTTTGTTTTTTAAACTGAATTTTCTGAATTTCTTTCATGCATTCACTGAAAGAAATATGGCCAAACATAACAGTTGTAGTTTAAGTGGTGATTTTAATATTCATGTTGATAACAAGACAGAAACCAAAGTAAATTAAATTTGCTGTGCTGTATGGATTTTATTCAACAAAATGAGACAACCCACAACCTAGGGCACAGTGTGGACTGTGGTAATATCACATGGTCTCAGTTCAAGCCCATGTTTTGTTTTTGACTTGGCTCTGTCAAACCATTATTGCATATTTTTTAATATATTACTCTTATACAGAGCAAGTTCTTTAAAATTATATACAGAAGTAACCACACATTTCTTGGCACATGTTTCAAGCCATCAAAAACACTCCCCTCACTTGTCAGTTTTGATACTTTTATTAACAGATTGACTTAGTCTTAGATGTTGTTGCTCCAGAAAAGATTGTGAACATAAAAAAAGCAACATGCCATGGAAGAATCATGCAGTCAAATTAAAATGAGAGTGGCTGGGATAGCTGGGATATTGCAGGAATAGTTGGAAAACAACAAGGGCTACGGCTCAAGTCATTAGGTCAGGAGCCTCTATGATGTTTTTGAAATGAATGTCAAGGCTCGTGTAGTAATCTGACATATTTTCTAATTCTCCTTTCACCAGCTGGTATTTCTCAGGCTTCTGTCCTCGATCACCTTTGACGTGTCCTATTTTGACTTGGTACTCGGCACAGATGTTCCTGTACGCTATGCCAGCCACTCGGTTATGGCGTTCCATGTATGCGCTGTCTGCGAGCATCACACGTCGTTGTCTCAGGGGTGTCTTTGCACAGCCTGTACTTGGAGTCCTGCCTGGTATAATAGACCCCGCCCCCTGTTGATCTTGTACTTAGAGCCTGTGCTGGCACTGGATAAGTCCAGCTACTGGTAGGGTTTTTGGATATCATCAGATATCAGCATAATCTTGTATTTGACAAATTGTCTCAGATACACACACACAGAGTACTGACTGTGAGAGTGGATTAAATCTTTATTTCTAATCATGTCATCTAGTGTGTGTGATATTGAGAATATGGGGCTGTATCAGATTAATGAGGATAATTTTACAACAGTTTATAACAGTTTATTAAAAGCAGTTTCCTGATTTATCCTAGTAGCTAGAGAAACAAGTGCCGTAAAGCATATTGACAAAGCGTTTCATAACAGAAAGTTAAAGGAAATAGGAGGAATAGTAGTAGACTTGTCAAATAACATTTATGTTCTACCCTGATATCGGGGTGTTTTTAGTCCTAACATTAAGAAGGATTCCTGGAGTGATTCTGAGGTTTGATAAATACAGGCCAAGGTCTCACGTCTACACACAGTCCATTTTAGTCTAAGACTGACTTAAAGTCACTGGTGCCCCTGGATGTGTGCTATTTGTCTGGACATGACATGACATGACAGCAGCAGAGCCTGTTCAAAAACAGAACTATATATCATCGAACTTCATCATGTTTGAGTTATTTTATTTCACTGAACCTTTTTAATCAAGACTGTGTTCCGTGTTTATGAGCATTACTAGGACTGCCCTCCCTCCCCAGTGAGCATGACAATAAAAAAATAAAGTTATTTGTTTTTAACTGTTAACATTTCAGTTAAAGTGCAGCAATGGGAGACAGCTGGGTGCTTAGGAGTAAGACATTAAAGCATTTAAAGCACCAGTCATGTGTTAAACTGTTCAAAGCCGTAAAAATGTCAAAATGCACTGGACACAGGTCAAATGTGTGCACTGTGAGCAGTTTACTTGTCAGCTGCTACAGTCAAACACTGTTTATGTCTTCTGAACAGTGTGTTTCATGCACACAACCAGAAAAAAAGAGATACAGATAATATATTTGCTATTTAGCAGAGTCTCATAATTGTTTTTGCTAATATCAATAGACATGTACTGTGTGTAAAAGCTAAAATATTTTGCAGTGTCCTGCACAGACGAGAGTGAACAGGTTTGATTTGACACTCATTGTTCTGTCAGTCTTCCTCTTTGTTGTTTTTCTTCCATTCAGCTGCTCTTCCTCTGCAAAGACAGCGGCTGTCTGGATTGGCGGAGAGCTAAATTGCTCAGTGTGAGCTCGGTCACGGCTCAGCTCTCCTTGAGATAATGAAATGACAATTAATGGGGAAAGCTGTTGCCATTCGCCTATTTGTTCGCTCACTATTGAGCAGCTTCATGGAGGGACAGACAGAAACCAATGCAGTCATGACAGACTCGCAAAAACTGCCCAGCAATCATTTTCTTACTGAACAACTTTTGATATGATTTTAAATATCCATGTAGACAAAGAAAAATTAATTTCATGGCTCCCTTGACAAATTATAATGGAAAGAAATTGTAATTTTGTTATCAAGTTTCCAGAAATGCCAGTCTTTTAGAAAATGTTTTTCATGTCAAAATGCATTGCAGGTAGTGTGCAGATGCAACTCGGAAACTGTGTCACCCATGTAAATAAGGTCTATCTTTTATTAACCCAGTGACACTTAGGTCAATACATTATTTATTGTAACCAGGGGCCTACATAGCACGAAACCCCACAGAACTCTGGCCTACTGAGGTAGTCCCCGTCAGAATAGCAGGAGACATATATTTCCTTGAGAACAAAGTGAGAACACACCCTTGGGCATCTCATATAGCGTCTCTCCAATATGTGCTATGAAGTGGAAATTCTAGCCATGCCAAAAAGTGCAGAGAGGAAAAAAACAATTTCTATTTAATTTCTGGCTGCAGTTGTTGTCCAATAATGTATTTTTTTCTTTCTAAGTCAACACACTTGTAGGACAAAATTGCAAATTTATAACCATTATCTCTATAGAAGCAGCACTTGCTCATGGAATGGGACTTATTTATGTGGTTTTGTGTTTTCTTGTAAGACTGCAGGCAAGCACTTCTTATTTTCGCCCTCTAAATACAATTACCTTAACTGAAGGCAAAAGCATGGTAAAGTATGACATGAAATTACATCATCTCTGTTATTTTGCTAGTGGGTAATGTGATAAAGTCGTGTAATCTAGTTAGCAAAGTCCCTCTTTGCATGGCTGATCAAGCTAAGCTTGGTGTGAGTGCACTACAATGCTCAATCAAGTACACAAATACAAAACAGGATGAAATGAAGGCAAACCACAGACTGAGTGCTCTGCAGTATGGGAGCGTTCACTATACCTGGTACTGGTTGGCCTTTGCAAGCTCCTGATTGGCTGATTCAACATTGGATGATGTCGTCTGGATGTAATCTTCAATGCTGTCTGAGAAAAATAAAGCGTTTTATTAGATTTTAACAACATATGTGACATTATGATCAGAGGGCATCACAGTGCTTGCCATAGTCAACTTTTCTTGACAACCATTCGCCTGGATCTCAGTCAGTGTTGCTGGTGTCCGGTTGCCAGATTCTGTGGCTTTGTTAGCACAGGTGGTATTGTATGGGCCTTTTATGCTACAAAATAATTCCAGTACATCTAAACCTAATTGTTTTTTATATATTTGTATATGGGATCAACAACTCAAATATGGTGTGTTTAATACGGCACACTGAGCCCCATTCATGGGCCTGTTCAGGGTCCACTCAGACACACGGCGTCAGTCATATAAAGCCAAACTACTGAAATTCACACAGTCCGTTTTGAAATGATTCTCAAGATTATTGGATTTCTGAAAATATATTATTCAAATGCATTTATGTTTTTATTTTATTGTTTAGGGAGCAGGACCAGTGTATAAACCTATCAGGATGTTTGTCTATCATCTTCGGTGGTTGCATTGCTCAGAGAAGAGGAATGGGAGCGTTTGAATTTTTAACATATTGCTTAAAGCAACTGTATGCAACTTAAGAAAGCACTAGGATGAAACCCGTCCACTCTGCTCGGCCCAGTCCTCCCTCCCCCTGCTGCATGATGCTCTGTGCAGCACTTCAAACACTGGTTAAACTACTGCACGATAAATTATTATTGAAAGAGCCTTACTGAACAACTTTTAGAAATTAATATGTCTCAACTGCTGCTGCTGTTTTTGAGTCTGACTTCATTAGAGTAACACCACCTCTCTATGGTTACCCAGTGTAAATTTAAGTATGAAAATAAGTATGAATCTTCCAAATACATTTATTCTGATAAGTAAACAAATCTGGATGTTAATTCAGGAGTCAATCACTCAGCAATGGTCAAGGCTTTGGGCAGTAACTATGAAATTATGAACACAAGTGCACAATAAAGCTCTCCTCTACAGGTTGGTTGGGCTAAATCTAAAACATGACGTTAGGATATTAGTCATTTGAAGTAGAGCTACTGAACGAACAAGGTTTAGACGCAGACTTTTAGTTTAGTTTTAGATCAGTCAACGGCAACACATTCTGATCCCACAGAGGCAGATAATCCCGCTTCCTAAGGCGTCAAATTGCATCAATTTTTATATCCTCTCACGTATCATATTGTAGCCATTTGTACCCTTTGGGGTTACTTTTTGACGCTTCAGGAGCCACAGTGTTCACGCTTTTAGGGTATGGAAAACAGCTTCAGGGTAGCATTACGTTAAGAGACAACATCAGTTAGGGCTAGGCACAGAAACTACATGATGCATGTTGTGTTATGATTATCATTAAAGCACACAGTGGCTCACACTAGAGTTTAACCCTGGTGTCTTATGGAAAAGTCTTGTGTCTTGTATATCTTCCACCTTTCCACCTCCCTTTGACACTTTTCACTTTATTTCTTATGTCATTCCTTTACGCGTCCAAAATTGAAGCATCAGGGTTTCCATTGTACTATGTTGGAAGCTCAAAGTGTTGATGCAAGCGGATACCCTAAGCATCAGCGTGTAAAGGCAAAGGTACTGGCGAAGCAACGATTTTTAACGCCTCGCCAATGAGAACAGGCTTTGATTGCATGTTGCAACCGTGCAAGGAATCCTGTCTAATTTGAAAATTTTGTTTAAGATCACTAAAATCTGGGGTTATATTACAGGGAGGCAGTGTCCATCTATGAGCTCCTGGTAGACAATGGGACTATTTTGCTTACTCTTCTTTAGTGCTACCCCAAAACTAAAAGCCATGTCTTATCAGTTAAAAAATCAGAAGACAGCACAAAACAGTCCACTAGTTTTCTGCATTTCCAATGACCACTGGTGTAAGAGACAAACTCTTAAACCAGAGCCCTCTTTAAATGCTATCAATACACAGACAGTAATGGGATGAGACAGAGCACCTTTAATGAACTGGATGTCCCAAAATATTTGGTATCACCACACAATTACCCACATACTTTTACAACTGGCTGATAACAGTGAGAGTGCTATTGATTGTTTCAGTGGTGTGAGAGTAAAAAGGCTGCAGCAGGACAGAGATGAGGGTAAAGACACATTACTGTTTCATGTTATGGTGGACTCTGGTAATCACTACACCATTTGAGCTTTCACAGATTTAACTTTTGAACCCAACACGAGACAGAAGTTGAGAGAATAAATTATGCTGATCGACTAAACACACTGGTGAGTTAGAGAAGATGGGGAATGCATGTTTTGACCTAACTTCCTACTCTCTGTCTCATCACAGGGTATTCAGTTTTCATAACTGATTGACTCTGACATGTCTAAACAGAAATTTAACACTAAAGTGGCAAAATTACACTAGCAGTTTTTGTCCTAAACATATATTTAAAAAAGTAATTAAAAATGACATTTATACACAACTATCCTGCTACTGCTAAACTAAACTCCAAACTCAAAATGCACTCAGAACTTAAAATAATTTCAAGAATTAAAGAGATTATTAGCCAAACCTTGTGGTGTGAGTAAAAAAATTTAAGCAACTTTAGACATGATGATTTTCTTTACATCAAAACCACAATCTTTCCCTAACCTTAACCAAAATGCTTGAGTGACCCAATGCTGACCACACACAAAACTGTGGAGTAAAACTCATAGCTGTAATGTGAAATGGTCTTCACATATTTACAGTAGCACCAAGCTACCTTGTCCATACCCAAGAACTTTAAACAACTTCTGATCAAACTCTTACTGAAGAACTGCCATGAAGCTGACCTCAACCACAAGGAGCAACAGGGGGTTTGTTATCTTGCCTGGAGGACATTTCGGACACTTCGTCATAAGGACAGGAGGAACCGATTTGTGTACAAATGCTCTACTGCCTGAGCCACAGCCACCCCACAGCTGTGCACATTGAGTCCTACCCACCTTTGCCACTTAGTTTTCATTAAAACATGTAGAGTTTTAATGATGTAAAAAAATGCATTGCAATGAAACAGTGAGTCGGTGTAGTAGTACCATCTTTACTTTCAAAAAATGTAACACATGGTGAGCTGTAGTTATTGTATGCATCACCTAGTCAAACCCTCCTCCTTTTCATAAACTTCTCATTGACTTCAATGCACTGATACATATAGTATTGATGTGAATCTAAATATTGTAAGGGTCAAGACACATTGCTCTTTATGTACTTCATGTACAGTGCTATAACCTTAACAATTCCGAACTTACTGAAAACAAGTGAAAAAATAAAACTTTCTTCTCATGCTCAAACCTTATTGTAAGCAATGGCCATGTTGGTCTGTCAACCAATTAGATCCTGACTCAGATTTCAACATAAATAAACTGTCACAAAATTCTTTACAGGTGTTTATGGTCCCTAGATGATGAATTCTACTAACTTTGGACATACACTGACTTTTTTAATCTGATGCCATACATACAATCTTGACATTTGATCAAATCCCAGCATTTCCTGTATATTGTATTTAGTGCAAATTAAATGCACCACTCCCTGTAGGCCAGTATTAACGTGTAGTTTATTATACTGTAGGATGTAAATAACGTGTACAGTATCATGTCATCTCTACCCATGTTGACAGATAAAAAACTGATACCTTTAAACATAAGATGATCCAGCTTCTCAAAAGAACACCAGATTTTCTTTATTTTTATGGAAAATTCATGGTCCCCAGAAAAAGATTTCTGGAATGAATTTATAAAAACACCCGTGCCCTAAAGAAGTTCTTTACTAACTGTTTTACCATCAGGCCAAACTGTCATTGTTGTGATGATATGTCATACTTATAGTTTCCTTACGAGCTTGTTTTGATTAATTCGAGCCCCAAAAAGGAAAACTCTGTAAGGAAACTATGTGAATTTCAGCCTCACCTTCTGGACAAATATACGAGAAAAAGCAAAAAATATCTGCGCTACATAGTAATATCCAATAGAAACAAGCCCTCTGCATATCCAATCCCCTAAAATTTTAATCACCCTGAAAAACAAAAGGAATATACTCTTTGATGTTTACAAATGAATATGTTTTTAACACGGCTTTTGTATACGGTGCCAGTGTTTGTGTCTGCTAGCTAAACCAACCTTGACAATTGTGTATCTCGACTCACAGGCTTTAATATAGTGTGTCCTTTGCCAGCATGAATAGGCCATAAAAGCACTAATCCTTCCTTCTTGAGCCTATTCACGTCTTTGTAATACCTGCTGCTTTTGCTACAAACGCCTCCACGGCACAATCACATATTAGTCATATCTGCCACTACACCAAGAAAACCTTGTTCAAAAAAGGCCAAAGGCAATTTCAGTGCATCTCTTTTTAATGGAGAGAGGTCCATTATTGCGTGACTCTGTAATGATCAGATTGGACTGCAGTTGTAGTAAAATGCTCAGCAGTCTTCCGCAAGAGGAAATGAATGTGGGTGTTTGTTCAAAATCTGTAGTTCACTTCGAGCATGGCTCATTTTGTTCTTGGAAATGGTAAGATTTGTACTGATCAGACACAGCACTAGCGGTTGTCAGACATGAAATGCAACCCTGAACTCATCTTGCCTTTAACTAAAGAAGCTGTATGTAAAAGTGGTGGAAGTACACACATTCAATAGTCAAGTAAAAGTGCACATATTTGCTTTTTAGCTAATTAGAATAAGTCCAAGTACCTCAAAATGTACCTTAATTCAAAATATTAGTCAATGTACAGTTTCAGTACCGCCTTCAATTGAGTGACACCCGGCCTTCTAATCATTATTTAATTCCATTTTGCAATTAATAAAAGTGAGAAGAAGCCTATTGGTGTTTCACACTTCAGATGCTTTTCAATCTTTGCTGCCAGGATTGCCAAGTGAATGCATGAAGGATTATTTAGTGTGAGAACTATAAAGTCTTGGTTGGAGCCTTAGAACTGAATTAAAGTAAGTCTGTACTGTAGGTGTTTACTGAACTGCCCATGCATAGTAATATGATCACAATAGAGGAGTAGAAGAAGAACCAGGTAAACTCATTTTAAACAAATCAAAAAATGACAACTTCATCACTATTATTATCATTATTATTATTATTAATTTGTAGCTATCCAAACAAAACAATGCATTGAAGAAAAATGAAAAGTAATTCCATTCTTGTAGAACTGGGGTAAGCCAGTCTGAATCAGCTTGACTCTAAAGGGTATTTAAAGGGCATCTACATTAGCCTGATTGAAGGGAGCAGACACAAGGACACTCTACAACAAAAAGGCAGCAATTAGCACAAGTTATTGCTCCCAATTCCTTCCAGAAAACCTCATCAACCAAACACACATACACACAGTCCTCACATTATGGGTTTGTTATCACACATCTAAAATGTGCCTAGAGCATTTAGCTCTTTGCTTTTGTCTAACTTATGCAGTTTCAATGCAGACCTATTTTAAATGTCACAAAGCCATCAGATTGCAAAGAATGCTGAACTGAAGATTTTCTACCTTCTACTGCAGTGGCTCAACTCTACTTTGCTCGCATTTGTTACTGGGTACTTCAATATTTAATAAAGTACCCCTGTAGCTGGCCGTCAAACAACAGCCGATGACATGCCATGTGAGGATTTTGTATCACTTATGTTCATTTGGAACCTCACCTGAGGTGAAACAGGTACTACCCACTTTTGAACATTTGTACAAAAGTGGAAAAGTCAAGTCAAGAAACTGATACCATGTGCTGAAAAAGCAAACCCTCAAGCCCCTTTCAGACATACACTGGAATGCAGATACAATCCAAACTTTACCAGGGTGTGTATGTGTAAACGCAAATGCCCAAGTCTGTTGGCGATGACATTATCTCGATTTTACCCAGCCAGCTCCCTGGTGCAAAGACTGGATCTCAGGAGCTCGGGAGGTTTTATTGTGAGTTAGTGGACGTGTTGATGACGTCCATTTCGTGCGGCGACTGCCACGAAACTGGACGAATTCAAGCACCCGAATGTGATGAACTAATACTAATACTACTAATACTGCAGAATAAATTTACTATTTATGTCGACAGAGCAATAACAAACTTTACCAGCAAGTGAGTAGTGTTGTCAGCCAAGACAACACTGACACCTTTGTTTTTGCGTCATGTCCCGGCCCTAAGCACCACCCCTTGCCTAATTATATGAAGTATTTCTTCACAAGTGAGAACGCATCTCGCCCGGACTACGTTGGCTGCATGTCTGAAAAGGAAACTCCTTTTCCTGATCCTCCTGACATCCAGTTCCTCTCTGAATGCGGCTTTACTTAGATTCAGAGGAAAAAGAAGAAGTTCAGTTCTTATTCCTCTTTGCCTACAGAGCCAAACTTTTGTCCTATCTTTACACATCAATTGTCTATTTGCACTTACTGATTCATTATTTTAGTTGGATGATGTTTTGTTAGCTATATAGTAGCAGTATGGGTTCTAAATACTGCAGCTGGATAATTTAGGCCTGTCATAAATAGACAATAATTAACTATGAATCCAAACAAATGCACAAGGTTTTCATGTTTGAGTAATATTTTAGATTATATTTCAGGAATGTACTTTCTTGAGTTAGCATAGGGCAGGGTTCTGCACCACAGATTAGATAAGAACTTAACTTATAGAGATGGATTAATGCATCTTTTTATTTTATTGAACTCTGATCTCAGCTGCAGCTGCTTAATGTGTTTTTTGTTTTGTTTTGTTTTTTTGCAGCAGAAACTTTGGACCTAAATCCAACAACCTCAATTTAGGAAGCCATCTGCCTTATCACACCTTTCACCTCCTCTTAGAATGGATGTCCAACCCAATCAGCAATTTTGCACAGGAATGTATCTTTGTCTTTGTGGTTGTTTGAAATTATTCAGTACCAGGCAATCCTGCAGTAAATGTAATGATGGAGCTACCCATAGCTGATGGCAGAGTTGTGACCCAGCAGCAAAGCTTGTGTATCTGCCCTATATCTGCGTGGTAAGTTTCTTTATTTTTTTTTTCTTTTTTGCCATCTACATCACTGCAGGGTGCAGAGAAGCGTTTACAGATATCAGGGTGTCTAAATGGATTTTCTCTAACAGGCCGCTGTTTGTATAAACCCAAAGCATTTTGCTTCTCATCAAAGAATCTGCCAGCGTGGCAGCGAGGTGGAGGTTAAAAAGTTAGTTTTGCCCAGCAGAATTATTGAGCTCATGTTATTAATCAAGCGCATCAAATTAAAACATGACCACAGAGGTTATCTGTGCTAATTGAGTCAGAGATAACAATGTAAACAATGTTCAACATGCAAACATACACACACACACACAAAGTGACAATACACAGAAAATGTTACCTATGGCATCTCCTTGTTCATGGACCATACTGGCCAGATCCTTCATGATTTGACTGACGTCCAGCATGTCTCTCTGTGGGGAAAACACACACACATGTATTAATGTATCATTACTATTCAACTCAATATCTGTGTGAGATCAATCACTGGCTGGAGACTAGATGAGAACACATGGACAGGACACACAAAATATTGACTTTGTTTTATGACTTGTGTTTTATTTGCAAATGTTTTTGTCACATATCCAGATATGAACTATGTGACACTGACAGGATACCAAGCTAATTAGCCATGAAGATGTTTGGACAGAACACAAATCATCATAGTGTATGTTGTCATGGGATCATAGTCTCATATACATACACGAAGAAAAGCTTAACTCTACTGACAAGTGAAAAGTTGAACACCCATAAAGGCAGGAAGGAGCATAAATCTAATGACTGAGCAAATACTCAGAATATGTCACATATCTTCCTGTGTGTGTGTGTGTGTGTGTGTGTGTGTGTGTGTGTGTGTGTGTTTGTGTGTGTGTGTGTGAGTTTTTGTGTGTGTTTATGCTCCTCTGCAAAAAAAGTCACAACCTGTAATAACTGTTTGATGCAGGCGAATAATTAAACCTTTCCGTTACAAAGACAAACAACCCAAATACTGCTGAAGACAACTCCAATTGGGTTAAGAACTTTCAAACACATTATGACAAACTAGAAAGATAGTGGTGAACCATTATCTCCATGGTGGAAATGTGGTCAGAAAAAAAAATCTTGAATGATCATTATCGGAAAACAGTGAAAGTCACGGCATTTCCACATACACAATGCAAAGAGAGTTAGCGCTGCCACCTCGCAGCTAGAAGCTCCACGGTTTTATCTGCTTGGCAGCTGCAGCCTTTCTGTGTGGAGCTGCATACTCTCCATGTGCTTGCGATGGTTTCCTCCTGCTACTGCCTCCTCCACCACGGATGAAGTACTCAAAAACTGTACTTATGTAAAAGTGCAAATAAACACACAACATTGTGCACTAGTAAAAGTATTTGTTCCCGCCAAAATGTCTACTTAAGTAAAAGTTGCAACCTGCAAAGGTGAACCCAGGGGCGCTGCTAGCAGTTTTGGGCCCTATGAAAAAATTTGAAGCTGGGCCCTTTACCTCACCCATTCTGCACCAAATATTCAAACCGAGCTAGATATCCAAAATCTTTGTCTGCAGTTTAGTCATAGTACTGACCACAGCTGTGGTCATGCGGCTCAGTATCCACTGTGTCCCTCTGTCCCTTAAACTGTGAGCTCCTCTCGTCTTCCTCTTCCTCATCTGTGCTGCTGCTGCTTTACTGATTCTGTCTTGAGCTTCATCTTCTGTTTTAAAAACTCTTTCTACCTCCTTACTGACAGGTTGGCTTGATGAGGATCCTGACTCTGACATGTCTAAAAAACACATAATTCATTCAGAAGGTGTCTAGATCTTCTGTACTACAGTATTCTGCTAATATGGAAATAGAAAAAATTAAATTGAATTGACGTTTATTTATCATTACTCATTTTATTATATGAGTTAAGTAAGACCATAACAAAGATTAAAATCATACGATAGTGAAATTAATTCTTACTATCAGAATGTGACGCACACTCGATTCTTAAAGGCAGGATTTCAGTGACATACTGATAACCTGCTTCCTCAACTTGGGCAACATCCTGTGGAAAAGCAGGTGAGGCCGATGCTGCATCTGGATATGAGGTGCACATATAAAGGCCTCATTATAAGTGAACTAACTATCATACATGATTACAAAATGACATTATTTTTATGTTCAGTGGTGAAAAACGTAAGCTAGCGAATTAAAATGTGGGCTATGGAATTAGCGGTAATATTACACTGCAATGGAAGCTCCGTCAAACCTTTCTATTTAAAATAACTTTACAAGTAATTGTCGGCCCTTCTTCTGTCTCTCCTTCGTCAAACTGTTCTTGTCTTTTCTGACCGCCGGATTTATGCTTGACTCACCACGAGGACATTCCTGCTTTAAACGTTGACGATCTGAAGAACTCACTCAGCAGGTCGCAGAGAGGATCCAGGTGGACTGACAGAATCATGCACTAAATGGGAGGAGGGGTGTAATTTTACCGGAGAGGCAGAAATAAGCCGAAATGTAGCCTTATTTGAAATTCTTTCATGGATGCATTTATTATATCTCATTCAGTACTGCTAATGATTTTGTTTTTAAAAAAGCTAGTCTCTCGAGGGCCCTTAGAATCGTCCTACCTTTCCCCCCTTAACAGCGCCCGTGGGTGAGCCTTAGAGCTGAGGACAAGTCGGACGTGAAGTAATGGGTACCATCATAAGTAAACCATCATTGTTGAATGCGGCGAAAATTTTGTGACACTTCATTGATTCATCCAGACAATGTTAATTTTGTTGCATTTGCACAGGGAGGTGAGGTCAGAGTCAGGGATAGAACACTGGGCCCTGATGCTGCTCCTGGTCCCAGATATTCCTTGAGTTTAATGAAAAACATGTTGTGCTCAATGAGGCTTGATTTACATTTGACATCAGGCCTAAGAGATACTTTACTTAAAGCATCAAAAGTCCTTGATGGGTTTTTTTCTGTCCTTTTTAGTGGACTAGTGTTGCTTCATCTTTGTAGTGATATTAACCCCTAAAGTCCAGGAAGCCGAAGATTAAAACAACTGTATACCAGCTAACTTTTAGTACTTTTAACATGTTAAATATATCTTTAAGGCCGTGGAAGGAGTTACTGATACTATGCCTGTCTCTCTCGTGATGTATTTTCATAAAAAAATGAAAAAGGTTGTTTATTGTCAAACGTTTAACACAACTTTGATTAGAAATGTAGGGGAGTAAAAAGATCTTTGCTTTTAAATGTAGTGGAGTAGGAGTCTAATTAGCTATAATTAAATCTACTTAAGTAAAGTACTAATGTGTGGAAAATGTACATAGATACAGTAACAAAGTACTTGTGCTTCATAACTTTTCACCATGGTCTGCTACAAACCAAAGACGCACATGCGATGTTAATTGGTTAATTGCTTGTATGTGAGAGTAAATGCTTGTCCGTCTGTGTATGTCTCTCTGTGTTGGCCCTGTGTTGAAACACTGGGCTGGTGGTCCAATATGTAGCCCGCCTCTCACCCAATGACTGCTGGGATATGCTCCAGCCTCCTGTGACCATTTAAAAAATGGTTGGCCAAAACATTAAAACCTGGTATACCTGTGACCTGTGACTGTATATAACATTTATAAATTCTTAATCAAGGTCCTTTAAATTACAAATTCAGTGGTTTTGTGTTAAATAGAGAATGCTTTGTGCCCAGCTTAACTAAAAGTAAAAAAAAAGTTTTTGTTCAATTACTTCTGACATGGTACAGAGCAAACTAGTGCAGATATGGTTGACCGGAGCTAATTCTCCACAGTCCTCTAGCTTTGAGTCTGCACTCAATGTTTCAGCTCAAAGCAATATGAAAGCTTATAAAACCTCTGTCTATCTCCTGCTCACAGGTCCCCTTTTCCTCCATTATGGCTCCGTGCAATCACAGCTGCGTTTGTGTAGCCTAACCCACTGGGCCATCCATCACAGGTGGCAGAGATTGCTGTGGAAACTGGCAGCAGTCCTGCTACTTGGCACAAACCATTTGAATTGAGCCAAAATGGCCCCTGGCAAACCTTGTGATGCTAAAGACTTTTTTTTTTGCATTTATCTTTGGGCAAACCTGTCTATCATGCTGTAATAGAATAACAAATTTATTTTACCTGGCAAAGCAATGGGCAATCAGGACTCATTTCATCATAATGACAGAACAGTGTGTAACCAATTTAGCAAACAGTGTGTGGAAGTGAATAGGCACAGAGACACACACACACACACACACACACACACACATACAGGGAGGAGGCAGAGATGTGATGGGTTGGGACCCCTGCCTGAAGGCTGAGTGGGTGGCCAGGCTTTGGGCCAACACGATGCCCTTTTCCATATTTCATGGGCTTTGAATTCTGCTCATGGCCAATCTAGCAGCCACTGGATAGTGGCACAGAGCTGGGAACCAGAGATTTTTCTATTATGTTTCCAACAACAGGTTTACTACAGGATGTTTTCTTATCAGCCAGGACAAGTATATCAGCCCTGCTGGGACCTGATTACGTGCTGGGAAAGTAGGCAAAGCCCTGATGCCTTTACTTTAGCTCCCATGGTGTATCAAAAATGTTTCAGTAGTTAAGCATAATATGCTACTTAAATAACTGTTCCTAAGCTGGTTTTGTCCTTACAGCAGGTTGTCCCATCTCTGCAGAGAACCTCCCTGACCGAAGGCTCAAGTTTCCAAAATAAATGTCTTTTAATTTGCAGAGCACCAAGCCGTTATGACTTCCTGTTAGCCATCATGAATTAGAACAGCTCGTGACTTCACCTTGCAAAACCTTTAAACACTTTGTTTGAGAGCACTTGTTGGACTGACCAACACAAAGTACGGAGGCAGGTTTACACATGCCAGGAATGTGTTTTGGAGCCATTTCCTAACAACTACAGTTACCAAAATGATCAATGATCATCAATCACAATCACAAAATCAATCAATACAAAAAGTATTCGGACGTGGACTTTCTAACTTTCTAAGATCTGTGAGAAAAACCAATCTGTCTCACTCAGCTGAGAGGACATTGGTTCAGACGGTCAGAACCAACCCAGCATTCGTCATACCACAGGTCTGCCATGCATTGGGTACCGCTGGGAAACCCATTCACTAACTACAATGAAGTCACTTTTACATTCCCACAGATTTGAAAAATTCTGTCCAAGTGAAAGATGAACGCCTCCAAGATGAGACAAAGATTGCATTGCTTGACTATGAAGGCCCACAGACCCCCTATATCCAATGTTTGGCGTGGCAGCAGTAGCATCATACTCTGAGGAATTAAATTATCCTCATCATTGCTCAAACCTGCAGAATAATTGCATACATAATGGTTTGTCTGAATAAATATGTTTCTGTGCTGCTTTAATGTCACTAGATGATTTCTGTTGTGTTATTCTGATGATCACTAACTCCTGAGCATATGGTGCTAAGAGAGTCTGCCTAACTGCATACAAAACAGTTTCTCTATCAGACAGAGAAAGAAAGCAATATTTGCTAAATCATTTGATAAAATTAATGAACGCGTAAAAACTGCCATGAGATTTGTTCCCATGGCTGATCACATTACAGGTGATCAGCCCTGTCCTCACACATATATTCTCTTTCAGCTTTGAATGTTTTTTGTGCTGCAATCCAACTTTTAATCATTATAATACATTTTATGACACATTATATTTACACTATGTGGTTAAAAGACTAGACAGTATACACTAATAAGTGTTTGCATTATGGTAATATTACTCTAAGCGGACCCTTAAATATCATGTCAACACTGCAGTGAGATATGTAACTGGTCATCATGTCCAGGCTCTCAGGGGCCTCGAACCTTCCCCAGCTGTCATTGGGTGAGGTTACACATTAGACAGGTTTTCAGTCTCCAGTCCATCTCAGGGCCAAAACAGAGAGACAGACAGACAGACAGACAGACAATCATTCACACTCACATTTACACCTTTGAGTAATTTAGAGACACCAGTTAAACTAACATGCAAGACTCTGCACTGTGGGAGGAAATCCCACAGTCCAGCGAACTGAATGGAAACCCACTCAAACACGGGAAGAGCTATGCCAGTCAGACAACTTGATCCTTGCATAACAATGGCAGCAGCGTGGTAAAAGCTTAAACTATTAATTCAATTATTGTTGGGTGATTTTTCCTGAACCCATGCTGCCAGCTCCAATACACCTGCCTCTTTCAATAATATAGAAGCTCTGCTTTACTTTTCTCTTAGGCCTGATGTCAAAGGTAAATCAAGCCTCATTTAGCACAAACTCAAGGAATATCTGGGACCTGGAGTAGCTTTCAGGCCAGGGTTCTATCACTGCCTCCGACTGCATCTCCCCTTGCAAATGCAACAAAATTAACATCCTGTGGATGAATCAATGAAGTGTCACAAAATTTTTTTGCCGCATTTCACAAATTCTTATGATAGTCGCCATTACTGCAACTCAGACTTGTCCTCAGCTCTGAGGTTCACCACTGCAGGTCCTCTGATGCCTCCTGTCAATCCTGTTGCTGTTGTTATTATGCTTGAGTGATGAAAAGAACATTCTTGAACAAATCTAAGGCTCAGAGGCTTTCTGTATTTTCATGAGACTAAAATGTCAGACAGCGATTCAGACATCTGTTCAATCTGACACTGGGGCCACTGCAGAGACAGCAAAAACACAATTAAACTTGAGGCCAAAAAAAAAGTCCTAAAAAAAAGCCTGCTGGCAGCTTCTGATTGTCACCTCAGTCACCAGTGCTGCATGGCTTACCGTTATAAGACGGTGTCTGATATTAGCTGATAGAAATATTTGCAGGAGATATTGCAGCTTTGCAGCCAGCAGATCATCGGTAAACAATTTCAAGGCACTGTTTGATACTTTAGCAATATCAGCACATACAAGATGGTTTACAATCCAACATCCGACAGCCAGCAGCAGGGAGCACACAGTGCCACACGCAGCACAATTCATAGAAGCATGCACAACACATGCTAATATGACATGCAGTCTTACACTGCAGAGAGGTGATGATTCAAACAGCCAGGTTTCTGCTTGTGCCTGCAGAGGGAAGTGTGGCACAGCAGAGCGCTTCCCCCGTCAGCCTCTCTAAGGTGAACCGGCTTCAGTCATAGGAGCTGGTTACGCATGCAAGTCAGCTATGATGAGGCAAGGAGCTGATAGACAGTACTACCCTGAAGAGGCTTCTGGGAGATTTAAGGCGTTTTCACACCTTATTCACTCGGTGAAGTTGCTTGGAACTCTGAAATGCTCTCTCCTACTTAGCGTTCTTCTTTTGGCCAAATGAGTGCATAGCAATCAGAGCGAGACTTCAATGAGAGAGTAGTCTCTCTCTCTCTCTGTTCCCAAACTGAGCTGATTTCTGCTCTGGACTCTGAACGTGATCTGATTATAATCAAACTACAGCAAACAATTCTTAATGCAAAATAAACTAATCACAAGGAATCACAAAAGGTAAAGATCAGATCGTTACATGTGTCTTGGTTCATGAATTAGTTTGTTGTCCAAAATGTTGGGGGTTATGTATGTATTTATGTATGTGTGGTTATGTAAACTATGAAAAGAGTGAATGGAAAAAAGAAAAGAAAAAGGAGAAAAAACTGATTAAAACTTCCACTGCTTTCCACAAACCACACTGCTATCAAATAATGATATAACTGAAACAGAATAAGCTGTGTGACGTATCTCAGTACTTAAGAGTTGAGTCAGCATGAGTCAGATGTGCTAATGGCACCAATCATGGGACTTTAAGTATTGTAAGTTTAGTTATGGGGAGTGCTACCTCCTGAAAATATTTTTTGTGCATAGCACAGGAGGGAGATTCTCAAGTGAAAGGAAGACATGATTATTGTTTCATTGCAGTAAAAGTATAAAATGGCATTTGGCAATCTGAAAATACGTCAGGATCAGTTCGTCTGTTCTCAGTAATTTATGTTTATTACTGTTCACCACCTGTCTACGACCTGTTCCTACATGTATCTAAAATCCCAAGCTTGAGTTCAAAATCCCATGTGGGGCTGCAGTTTAGGCAAAATAAATAAATGAATAAACAAATAAAATTAAAAGGAAATAACAATTCCAAACCATTAGCTGAGTATGTTTAGAAGAAATTACACTATGCCTGAAAGTCATCAGTCTATGGACCTTTGTTTTTCGTCTCGCCCTCATAATGAATCCATTGTTCAACTTAGCTGTGAAGTATTTTCACCACACCGCTCTGCTCACTAGTAGACCTGAGGTGAGTGGGCCTTAACGAAACAGGAGCTAAACAAACAGTTCCTAACAGAACTAAAGAGGAGGTTCTGTGTAAACATAGAAATAAACCGTGTTTGGTATTGTAAAGAACGCCGGAAAAAAAAAATCTAAAACTATAAACCCAAATAAAGCAGCACACTGTCAGCTAGAAACACCGGCCTCTTTAACAAAGAGCTGTGTCCGTAAACATGATCACATAAAATTATTTAATATTGCAGTACTCAGGCAAGATGGATGTTGAAATGCGAGATGATGTGCCGCAAAATAAAGAAGATGTCTGCGGACATTTATTGGTATGCTCAGTATTAACGTAATTGCAATTGGCCATTTATCTACAAAGGAGTATGACTGGAAACATAACCCTATTGCTTATTTTTAGCCTCTTACCTAAATATTTGCTGTTTTTTTCCAAGTACAGAAAATAAACAGATTTATACCACCATTTTCATTACTGTATATTACTACTGTAATAAATACATCTTTCTAATCAAGTAGTATAAAAGTGATACTGTAATTATTATGCAGTAATCTTGCACGACTCTGACATGGTAGAAAATGTGAAGAAGACCGTGGAACATGTTGTATTGTGTCGTAGAAGGTAAACTGTTGTATTGCAAGTGTACTCAGAATTTAGGGAACACGTGAACTGACTCTGTCATGTCAGTTGTGATTTGGCAACATCTAGTGATGTATCCACTCTCCACAGGCACATTACTCATCATTCCCTGTCAACACTTGTCATTTCAAGGCCTCTCTGTTCTTACTGGCAAATCCATAACCTCGAGGAAGGAATTTCTTTACTTCTCGACGTATTTGCCAAGAAGCTCAATGCAACTTTGTGCTCAGAATCGACTGTGACTTTAAACCAGGCTTAAGTCGTAGATGAACTTGACTTGAACAAACCAGAAAGTATTTTTATAATAATTCTCTTTAGATCACATCACAGATGCAGGTTCTAGCTTCATTAATTTAGATGCTACAAGTAAACATGAGCATTGTTCCGCTAATCAGGTGGTTACAGACCAGAGCTCCTGTGTTTGTGTAAAAACAAAAGAATCATTGTCTCCTTTACAGCAGGACTGAGTACTTTATCCTAAGGTATATGTTCCTCTTTATCACTTCCACCCACACAACGTATGGACCAGCCATATATGCATGAAATGTAGCTTAGGATTTCTGGGCATTGCATGTTATATCTCTTATGAAAGCCTGCCAGGATATTATATATAGCTCAACTCACCTGCTCCCAAAGTATTTCTTCTACATCCCTATGTGATATTTCTGTGCATTCTTATATGACAGATGAGCTGCCGGCACACCATCCAGGCACAGGAGCGTCCAAACCTGACTTACTTTGCACTGCAAATAGACAAACCTACTTTTTAAATAGTGAACTGCAGGTGCAGGTTAATTACTCCAGAACTGGCAACCCAACATTGCTTTACTACCATTCGTAAAGTTGACACTGCAGTCGCAAGCTTACCATACATTCAGAGCGCTGTTTGTCTTATGATACCCATCAGTGTCAGTTTCAGCAGTACTGCAGATTGATACAGTCTTGAAAATATCACTATCGGGACTTTGTGGTTTTATCAGTTAACGGGTGTAGGAGTTAACAGTGTGGCTTAGTACTTTTAGTATTTCTGAGGACCTAAAGTAGGAGTGACATGAAAGATCAGTGTGAGGAAACTGTAACATAAAAATCTCACACTTGAGGGAAAAAAGAAGCCACAATGGGCATGGTGTACTACACGACTCTACAGTTTTGCATTTATAGTTCTAATTTAAGTTACTTATTTAATGTAACTTTGAATTGCATTTTTACCAATCGCTACACAGACACCAAACCCACAAATAAATTACTACTACTACTAACTGGCAGAGTCCCTCAGTCCACAACCTCGATTAGCTTATATATCTGTTTATGCCGTAGACCTCCATTATTGTCCCGAAACTATTAAAAACAAAGAGGCTGGAGCAGCCCGGTAGCTGAAGGGTTTAGGCCCCAGCAGTTCTCTGGCTTAAGATCTGGCTCAAGACCTTTGCTTCATGTCATACCCCCTCTCTCCCTCATGTTTCCTATTTGCTTTTTTCTAAATTAAAAAAGGCAAACACACACACTAATAAGCCAATAATAGCTGCAGACAAAAAAGAGTGATCAGAGTCAATCAGTTAGGTTCGGTGTCTGTGTCGGGACAGTTAAAATTTCATTCATGTAGAAAACGTCTTTAAATTCCTTAAATGTTCTGCACTTACTGTATATAGTGCTTCTCTACCTGTTGATAGACCGGGAGCTCACTGGAGCAACTTCAGTTCGGTGTCTTGCTCGAGGACTCTTTGACATGTGACCGGTGGAGCCGGGGATCAAACCAACAACTGTAGGATTGGTGGACGACCGTGCTACCTACTGTGGCACAGTCCTACCAACATGTAAACATAGATACTTGGTCACACAATAAACCGTCAACCCATCACATATATAGTTACCATTCTGCCATTGCTTGATGTAAGCCGCTAACCTTACCCAGCAAATCTAAACCCGTTTGTAGCCACAAACTAGATCTAATACTAACTTTGAAAACCAATTTGAAAGGGCAAAATGTGAACGCTAATAAAGACAATTTTTCCCACACATTTACTTAAAAATCAACCAGACAATCACAAAACTAATCCTCTAGAGACCAAAGTACTAAATCGTTTCTTCTCAAACCCCGAGTACTGCTACACTTGTAAAACGTGTTTTCTTTTTTATTTAGGTCAGGGCTTTTTGGTACGTGTCCATTTCTGCTACATTTGGTACTATTTCGCATCATTATTACAGTTTATTCTTAGCAACATCAGACATCCGTTTAGCCCAGCAGCTGGAAGCCAGTCTAATCAACACACCATGGGGAGTGTTTGGATGATGTGTTTACGTGTTGATGGGTGTTTAAGAGCAATTACAAGCATTAAAATATTAATTATATTGTATAATTGTAGAAATTAAATAAAGATAAAACATTAAGTTAAGCATCTCTCTGCTTATCACTTCAAATACATTCAAATAAGATGTCTCGGACGGGGTTACAGAGATTGAAGAAAATGCAAACTAGAGACACTTTTAAGAGCAGTGACAGCCCAGTCCAATCAGTTATAGAAAGGCTTCGTGTTGATGTTTGCGTACATAAATTATATAGCAATAATAACTTCTAATCTTGCTACAGATTATAAAAACCATGGTTATGTAAAGATATGGGTGATCAAAGAGGCTTGGACAAAGGACACTGAAGTTTATCTGCTGTTCTCGCTGAAGCTCAGTCATCCCCCCTTCCCATTTCCCGCTCTCGCTCTCTTTGATAACTGCGCTTAATGCTGATATGAAATTCTCCCCACATTTCCCACCCGAGCCCAGAGGCATTGGGCAACAGGACACAGTGTCACTGCCACAGCAGAAAAAACGTTAAGAAGATTTACTCGCATGCTTACTGGTGAGAAACGGGGTGAGGGAAAAAAAAAAAGGTTGACATTTTTCCCCACACCAAGTGCAAGAGAGACATCTCTTTTTTTGGCCTCACTGAATAAACGGTTTATAAATGTAAAATCATGTTTCCTCTCTGGTAGGAGCCCAGAGACCTAACACCCCTGAATATGATAACACGATGCCAGCAGCAGGGTCTGAAGGGCAACGAGTAGTTGAAAATATTTGCAACAGAAGTTCCAGTCTGCTGAGCCTCAACCTGCTTCTTCTTCTTCTGCGTCTTTTTCTTCTTCTGCGATTTGAAAATACCGAGCATGGAGGCGATAAATAACATGGAGTCCTGTGACTGTGGGGCTTAGTTGATTTGGATTTGCTCTGGCTAAATTGCTTTAAGTCACTTGTGCCAAAATAATGGTGAAGCATCTCTATGATGGTCTAAACTTTCCAATTTGTCTAAAAAAAATGACATGGACAAAGGTGGATTTGCCATTTTTGTGTGTTGAGCAGTGACAGAAAAAAGAAAAGTTGCCTCCAGTAATATTCACTTTTTCTATTATAATTTCATTAAAATTAATTAGCTTTTGAACATGAAATAACGGTAATAACATTCTTCAATTAAAACTGATATATATTTTATTTAAACAGCTTTTACACCAATACTTTTGACTCCACATAAATTTCAGTAAGTGCCTCAGCTTGTTATATTTTGCTACTGTCTGGATGATTGTAACAGCAGCAATTTGGAAGCGCAAATATTCTCATTTACCTGCTCTTGCTGATTCTTTTCTTGTCTTGCTGACAAAAGTAAAGAGAAAATCCATCACAGTGAGTAAAGTCACTCATTAGTAAGAACCCGAAGCCTGTGTTTGTAAGCGCCAGTGGATAATCAAGCCTGAGTGGAACATCAGCATTTGGATTACACAGAAGGGTGATATTCTCATTATCTTGGGGGAGACAGTCAGCAGTACGTGATCTTCCATCATACTGCTCAGCTTCAGTGTGTAAGTAGAGAAAAAAAATCAATATCGTTTTGATTGTCAGGGTTAATAACAAATGCTTTTAAACCACTTTCTCTCAGATCTGTTCTGCTGAGGTCCTGCTGTTTGTCTACTAAAATGATTTATCTGGTGGCGTTTCCCACTATACCTGTCTTTACTGAAGGGTAAATTCTATGGATTACTTTCCCAAAGGATACATTTGTAGGACAGACACGCTTGGGCTTTTTTTTTTTCTACAGGGCCAGGTGATGTATTCAGATTCCCCTTGAAAGCTGTCCTCTGTTTGGCCCTGAGCACTTTTTTTAAGAATTCATTTTTGATAAAATGATCTCCTGTGCCAAAACATATAAAGTGCAGCTGGGAGGTGACTAAGAAGGAATATGCTGCACAGGCCAGATACCATCTTTCTGACTTGTCTTGTCAAAATACATGGAACAATGTGATGAAGCTCAAGGACAATATGTTTAAAAATTCAGTTACCTGTCACTTTAAGCTGGGGAGCTCAAATTTGTCCATGGTCACCACATTTTTTTATGGGTAAAACTAATGCAGCCTAATGTGACGTCAGTCAAATCTTCTAATATTTTTCATATCAATTTCAAATTATGAAGTTTTCAAGCCGGAGAATGCTGATTCCATGTGTACACATAGTCACGTTTATAACTGGCATTCACCAACTGTGCATGTGCTTAAAAAAGTTCATGTGACCCAATGACACACTTGATAGTCTGGTGGGACAATCCTCAAGTCCCTCACTCCACAGAGGTTAAACACCTGCGACTCTAAACCAGTCAGAAATACATCTTCATGAACCTCACGCGTGTCCAGCTGCCAGAGAATGTCACCTTCGGGACTGCTGACCATATTACTCAAACTGACACAGTCACGTGAGCGAAGGAACCAGCTAAAATATGCAGTGTAGTGGAGTTTTTGGTGCATTTCAGGCAGATGCATGAATCTGAAATCGTCAACAAGAAAATTAATTTTTGCTTCATTTCATGTCCAAAGAACAGGCCCAGTGTTGGTCTCGCAGAAGAAATTAGGAAAATGTGAAGGTGGCATGGGCACGAGTGGGTAAAAGCTTTGTAAACGAAACCCCAGAGAGAGAGAACATTATTTACAGTCAGTGCACTGTGACTTGCCACCTCAGGTGCAACCAGAAAGCCTCAGCGGAGTTCACACATACAGTACATCTAGTAAAGGGAAAATTAACCTCAGAAGCACATAAAACATTTCCTGCGAGAGATTGAGAGAGCGAGAGCGAGCGGCTGATAACGATGACAGACTCTAGGCGTTGTTGGTCCTCTGGGAGGAGAGCAGCGGGAAAAAGAGAGATGTGCTTGGATTCACAGCAAACACTTCTGATTTAGTGCTATGAAAGGATTGGGGGGGGGGTATTGGTTAGAAAGGAGTGTGGTATGGAGATGAAAAAGCACATTGTCAGATACTATCACTCTCCCCAAAGAAACAACGTCAAGCCCCTCAGCACCTGCCTGAGCGCTGACTATGACATTTATCCATGCTGCTATGACTAAAGTGCAGGCTAGACGACCCTGTCTGAACACCAATCATCTGACTGGCTCATCTCGGCGGATGCTCTGAAATGAAGCTGTCATTCGTGCCATGGTTCTTTCACTGTGTGTCACTCTGTTGGAAGAGATTTATGTGCTTCTTTTCCACTGCTGCTCAGAGCGGCTCCTGCAGAGGAATCAGCTGATTTGAAACGTTGATGAAGTTCAGACAGCTCCAACTGGGCACAGAGATACATCTTCATTATGCTGCAAAGTGCTCCTAAAACATTACCATTAGTCTTCAAACCGCTGGATGGCAAACTGCAACTGCAATGCTGGACTGTCACGTTTTGGCTTGTCATTTTAAAAAACAGACTGGTGCACCATGTGTCAGGCTTCTATCTGCTTAGACTCAGCCAGATGGGTTTGGGATGGCTGATGGAGTTTTACAATATGTTTTCAAAAGTTTCATTAGCAGATTGTTGAAACAATAAACATCGCAAGATCAGATCATTAGCAACAACCACAAAAAATCAAGTCACATTGTGTCACCAAGATACAAGCCTTATCATGGCTCCACATGTGGAATAACAAAGTCAACAAAAGTGAACAGACAACACGTTGTCATCCCACAGTGTCAGATAAAGACGCCTCCCAAGGTATCAAATTGCACCATTTTTTTAAACATCTTTTTGCGGATCGTATTGACACCACAGGGACAGTTTTGGTATCGGTATTGGATCCTTCGGGAGTCCAAATGTTAGATGCCATAGGAATTAATTTATGTACCTGATTTAGAGTTAGAAGGCAAAACAACAAAGCAAGACATTGTTTAGGGTTAAGCACTACAATCTTTGTCATACCAGGGTTTAGAGAGGGTTGTACCATCCTGTCCACCTCCCCAGAAGAGTGATTTATTTGATGTACAGAACTACAACATTGCTCAAGGCACAGAAAATTGAAGCACTGGGGTTTCTATTGTACTTCACAGAAAGCTCTGTTCACTGACACAAACAGTAACCTTAAAAATCAGTATGTAAAGCAAAAGGACGGGACAAAGTGACACTTTCTGACACCTTGGGAATGAGAACAGGCTGTGACAGCAGACCAGCCTAACTGTGTGTACCTTGAGGTCAAACACTTTGGCCAATTTGACTTACTGTATCATTCCATTGATTTTTATACTTTTATATCAGTCAATACCTTTTATGCTACAGTGGTCTAATATTAGGGCATAATTTAGCAGCTTGGGTCAATTAGACAAAAGCAGCATGACTGTTGTCAACAACATGTTAGAGAAAGCCTGCGTATGTAGTGTTTCCTCCTTATTTATTTGGTAGGGCTTCATCGCCATTCATGCTAGATCGACTGGTGATGCTGCAAAAATTTCACATGGTTCAGTAATATTCACAACAAAATATGTCATAATCATTGCTACTTTCTTCATCCGGCCACTTATAAAAACCGAAAAAACACAGAGGATTCTTGTTTTTTCATTACGTTCACACTTGAGGACCATTGTAACCGGTAACACAGTGTGAATATCAATCAGCTCACCGCTTGTCGTGTTACAGGGAAATTAAAACAAATGCCCTCTTTGCATTGGTAAGCGCACATAGAAAGGCCTGCTGTCAGAGGGAAAGTTCAGAAGACAAAAATCTTAATTGAAAATAGTGGCATTTTAATGGAAAGATCACAGTGTAAGTAGTTAATAATGAGAATTATATAAAAGTGATTTTACTCAATGTCAGTTTAACTGTTCACTGCCACACTGTTGCTCATTTATATGTCACTATTTAAAATGACTTCTTCTTGAACGTCTTGTAGGGCACGTCTCAGTACGACTTCAATAATAAAAAAACTAGTAACATTATCACCTTTCTCACAGTTTCAACATAATATCTGTGGAATTTAAACATTGTAAAAGTAGAATTCAGCGCAGAGCTGCTGTGTTGGATTCCATTAGCTTGTACAGGTGTACCTAATAAAGTGGCCAGTGAGTGTATTTGCAGTTTAGTTGCATAGAAACGTAATTTTGACATTCAATATACTAATGGTAGCAATTTAAACTTACCAAAATGGTTTTACTATATGAACTTTTATTGAAATGATGGACTTATTGATGGGTGAAACTATCTATGGAAGATGATGGTAATGATCTTACAGTATTTATAAGAATGTGCTTTTCCATTTTAGTTAAGCCTTCAAACATTATGATTCCATACACACTTTACTCAGGTTAAGGAACAAACAAGTTTATATAAGCCTTTTTGTAATAGGATAACATTCAATATCCTGCAGCAGCATGGGGGGACTGTGACAAAATACTAATAAGCTTTTGCGAGGTGGCAGAAGACGACGGAGCCTGTCTGAGTTTCTAGTTCCTAACTTGGCGTGTGTTACCCTCCTGGGAGGCAATATTTGAACAAAACAAATACCCTTTTTTCCAATATTTACTTTCAAGAGCATGCATTTTAAATTCAGGCATTTTCTATGTCAGATACCTGACTTTAAAGTTATATCACCAGGGCTTTTTATTTCATGTGTATAAAGACTATGGGCCAGATTTATGCACATGAAAACCCGGGTTTTCATTTCTCAGCTGACACAAGGTGCAAGCAGCTTACTAAATGTGGCCCTAAGAGAATATCAGTAAACAGGCTTACAATAACAAGGTTGCTGGTTTACATTTTTAAGGTTGGCTGGGAATATATGTGTTGGGAGAAAGAGCCCTAAGTGTCTAATATTTGGCTATGTGGACAGTTGAAATGTTATATCTGGAATGGAGGAGGTGTTTTATAAGTGGAACAGAAGAAATGTTGTTGTGTGGCTCTTGGACACAGATCCAGAATCTGGAGATCTTGATGGTGCTGTCTTTGTGAGAACTGAATATTAAAGGGTAAAAAATATAAAATTTTCTATATATATATATATATATATATATTTTTTTTTATTCATGTAGATTTGACAGAGACATGTAGTTAAAATTAATCAATGGCTTTTCACTCAGCCATTAGCTTCATCATCTCAGTATCATGACTACAGTAACTGTTGAATAGATAAATGAATCACAATTAATTGAGAACAGTGATGCACTTAATCAAAATAAAAACATGATGGCCCTAGTTTTTAATAATTTTTGTACACAAGTTTATGATGCAGCTAAACAAGCTGCTTGCTGACATCTAACCAAACTTGAGGACAAAATCAGTGGCCCCGCTAGTGTTTACAATTACATGATTGTGGACAATTTGATTATTTGAAAAAATGACCGGGGTTATGGTTTAAAAATCGTCTGATATTGGCGTTCTTACTTCAATCTGTAGCAGGGCCTCTTCTCTTTGGCGAAGCACCTCCACATCCTCTTCACTGATCTCAGACAAAAATGCCTGAGCTCTTCCATCTGCACCTGCTGCATCTCCAAACAGAGGACCCTCCTCCAGCTGCTCTGTGGCCGGGGTCTGAGGACTCTGTAGGTGCGTGCACAAACACATTAGATTACATTACATTAGATTAGATTAGATGAATAGGTGTGATGCTAGTAGATAGAGCAATAACAGTGACAATTACAGTGTAATGTCATTTAGACCTGATCTGGCTTGGGTCCATGGCTGCAAATAAAGAAGGTATGTAAAGAGGGCTTTTTCACGCCACTGCAATAATATGACAAGTGAAGTACCTGTGTACTTGGCAGACAATATACAGCAACGCTAATGCAAATTGTGGTTACACAAAATTGCACGTTACCATTCATTAATACGGCTTCTTTTCGGTTGCAGGATTTGATACTTTGAAGCTCTGCACACCACCCTCTGTACTGTAAATGTTTGCATGTCAGAGTGAGTTTCAGCTTATGCCTACCAGGTTCTTTGACATGAGAATTAAAGATTTCTATTTCATAAAAGAAAACTGAACAGTAAATATTAGCTGCAGACAAATGTAGGCCTGAGGCTATTAGTTCATGAAAACCTGCACATGCCCACACTTTGTTCCACGTGCAATCGAAGAGGAAGGAGAGGAAAAAAAGAGATATAATCAGACAGAGAGACAAGCCTGGTTGACTCTTTTGCATTGCTAATGTCTTCCACCTTTGTGTGGCTGACTGCACAGCTAATTTATGGTAGATGGGCCATAGTGGGTCAGAGCACAGGGACTAACCCAGCGTGAGTCACGGCTCTCTGTCTACTGGCCAGGATCTGACTCACCCCTCCTCAGCAAAACTCTGCAACATCGTGCCACACTCCTCCACGTACGTCCTCAACAAAAACGAGGGGGGGCGTAGGAAATACCTAAATACTTCACACAGATGAGAAAGACTCTCAAGACAATCATTCTTGCGCCTTAATGCGTAAGTTCACACATATTCCCAAGTGTTCTGCCGTTATCACCGGCTGACTCTGATAACGTGAAGTTAAAGATATGGATGGGAAACAGTCAATAACATTTGCATCGGACTGCAACATGTCTACATTTAAATGTATGTATTTAGATTTCTTTGCTAATGCTTAAAGCCACCTACAGAAAAGTCTTACCGCTATTGCCCACACAACTACACTGCAGTATTTTCACCAGTGCTCACCGTATAGGGGGCCTTACTACTATGGACTAAGTGTTAGTCAGAGTTATATAATTTACCATTCAGCTACCCACCCCCAAAGTCCTTCACTTCCAATGCTAGCAGTATAATAGAAATTGATAGTAGTACCCTAATACCTATACTCTCCCATCGGTAAAAAGACCAACCTTTAGAGGCTCTTTGAAAAGAAAAAAATGGTTATAATCTATAGATAGTTATAGAATTAGTACACTCCAACCAGATAAAGCCATAAATGATTTGACATTTAGTTCAACAGTGAGATGGTGTTTAAGACAATGTCCATGCCGCACAATTACATAAACCCCTACTTAACAATCACAACATGACAAAAAACTGACAGAAAAATCAAGATCTAATGAGCAAATATGGATACCAAAGTCCAAAAACAGACACAAAGTGACAAAACAACAGTAAATCAAATGACTAAATACACACACGAAAATCATTACAATAAGAATACAAATAATCTAACAGTATTTATGAAATGACTAAAAACAGACACAAAACATCAAAAATAGACCCCCCCCCCAAAAAAAAGAAAAAACAGCAAAAAACATGCACACAAAGAACAGACAAAAACAAATGTAAAATGTTCACAAGTAAAATCAAACTGAGGGTACAGAGCCCTTCTCTCCTGGCCCAGGCAGACATTATCTTATGAAGTGTCCATGTCTCCTCACTGGGCGACACAGTTAGAATAAACCTTTGGGAGTAGCTGATTTAAATTCAGATTAAAAAAAATTATAAAATAATGAATTTTCAGCAGCACATGAAAGCTGGATGTGATGAATGTAGTTCACTGTAATACGTAGAAGAGACAAGAGAGAGAGACTTTCAAAGGAGCCCTTGTGAGGATGCAATCGAGCAGAGAAATGCCATCTCATCTTCTGCTCTTTCATGAATGACAGTGAAACAAAGGGCGGATTTTCACCCGCCATGTACGCTCACCTTCTTCTTGTCTTTGTGTGTTGGAGGGAGCAAGGCCCTTGAGCGCTCTGCAATTTTCTGAAAGAGGTGCAAATGAAGAGAGGGTCAAGAAGACTCTTTGTCTCCATTAAAGAAGTCAGATATTATTTTTATTCCGCCTGTATGCGCAACATCGAGCACTTCAGGTATGCGCCATTTTCTGTCAGCCTCATCAATTTATTATTAATCAAAAGGCACAGAATAAGTATAGCAATACGTTAATGAAAGCAAATGAGTATATTATATATGTGTTACCTTCTGCAGATCGCCATAGCGCTGCACAGACTCTGAGAGTTCAGTCTTTAGTCTGGTCAGGCGCAGACGGTCTTGCTGTGCAGCAAAACAAGATATGCTTTAATTAGCTCAGATGTTGTGTTTATTTCTCAGAATGACAGTGAATGAAAGAGGAAGGAAAGGGAGCTCAAAATACCCGTGAAGAGCTGCTGATAATATCAGAGAGCTGTTTGATGAGCTGGCTTGTGCTGGTGATGACTTTGTTAGTTTGCTGCTGCGTGGAGTGTCTGGAGAAAAGATGGGAAGAAAGACAGACAACGAAAGATGGCATGAGAAATCCGATGAAATGGGATCTCATACTATGAGTCAATTTATTAGTATTAATAATATACATTTTACTTAGAATCCTGTGCAAAACTGTTTGAGAATACAACATGAACAAAACAAAATTCAGTTGCATGAAGTCATTTTTAAAATTACAAATCCAGAATAAAAAGCACTGTAAAAATCACTTAGTTGAATCAGGCAAAATTGTCTAAAACAAATGACTTTCATCTACAATTAAACTGTGAAAGCAGGGAACACAACCGCAACCACTTTACATTTTCTCTTACTGTAACCGAACGAGAATGCGTCGACAATTATTTGATACAAAGCACATGAGAAAAATGTACAAATCAACCCATTAATTCTTCCAAAAAATATGTTCTTCTGATCTGCCCAGAATGAACCCTGCCTGCAGTGCAATGACAGCTGGAGTCAGATCCGGCCTTTCAGCGAAAATGAACAGGAAAGGCAATGTGTCAATAAATGGTAAATGCTAAATGTTCTGCACTTCTATAGCATTTATCTTTCTATTGGTATTTACACTGTTTCTCATTTTTCCATTCACAATCACACACACAAAGGTTATGCACCTGGCGAACACTCACAGGGAGCGACTACGTTGGGGTTCAGTGTCTTGCTATAGGACACTTTTACACGTGATGGGAGAAGCAGGAAATTTAACCTAAAGTAATTCAACATATGGTCCAACCGACCATATAATAAAAGAAACTCCTACACTCTCTGCTTTTGAAAAAACAGCTCAAACACTGGTTAAAAACTAATCAAACCTGTAAACGTGTGTGAAGTCCGACCAGAACCTTTATGAAGATGTCAACTTTTGTGTAGTCCTTTATTTATTGGATTGTGATTTTGTTGTATTTATATTGTGTTGTAAATACTGCATTGCATGTCAATACCAGCATTTGCTTCAAAATCACAAGACACCAGCTGTTGAATGACTGGATATGTTGTAGATGAACCCTCGGGTTAGTCAAACTAAAAGGTCAATTGTAAACATCCATCAAAGACCACCTTTCGGAGTCAGTTCTGCTCTGCATTCCATAGTGGTTTCACTGTGCTACGATTAATACAGTACATTGCAGGTGCACTCACTTTGTGTTTAGCTCTTAAATAAGTGAATCTGGCAAATCAAGCTAAATTGCTAGCTTGTTCACAGTCTGTCTGATTGTCTGAGTGCTTGCAATGTCAACATGTTCCAGGATCACAGTAATTCTAAGTGCTAGAACAGTTGCCCAAGCTACAAAAATAAAAACAAGGTTTTCATAAAACTCTTTTTGTTTGAAGAATGAAACCAAAGCCACACTCTATAATGATTAGGCCCCAATATTTATTATAATAGGTACATTTACCTGTTTAAGGGCCATGTCAATCTCTCCCTACTGCTTTTATTGATGGCCATTCTGAGAAAAACAGGAAATCATATAACGTAAACAAAGCACATTGAGGAAGTTGTGGCCACCCCCTAAACCCCACCGAAGAAGGCCCCATTTAAAGACACGAAAAGTGACAAACCTATGGAGTGCTCAAGCCTATGTAGGTTTAAATGGTCAAGATTCCATTTGACCGGCAGGGTAACAGAGTGGTAACGACTCTCTGATAGAGGTGAAGAGTGTAACACTTGCAAATCCTCTCTGTTCTTTTATGTTTTTTCTTGGAAAGCCCCGCTGAGGTGAGAGGGTGAAGGTGCAGCGATATTCATAATTCCATGGTACGTCAGCCAGAAGTGTGGGTTAAGACAGTTATTAAATATCTATGCAGGTCAGGTCACCCCAGGCTTACGTTCCCCATCGCTCCGCTTCACTACCCCATCCAAAGGCCACTTCCCATCGTCCAGAATTGACACTATAACCGGGTGACCCACAGACACAGGTACAGTACAGTAGCTACCAAACACACTTGTAGCTGGTGGCAGGGAAAGCAGACGGACCATGGTGCACTGGGGGTAGAAGGAGCAAGCCACATCGGATGCCAATTCAGCAACCCGTAGTGGAATGACAAAATCCAGTGGTCATCATAGCTGTGAGTGGGGTTTTAAAAGAGTTGAAGAGTCAGTAGGTAGGATAGAAGTTTATTTTGCTGATCAAAATTAAGGTTTTACTGTAAGGAAATAATTAAATTGGATGGCAGCCAGAGCCCTTGCTCCGTCCAAAGTCATGGCAGAATAAAATAGTGTCTTTTATGTAAAGAGGTTTTACACTTCTAATCTAATCAGGATTTACAGGTTTAAGTAGCCAGTATTTTGTCTTCTCCTGCCGTTATAAGGTCATAGTAAATGTGTGCTGTATTTAGTTAAACTCAGCTGGCCGTTAGGGAGCATTATCACGACCCGACTTTAATTCTCAAACAATTGTCCCCTGTGGGGAAATTTATTTGTAAAAATACTTAGATTTACGTAAAACAAATAACCTGATTGCAACACACAGAACATCCAGTATATACAATCATACTAACGCAACACCCACGCTCTATAAAATAAATGATAAGCAGTACAACTAAAGCTGATATTTCTATGCACTGTAAAACATTAGGGAATCATCATCCCCTTTGAATACAAAGTTTTTTTACTAGTTAAAACATCCTTCTGTGCATTTATAAGTGTTATGGCATGAGAAACGAAGGAATTTCTCACCCTGTTGGACAACCTGGATCTCCTCCCACGAGGTTCAAATTGAAATTATTTAAATTGAGCACAAGGCTGTAAAATGACTCTCCTCTAAAGAATATCTGGCAAATCAGGTAATTTAATGATGATCTTACTGGACACTTCTTGTCCCCCATAGATAGACTCCCAAACCACTGGTAGAATGACACTGACTGGTCACAACACTGAAACCACTGACGGGTGAAGGGAACAACACTATGTAGTTGCAGCGGTGCCTGTCAAGGGGTGGAATGAACAACCAGTCCTTGAAGTTGATGTGTTGGAAGCAGGAAAAAAGTGGTCCAAGGGAAGACAACCAGCAACGTGGTCACGGGTACTCATAGCTCATTTATGCATGTGGGCACTGAGGGTAGCTCGCCTAGTCCAGTCCCTCAGAAGAGAAACTTTAAAACCTTCGGGAAAACAAGGGTCCTCGCATTCTCATGGATGTTGCTTTAACACAGACCACCCCACCTATTCGCGTAGGCCCCATCTCACTTCCAGGACAACACCTTCAGTTGTGTATAACTGGTAACATAAACACTTTCCGTGTTAGGCTAAGTGCTGTACATCCTACAACACTCAGGCGCTTCTATGATCATTCATTACAGTACAGTATGTGCTTTTTGATTAGGAATGCACTCTGCTCACAAACACACACATCTTAGCCAAAATGTAGATTCAAACACAGTCATAGACACATACACACTCTCACAACAGAAAGATTAACAAGTGCTAAACCTCAGCCTGATGCGTCATCATTTGGCTGTAAAGCAGCAATAGACACGCGAGGGATTATTTTGAAATCACAGCCAGCTAATGCTCCATCATGTTACCCACCGAAATTACACAGCAGGGTACAGACTGCATGGCTGGCACTCTGCATTAGGGATCTGGAAGAATGACAAATAAACCTCAGCATGAATGTGCAGCTGTGATGCACCACTAGAAACTCACCGATTTTTTGTTTGTTTGTTTCAGAAACGCCTTTGAAGCGTGACAAATTCTACACGACTTTCAAATGTTAAGTCGCCACTAAAAGCCTCCCACTTAACCATCACTATGTTACCGTGGTTTGATTGTTGCACACAACGTAAAGAGATACTCCAGTGATTTGAAATCCCAGCAATGTGCAAAATGTGTGCAGTTTAAGTTTAGAATACATTGATTTTTGGACCCTAGTACACAAGATTCGACAGGGGCTTTCTCATGATGCACTTCAAAACATTGCAGGTCAACTTCCACAATTTTCAACTTGCTATTTTTGGCTCTAATTTAGCGTGTTAATGTACATTAATGCTTTTAAATTTCCCTCTGTCTCCCCTGTGTTAAAATAAATTTTTGCTTCAAGCTGAAATACTCCTCTAGATGAGATCATTTAGAGGAATTTTATATCATGAGTTTGGATGATGTCATCTGGAGGTGCTCTGCTAAAGATAACGTACACTGAACTCAAGAGTTCTCTAAATAATGTCATCTGAAGGCATTTTTCAGCTATAAGTAGAGAAATATTTTAATGTAAAACATTCAGAGAGAAGTTTAATGACACTCATTTAATTTACTACTAGTTTTTAATTTACCAGAAAGCATTTGCCCAAGGGATTATTATAATTCTATTCTAATCTAAGACAAAAACCAAAAAAAGAAAGTTCAATATCAGTGAAGGCATCATCATAGTTAGTCCTTTGCTAGGTGTTTCCTCACAGTTCAATTTATCACAACTATTAATGGGCCACTATCAGTACTTATAATCTCATAATTAAGGTTTTTTATGACCCACTAGCTCTCGGTGGGTTTATCTGTGCTATAGTAATAGATTTGGTAGGATCTTATCATGAGCTGTGGTTCAGGAGATTGCAATGGAACTAATGACTTGTTTTTCAAATTTCAAGGCAATTCAAAGCCAGTACTTCAATATTTTATGACTAATGGACTAACCACCGCTGCTTTTCCTTCAAGGTGAAAAACTCTACTAAAAGTGAAAACTGGTCAGCTGACAATGAGGTCAAATCAACTTTTGATAGAAGTAGTAGATGCAAGTAAAGTGAATCCTATAAAAACTTGCCCCTGTCATCTAAAAATAAAGGCTGAGCTGCGTTTCAGTGCTGATGAGCTGTAATGGATCATCTATGAGTCAGTGCGAGCCCTGCCCACCACTGACACACTGTTACCAAACAATCAGAGCTCGCCCACTACCAAAGACCCCCGAGAAGACCTCTGCAGTTTGGCTGCACAGTGATACATCTTCTAGTCACACTCTTCCCCCACAATAAGCTCAAAAGCCAGGCGGCCAGAAACAGCATGCAAAAGATTGGAATTGCTCACACTGTGAATTTCAATCAGTCACCTCTGTCGTGTGTTTCTCCTGCCCGCTTGGTGTTTGGTATTCCTTTGAGGGACGGCTGGCCCCAGTGAAAGTGAACTGAGGAGTCTGGGAGCAGCTGGCTGCAGGGGAGGTGTGAAGGATGAAGGGGGTGAGGTGTGGGAGACACATAGCGGAGTGTGTGTGGGGGGCAGGGGGCTGCTTGTCTCCGAGTCTAATCATAGTTTCAGGACTTTACAGGACAGGAGTGGAGCATATGCTGGACTGTGATAAGGTTTAACCCACCAAACTGGAAGTTGCTTCATACACACAGCTGCTCGGGCTCCAGTTCTCCTCACAATTTGTAAAACTCATCATTGGCTCAAAGTACACCTGTTTTGTATGATGACTCCTTCTCTACACTGAGCTGATTGTAGAATTTAGAATGTCAGGTGCCTCTTGTGTGTGCACACAAGTGCAACTATAGTTCACTCAGACGTGATTTGACAGCACTTACAGCCAAAGACATGCAACAATAAAACTTCTATGAGGCTCAAAAAACCTTGGTGGATCATTTCACAACTAATGAGGGTAATTAGCAACAGTTATATAGCAACAAAAGCATCTCAGGAGGCACACTGTAAATAAGGATGGGGTGAGGTTCAACAGCGTGTGTGTTCAGTGCCTTGGGAAAAATGTTTAGGATTTCCATTATCTAAAGTTTTATAATATATTTTAAAGATTTAGACAATGGATACTGAACAGTTGTGATGTTTACACTCTCAGGCAGCACTGCATTAAAAACAGACACGAATCTGTGGTGGAAATGACTGAACACCGGGAAAACCATTGTCAGTGCAAAGAAACAACCATATATAAACAAGATTCAAAAACACTGCTGCCCCATCTGAGCCTGTACTCATTTAAACTGGGCTGTGGTGAAGTGAAAATGCACTAATGAGTCAAAATTTAAAATCCTGTTAGAAATCATGGATGTCATAGAGATGGAGCATCTGACTTTTATTCATTTCTTAATGCACACGGGTATAAGCCCATCAGTGAAGGCACTGTTGGTGCTGAACAGGTTTTACACAGTTTCTTTTCTTTTTATACAAGTTTCAGCGCAACGTATGACACTTTCCAAATGACAATGCTTTCATTTTTTTCAGGAAAAAACTTTTGAGCAACACAGTGTCCACAAACATGTATCATGTTATGTAGCAACCGGAACCAGAGTAAGGAAGTTTAACCTTCATCTTGGCAACAGCAGGGACGTAGATGGATATGCAATAAGCTTTTTTTTTTATAAAACAATCCACCACTAATCCTCCCCAGGACACCAAAAGACCTAGTGCTCCACTTTTCAGAGACCTCTGAGTAAAGTGTAGCAATTTAGCAACTTGTGTAGTTTGATATTAATGCAAAAGCATTCATTTTCCAGGGGCGCCAGGTTCTTTAAGCCAAACCAAGCTATGATTAAAATATTACCTGAACCGCCGATGGTCCACACCAAAAACAATGGAAAAAATACTTGTAACTTTAGAAAGCTTCTATTTTTTTATCGGTTATATGGATACCAGACCTTCCACAAATAAGATTTGGTTTTTTTTTAGGCTTGCCTGGGAGCTGTTGCAGGTTCTTCTGCCTAGTTAGGCGTCAATCGTTACTGGTTCTTTTGTAGAGCAGGAAGGATCTCCTCGGTTCTGTTAACAGGCGAGCTATCAGAGCAAGGATCCACTGTCGCTGCAAAGATTTCCCCGGGCCACAGGAGCGTTCACTTGGTCAGATGGCAAGCTCACAGTAACGTTGTCTGGCTCTGCTGGTGGCTGAGCTGATCTACAGAGGCGGTCCGAAACAGGGCCGTGTGGAGCCGAATATGCTGAATTGAAACAATTCAACAAAAGTGGTTTATAAAAATATGGCTATTGAATGAAAATGTCGGGCTCAGTTTGAACTAATTTTGAATGATTTTCTAATTCCAAACAAAAATCGAGGTTTGGTTTTGGAGTTCCAATTGTCAAAAATGATTTACAAAGATAAAATCAGGCAGGAAAGAATAGATTTAAGAATAGATTGAAAAAGTACAGATTAGAGAATTAACAACAAAAAGTACTTTTCACAACTTCAGCTAAGATTTCTTAACCAAGGCACATTTCTTCTTCAGGATGAAATTCTGAAGTTGTTTAAAAGCTCGAACTTGGAACCGAGCTGGAACTCCGCGGGAATTTAACAAAGGAATTTCAACTTTGTTTTATATCCTGGGGCATCGTCAAGATTCAGAGGGCGTGTTGCCAGTGAATAAAATTTACCGCGGAGGGCAGAGCTAGTCCATCCTCTAGATCAAATTAAATCCTTTGTTTAGTTCAATCACACACCGTGGGGTAAAGATTTCTCATCTGGTCCGAAATCTCATATTATAAAACAAGGTAACATATTATAATTGTTCTACTGTGCAAACTCCTAGGTTAAAATATTTAAAGCAATATGACCGGCTGCGTGTAATGGTTAATGTCTCATTTTAACATACATGTTCTAAGTGAGTTCTAATTAGATGAATGGATGGAATCCAATGATTATTACATGGAAAATTTGGTTTGTCTAATACCTATTAATACACAGTATGAACACACCACAACCATTAGGAGATCAGTCATGCATTAATCTGGACATAATTAACAAATCGTAGCGTTGAATTAATATAACATGACATGATCACGTTTACTGACCTGAGCGGGTGTATACAAGGCGTGCATGAATATGTAACTTGTATGTGTAATGTACAGAATTGACAGAAGAATATGACATCGTGTTTTAACTTTCAGACGACAAATTAATGCCTTTTAATTACTTTGCATAGACGAGTACGTTTTAGGATTTACTTATAACCTTCACCAAATGATGGCAATGTTGTGCCGTGTTACTCTCTCTCATCAATCTGAATTAAGCCCTTTATTTTATAACTCCGTCATTTCTCGTCGTAGAAAGGACGGTATCATGTCAAATGACATGGCCTTAAGCCAGATGTGAAATGTGTGATTGTTTAATAAAGACAGTTTATTGCCGAGTCCGTCTACCTCCCTGTTGTGGTCAAGATGGAGGTTAAATTCCAAACTCTGTTTCTGGATGCTACAAAAGCTAACAAACCTCATCCAGTTCCAGCCCATGGTTTGACACTTATTCCATTAGCATAAATTTTGCTGTGAGTTTTCATCTACCTGACCGAAAAACTGTCTGCAAATGACGTTTTTATCAAGATGGTACCAGTTTCTTGAGGTGGAAATTCACTAGTGCCAAGAGTGTGAGGAGGTGAGGAGGTACTCCTCGCTCTTCAGCCGTGGAGTGGTCCCAATTCAAGCCGAACCCAGAAAACAGCCTGCAACAGCTTGAAAGGCAATTCTAAAATCAGTCTTACTTTCCGAAAGTCTGGTGTCCATACATTGCCGCTACCGTAATTGAGCATCTTCCAAAGTTAAAAGTACTTTCACATTACTTTCACGACAAATAGTAACTAGACTCCTTTCTCCAGCCCCAAAGTATCACACACTTGCATACCCACTTGTCTGTTTACTTGATTGGTTTTAATTGGTTATGTCATATTTTGTTGTCTGTTGTGATTTATTAAATTCATTCCATATACCAATATGCATACTCAAATCTATCTATATTTTCAGTAATTTTAGGTTAATATATATTTTTTCTTTTTATGGTTTGTCTTTCTTCAGAAAAACAGTCAAAGTCATTGAAACGGAAAAGAACTCATGAAAAAAGACTGATTTTAGGTCAATTAAAGTCAAATTCTATTTTTTACTTAACTTGGTTGTTTCTGGTGTGGACCATTGGCAGTCCAGGTATAATATTTTAATCATAGCTTAGTTGATCTTAAATGAACCTGGTGCCCCTTAAGGGAATATTAATGTTTCTGCAAATAATATCAAATTACATGTGTTGCAAATTGCTACAATTACAACACTATGGTTCTGAGCTGACCTGCCTGCAGTTCAGACCTGTCACCTGTTAAAGAAAGCTCTAAACTGTAAATAGGGAAGGAGCTTTGTTTTCAAAATTCAAGCTATAGTCTGTATTAGTCTTGCAGTAAAAAAGCAAACAGTGCAAAATAGTGGTAAATGTTCTTTGATATGCCTTTAACATATCTACACTTACATATACTGTAGATTTCAAATAATTTGAAAACCAGTGAATTCTCCTTTGATTTCCATGTCACACTGTGTCCCAGCTTTTTTGGAAATATAGTTTGCTGTCATCATACTGATGTTCCATGCATCACTGAATAAACTCGGTGAGGTGCAGCTGAAAATTCTAAATCATGAATATGTTAATAGTCGAACTTACCTAGATTCTACCGTACTCCATTATCAGGCCTCTGTCCATTTAGGTGACACACAGGGAATATAACTATACTAAAACTCCACAGGGATCTTTTAATAGCACTCCTCTTCGAAAAAAAAAGTTCCAACATTCCTGACAAGCTGACATTTACATTTATAGAGATATACTTTGGGGGCTTATCAAAAGCAACAGGAAAGTGCAACTCAATTCCCAGATCGCCAACGCCGTAAAATTACACACAGAGACACACACTCGCACGTATAGCTGCAGTTTAGAAATCCATCTGACATTTAAATGTGCAACTCAAACAGAACATACACCTACTGTTGGTTCACACGTACACATGGCTATACGAGAGTGGAGCATTAATGTGGGTTTGAAAGGCAGAAGGATGCCTGCTTGTTGTGTAAGAGAGGAGGAGGAGGAAGAGGTGGAGAGGTGCATCCACACAGTCATGATCTGGTCTATAAAGATGGCAATGACATTTATGCCCGTTTTCTGCATGTGCCTGACTGGGTTTGTGAGGGATTTTAATTCCATATATTCTTAAAATTGCGCATAGATTTGCCTTGTGATTTCACAGAAAGTGGTTATCTAGACAAACAGCAAAAGTCAGTACACGTCTATTAAATGTTGTCAAAGGATGGGAGTCAGGGTTTCACCCTGGACAGGTCATCTGAAGACAGGCCCCAAAGTACAATCTGAGCTGTGAGCTGTGACAACTGCAACACAAATGATCTCACCTATGACTTCCAATGGCAGCTAATCACATGAACACGGTTAAAACTAACCTGAGAGCATCACAAATTCATAGATCCGGCCTGGGTTGTGTCTGCTGCAATGGGACTCCAAGTAATTGGAAGAATGCCATATCTCTAATATATTGCACTTTACTAATCATTTTGCGGACTTTTGCAGTTTGTTCTAACAACGTTCATTATAGTTCATTTGGTCAAATTCCATTTTTTTTTCCCCCTTTTTAAATGTATTGGCTTTATTTTTGTTTGGTTCTGTCTGTGTTTAAAATAAATTTCATGAAGATGTTAAATAAGCTCACTGTACTTCACTCAGCATACCACATTTTAATTTCTTGGGTGGATATTAAAAGGAATATTATATGGGCCTTGAAATGATAATCTAAATCTCCAATTTTGTCTCATCATCACAGTACTCTACTGCTCTTTGCACTGCAGAGAATATTTAGGAAGGATATGATGAAATAATTTAATCATGCATCACGCTGCATACTTGTGGTTTATAAATATACAGTCCTATTTTATAAAATTTGTTTAAAATGAAAATAGTAATTTCTAAACTATTTTAAAGGAGCACTGGAGGGTGGAGGGTGTAGTTAAGCCTCTGAGGCAAAGATTATGCCAGGAAAGGAGGCTCAAAGCCACCATCAAACCTGAGATCTATGAGGAGCGAACCAGATTCTGTCTTGGCTGTGAAACTGTGAGCTAATTCTCAATCCTTGGCTACTACATGCTCTCAGATCACTACATGGACATAACATTTCTGCATGGTAATATTTTTTTTTACTCCCAAATGTGTTGACAGATTCACTTCATGTTAGATTGTCAGAGGAAAATGTTGACTTATTTAGAGATAATAAACGTCACACCTCATCAACTTTGTTTTTTTTAATGGGGATGTGAAATTAGCTGATATTTCTGGCAGCACACAACAAAATAATCAGTTTGTTTACTGACATTTTCGTCTGTCTGATGACACAATATTTTGTTTTCCATCAAAAGAAACACATACTGAAGAAACATCATTTAATGGGCTTCACATTGAGGATTAAGGCTGGAATTTATCACAGACATCATAAGGCAGTCAACAGTAATCATAGAACAAAAAGAAGAAATTAGTTCCTTTAAGGGTTCCTTTAAGAAAGCCTTAGCATATCAATCAGTCTAACTTGATGGAGTTCAGTCTATAATTTATTAACCCCCTCCTTCCACATCATTCTCAAAACTATTTACCAGTTGGAAACTTGCAATTACAATAACTTCAATGCTGAAATTATCTATTTTGTCCAAGATCAGTCAAAATTCACTAGAACTTTAATTATCTGCATCAACTCAGTATTTTAATTTACCTTGGCAACCATATACATAAATATGATTTTATATTTTGTTATAGTGCATTTCCTTTATAATCTCTTAAAGAGATATTTACTTTAATTCAATAAGATTCAACGATTATTGTGAAGGACTCTCCTAATGTCATTGTTTTTTTCCCTGTAGTACATCGAATACATTCAAGCACTGTAAAAAATCTAAACTAAACTGCAATAATGTGCTAAATATTTAGAAGTTGGGACCCATGCAGAAAGAATTTTTTAACGTTAATCTCACAACTAATGAGTTTAATTGGCAACAGTGCAAAATAACATTTTAAGCAAATATTTATCCTATTTGAGCAAATATTTATTTGATACTTCTTGATGTTATAATTTAATAATAATATTGTCTTTATACTACTAATGATCAAAATAGATTTTAAAATCAATTTCATATAACTGCATTCAGTTTTTCTGCACAGTTTTCTTAGCAACCTACTTTTTTAGAAATAATTATGCAATATTACTAACTACATTGTGCAGGAAATATCTCAAAACTGAAAGTACTTGTGTACAGCTCCTTTATTACAGTATTCTCAAACCATCAGTACAATGAGGAGGAAAATGAAACCAAAAAATCTTGTAATACAAAATTTTGAGTATATTTTTTTTCCCATTTTCTGACAGTGTCATTTGTACCAACATTTATGTTTTATGAGATCTTGCTAAACTACAGTCAGCTCCTCCTTTCTGCAGAGTCTATCTGCCATTACAATAGTATGATAGTGTAACATACTGTGCGTGCAAGGAGGCCATCGTTCAGTCAGGGGCGCTCTCCTCCAGACAGACCCCAGTGTCCTCTGGCATGCTTCAGCCAAAGCACCAGTTAATGCCTAATGTGCTAACAAAGACAATGACACTCAGAGGGTGCCTTCCATTAATCCACTTAGACTTTTGCCATGTGCATTTCCACGATTACATGGGCGGGTCAAATTCTATTAACCGTAAGATTTGAGGGTTTTTTTTCTTGCAAGACGCAGATGGCGGACACAATCGAGACAGACATGTTGCTTCTAGCAGTGGAACGTGTGTGTGACGATTTGCTGTGTGTGAACATACGTGGTCTTTTTTAGTCGGACTGGATGGAGACCAGACACTGTAGCTGTAATTCTCCATATGGCATTGTAGTAAATGATGAAGGGAATGAAGAAGAGAGGCAGAGAGTGTAGGAGGGCGTCAGGAAGTTTGGGGCTCATAGGTGATATAACATTCTGTTTTCAAAATGATTTCAAAACATTACTACGGTTACCTGAAAAATTTGCATTTTGATAAATTCCCTAAACCTTTTTTTACTACTTAATTACTTAATCCTAATCATCCTCATAAGACAATTTATATGTCTTTATTAAATATTAAATATGAGGGATAGAGGTAGAGATTTCTCATTTGTCTTTGTTTATATCCAAAGGCGATGTGGGCCAAACAAAAAATATACAATATAAATACATGACAATTCGTCTTCTATGATTTCACCTATCAGTATGACTTTACTGTCATTCTGGTCAAAAATACAATGCATTTCCAAAAGGACAATGCAAATATTACCATCTGTTAACATGTTTTAAGACTTTTATTTTTAATATAAATGTCTGCCTATTCCTTAAAACCTACATTCTGTATTTTGCTGTGATCAGTGTGTAATTCATTAAGACTTTAATACTCAGAGGTTGGGTGCATCATAAGGACATGATTATAGCAACAGTAATGTTTTTATTTATTCAATAAACTGATTATTTGGATCTGCATTTAGTGGAATTATGTTAGTAAATTCATTAGTCAAGAATCTAGCACCATACTGATTTGCGTCATTAGCTACAATAGTAATGATGTAAATTATGAAAATATAACATGGCCCTATATTTATACCCAGTCACAGGAATGTTCAGTCTGATGGAAATAATGATAAACTACTGAAATAAACATTGCTGGAAGAGATGAGACTCTTCTGTTGATGTTTTTTACAGTAAGAAACAACAGATTTTAAAAAGCTTACACTGATCCATAACTTTAGCCGAATATTGGCTCTAAAAACAAAATATAAACTTGGGAGTCATCGGGTTTGTTTTATTGCATTTTGTTGTATTCCATGATACTCTTCATGCCTGTTGAATTTTTATAGTTAGTTGTGTTTTCTGTTGCAGTGTTATTGTTTTTCCTTAATGCTGGACTACATTACAAAAGAGAAAAAAAAAATCAAAACTGAACTGCTTATTCTTTTAATTATTCCAGTACTGTGCAACTGAAGTTGCAGATACACAGTGTACGCACTTATTTGTGCTTTTCCACAAAGCCGACCACAGTCAGAGGTTTCCACTTTATTCAAACATTATTTCAATCAATAGACCCTCCAAGCAAAACAAGAGCTTGGTCAATAGACATTTACAAAGAAAATGACAGCTCGGTTCAGCCAGCATACCCTCATCAACAAAAATTGAGGCCGTCTCTTTCACTCTGTGCGATATTCTCTTTGTGTCAGCAAGTACATTTGCTTTTAGAGCGCCATTTTAAGACATTTTTTGGGATTAAAAAAAAAAAACTCAAAGATAATTATCACCAAATTGAAAATAATAAAACAAATTTCTAATAACAAATATAACAAACAGTATTTGTTCAATATGATGAACATTTGTCCGTTGGTGTTAAAGTCTTTGGCAACGCAAGAAAATAACAACAAAAAAAAAAAAGGAAAATAAGAAAATTCCAGTTAATGGGCTCCAAAAGTGATGATTAAAATCCTGAATTACTAGGAAGCCTCGTGACTGTTTTCTGGAACAATCTTTCAAAACACAGAGAGCTGCTGAATAACACAAAGCATCACACTGGTTGTAATTTGCATCAGTCGGAGGCACTCGATGTGTTGTTTGCAACCAGCATCAATACTGCTGAAAGAAAATGGGAAGTTAAAAATAAAAGCAGCCAAGCATTGTCAGTAAGTTTCCAAGGCGATCATAAAAAATGTTCGATAGAATTGATGACATGCCAGCCAACACAGTGGGATGTAATGCATTTTAAACAGATGCAATCATCTTAGATTGGCCACTTTGTCATCAGTGTTGAATCTGGTAATTGCTGGCAGCTCAACTAAAAAAGAATAATCAATATGAGTAGGGTGATGAAACAAAGAGAAAATATGCATTTTTCAAGGATGCATAGATAAATGTAACCCTTGCACTAAGCTGGATGACGAGTTCAGATAGGCTGTGTGTGTGTGTATGAGTGTGTGTTACTTACAGACTCTGTCGTAGCTCTGCTGTATCTCTAGATGTCCCCAGTGATTGAAGATTCTTCTCTAGTGTGACAACTGTGGAATCATTGAACAACGCAAACATTAGGTCTTTGTGTTGCACTTATAAACACACACACACACACACTTATGCAGTTCAGCTGTGAGAAGAATTTTCCCATTCACTCTTTTGCATTTTAACTCAAAGCAACTTAATGTGAAGCATTGTTTAAAGGACCATTCAGTGCATTTTATCCATTTTAAACTGGTGATGGAATCATTTTCAACCATCTCCTACACTAAAATAACAGTGGATTGCCTATAGTTACACATAATTTCTATCAATGTGCAACTTGGATTGAGGAGAGACACTGATTTTTAAGATAACCCTCATCTTGAACCAAAAGTAATGTAATCTTGATTAAAATATTTTACAATTTCTAAGTTTATTCCCAAACATTACCAAATGTAAACCTTGCACAAAAACCCTAGTTTTTATACTTAAATAACCTTAACCTTGATATCGCTGCTCAATTGTATCTTGACTCCAAGTCCACATGGTACAATTAGTAATAAAAACACACAACTGGACAGATATCAAAGTTATGCTAAACCACAGTTTTCCCTAACCGTAACCATGTGCTAAGAGTATCTAAAAATAGCCAAAAGGTTCACTAATGCTATAGTCAAAAACACTGGATGTTCAAAATCATATATTTTGGAGTAAAAAAAAGTTTGAGAACATTTTGTTTAATTTGTTTGGCAACAGCTTATTTTTTACTCACCAGATACATAAAAAGTCACCATATCCTTATTGGAAAACATAATCCTGCTGCAATTATATCCCCCGCAAAAATGTGTTTGTTTATTAGGAGACACTGTTGAATTTATATGAATGTTTAGCTAATACTCTGACATTAACATAAAGAACCCCATATCCAAGCCTAATTTAGGGTTAGTACTACTTTAACCTATAGACCCCAGACACAATGGTAAACTTGACTCACTGAATGAAAGAGTAACAATAATCTACACCCTAACCTAACCTTTCAATATGAACCCAACTTTTAATCTAATTAAAAAAGCTAGTGTTATTGGCCTTTTTTATGAATTGTATAAATACTTCAAATGTCAGACTCTCCTCCTTTGTCAGGTGCCATTCAGACTTCAGTTACAGTAGGTGGATATATCACTGGGGTGGGATGGGCTTATCCATCCTTAGTGTGACGTCACAACAGACACCACAACAAAACCATTCACTACTGAAAACCAGGAGGGACTCAGCCTTCACTCTAAATCCATGCCAAATCCCTTTTTTACTTGTTTTACATTTACTTGTTGGCAGACACCTTCACAAAAAGCAAGTGAGGCACATACTCATGCTTTGGGTAAACAGACACACACAGGAGAAACTGTGGCTCTAGTGTCTTTTAGGACAGATACACATGAACAGTGCATTCATACAAACAGACAGCACACAATAGTTTTAGAGATGATTTTTTTTTACCATTGGCGTTGATCTGGAAGATATTGGAGGAGGTCTCCTGAAAGACATCTTGTAGTTCTGATGGGCTGACCTGTGTGGCTTTGGAAAAAACATGGTATCAGCAGAGTCACGACACATATTCCATGAAATGCAGCTTTGACTTCATCGTCACTATCATTAATGACCCATTTTACACTTTTTAATCAAAATGCATGCAGATTTGAAAATGCGTCTTACAGCTCTATATGCACATGTAAACAACCACAACCAATATGGATTGTGAGCAGATAACTAAAACCACTCTCTGGGGTGTTTTGACATGCTTCTGGCCACATAGCTTTTATAGTGTAAATGTGTTTGATGCCTCCCTGTTTCATTAAATACATTATCGCCAGACATGGTGGTTGTTTTGGTGAGAACGTAGCAAGAGTGTGTTTCTCTGCTAGATCAATGGCCTCAAATACCCCTAATAAAAATGTCCAAACTGATGTGAATCACTACAACTGCACAACAGATCTTACCTGCCCTTGTGTGAGAATATACCAATACAGAGCATGTGGGTAAAGTATTAAAAAATATGTTGACGCATTGTGAAATAAAGAAATAAGCTTTAGCACATCAAAACATGTAGCATATGAGTTATCATAGACAAACCCCTTCGTCACTGTGATTTATGGTGATTCACAGGTGGATTTGTATCCTAGGTATCTCTAAGCAGCTAACATTGTGGCCAAAAGACAAGGCTGGTTTGAGTGTTAACAAACAACTGGATGTTTGAGGTCACACCCATAGTTATGGTGCAGCAGGACACCTACTGACTAGTTAGTCTGAAGTCTGCACAGGGGAAATCTGAGGGAGAAACAAGAACATCAGTTTGTTTCCTGTTTAATTAATTAGATTTTGAAATTTTCAAACATAGTGCCAATTTGCAAAGTATGTGTATATGAGTAGTTTTCAACTTCAAGTACATTAAGTGACATAGATTCACAACGCTCAAGTTTTTGTTAGGATTTTAAAATCACTTGAATTGGTTTATGTTTGTGTAACACTGCACCCTCTCAGTATATTTGGCCTGTCAGTCATGCTGGTGGTATATGTTTTAAGCTTATCTTTATTTAAATAAAAGAATTGTAGCGTTAAACACATCGATCTGAGCTGTGGATCCTGTGTATCTTGGTCTGCAGTATTATAATGAATACATGTGAAATATTGGACTACAAAGGCCCTAAGAACCTTTAATGTAGATTTTACCTGCAGCAATGATGATAGACTAGACAGGGAAAATTGTATGGCACTAAGCCACAGACTTGAAGAAGGAGTGGTGAGGCGGCGGTATAAGTTATGTGGGCAGGTCATTTTCCTTGTTTAAAAGCACATGTCATTTGAAACGACAGGCAGGATTAATGGCCTGGACCCATTACAGCAGGGTGAGATCAACATCACGGCCTGTATAAGCGGCATGCTCAAACCATCTTGGCACCGTTTTGTCAAACACAGCAACCAGAATAACTGCATTTTTTCCTGACATGCTCCAAAGCCACGCAGCGTAGATAAAATGCTAAAAAAGAACCAGTATAGATCAAATAGTGGCTAATCGGAAGACATAAAGAGAAATAAAGAGAAACAAAAAATAGAGGTGGTGTCAAAGACAAAGCAAAGTTAGACAATGAAACAACTATGGTTTGAGCAGACTGTAGGCAGCAAGAAAACTAAGAGATACTGTACATCGCAGGCCATTAATTCTACTCACTGAACTATACCGGAAAATCGTCCAAGTAATAACAGGATTACATTCGGTCACCCAAGCAGTGTTACAAGATTGTGACACATTTGGAAACTGGTCATTTTTCAACTGAAGGAGCAGTAATGCATTTTTTAAAGTTGCCTAAGCATAAAACACATCTTTTCCAATGCATCATCCACCTTTTCATTGTTCATGCTTGGCCTTCTTCTGGGCCTGTTGGGTAGGTGGATATTTAGGTCCAATATGCATTTAATACTGCAGAATGAGGTGATAAACATTCTCATACCCACACCCTGTTTCTACCTACCTATAATCCTTTGGATTGTTGGATACACTAAAACAGACTTACAGACCAATGTAACTTAACAAAAAAAGTGTCTGTCAGGTGCTGTGGTTTTTCCCTCGATCTCCCTGAGGCAATGATGAAGTGTCCCTAGGCAAGACACTGAACCCCAAAATGCCCACCCCCATCCCTAGCAATGCAGTGCCAAGTACTGGTAATAAGCCGGCTAGAAATTGGGGAGGGTTGTGTTTGGAAGGGCATACAGCGTAAAAAAATTGGCAAACCAACATCCGGACCAATGACCCTTGACGCTGAACTTAAGAATAAAATCTGTTGTCTCTCATGAAATTTTGTGAAATAAAATTCTGAAATGCTAAGTGCCTTCAATGTACAGCCAATCTGAGTGTTATCTTGGCACCGACTGTTGTTATCAACCCATACTGCCTACCTACCAACTGGCATAGTTTAATGAGTGACACATGGTAAATTGGAGACATCTACCAGTTGTAGTTACTACTACAGTCATTGGTTTTGACAGAACCTGTTTTGGGAGGTCATGGGAAATGCGTCTGTGACATTACACAAGATTACACAGGACATTTTGAGCCAAGAGACACCAGTTCATGTCCTGTTTGGTATTGTTGTCTTACCGTTGTCACATTGATTAATTTTGTTTTTGTAAATAACCCCCTCCACAATCTTTCCTTAAAACTAACATTCTTATTTTTTTTTTTCACCATTGTTCTGAACATAACACACGCACATTTGGACGCACGCACAGGAGTCAAAACATTGTTCTGGTGCCATAACCGCCAGTTGATGCTGACCCCCATGCAATTTGTCTATTTTTCAATAGCAACCTTTGATATCCAGATCACAAGTTCTCCTGTGCACTCTAAATGCCAGATATGCATAGAGCACCAATGATTCACTGCTCACAGATGCCCATTTTCCCTGATATGCCGGATGGATATATCCCCCAGGACAAATGAATACATATTGGCCAGAAAAACATTTGCATCTTTAAAACAAAAGTTTACCTGAGCTGATCCGTGTAGCTCCATTTGTAGTTTGCAGCAAAAGTGACCTTTCAAACGGACATTGTCATGTTCATGATGACATGCAAATTATCTAGTCAGTCAGGATCTTTCTAGTAAAGGCTCTGGCCTTTGCTTTCATATGTTTCTACAAGTGGCAAAACTGTTTCTTAGTCTCCTCTCTCGATATGTCATCTAACGGTGCTGTCCACCACATACTAATGTGCAGAACTAATGGTGTTTAAAGCTGTTTGTCAACTAAAAATGATGAAGAAAATAATGTGGATGATGGATGGTCTTATATATATAGACACATATATATATGCAGTTTTGTTGCTATTATACAAAGCACTTTACACTGCTTCTCATTTACAAATTTCTACTCTGCTACTATGCAGAAGTTTAGTCTTGCTCACATGTGACAGGAGAAGCCGGGAAGCTAACCAACAATCCTGGGATTGGTGAACAACTGCTCGACCTCCTAAGCCCCAGTGGTGTATAGGCAACATTTATTTGTACAGTTGGATAATGTAAGGAAGACTTGGGTCTACAGCAGTGATGAGAAAATGTGCAAACAAGATTTGGTATTCATTTCCAGGGAGCAACTAGAGGGAGTCTGAACAGCTTCGGGTTGCAAACCCTTGTGGTGAAATATGAAAAATCTACGACAATGTGAGTTTGTTTCTAGAAAAAAACCATATATTCATTATTCTCCACGGTTTTTAATCTTGAACTTAACCAACTTTTTCAGCTTTGTTTTGTTGCAATTGATGTAAATGCAATGCACTGCTAACATTTTATCCCAATTTTTTAAATGGAAAAGGCCATCTGTTTATTTTAAGCTACAAACCATCAAAACACAAGTTGAAAACTGTTAACGGAATTGTCTTTAAATTACTAGTGTATCATGCCTAGATAGAGACAATTTAAAAACTATGTGTAACACCAGCATGATTCCTTCTTTTTCTTTGTTAGTCTTAAGTGTAAATAAACCGTTAGATCAAAATGACTCTTCACAAAGTGGCCACAATTGAATTGTTATGGTGTGTTAGATGCCCAGCTTTATGATAATTCATTTTAGATTTTTAGACAGCAACAGGAACAGTCTCCTACAAGACTCAGATCTGTGGTGAGTCCAAAAATGAAGTGAAATATGTTGGACCTCTAAGTCTATAACCAAGAACAGGCCTTTATACACCAACCAGTCACTTTGTTCCAACGTGTGACGATCCATTCTTGACTAGAACAGTTCCATCTGGAATTCTCAATGAACCATAAAAAAAAATGTGTTCAATGCTTGTCCAGAGGCTAAATCCGCACTCTGTCTTCTTCCCGCAGCTCATCTATTGTGATGAGCTGATCTGTTGTGATAGACACACTGTGTTTGTTGGTTCTGTTTCAGTCTTCACTGTCTTCACTACTGTTTGCAAGGTTGGTGTTGTGGGCAGTAACGTCTTTGTACGTCAACTAAACAGTGTCGATGCTGGACTTGTCTGTAAGCCCTACGTTTCTGTATTTCTATGACCTGATCTGCAGCCTTGGCCTTAAGCAAGAGTTGTTTTGCCATCTTCACAGCTGATTGTGCTTTCCCGCGGCTCTGGGGATATGCTGGCAATGAGGTCCTATGCTCAGTCCTATAGTGTGCTGAATCTCTTAAAATAATGAGAAAAAAACTGTATCTGGTATTCTCTGAGGAGTGAAATGTGCTTTCAAATTTCTGATGATACTAGTGGATTTTGTGTCCGACAGATAATCTACCTCCCAGAAGTTGGGAGTAATAATCCACTTTAGTCCTTGTTGTCATGTGTAAATTAATCTGTGCCAACTTTCACCCATGGTCTCTCTGGCATCTCATGTGGTAGTAATATCTCTTTTGTTGCTTTACATTCACTGCACAACAGATGTCACATCTAGTGTCGTATGATTTGATCTGTTTGTTCATAACTTGCCAGTTCTTCTTAAACAGCGTTGTACACCAAGATGTGACGCATGTAGGCGGCGGGTGATTTCATCTTTCAGTGACTGAGGGATAACAGCACGTTCTTCTCTAAAGACAATGACATCTTAACAAACTTAAGTCATCTTGAAATGAATAGAAATGTGCAATGTGTCTTGGAATGTCTGTCTTTTTCCTGGGCAGAATGGCCGCAGAATGACTATAATGAATTCCACTGTGCATCAGTGCAGCTCCTGTGTCTTATGAAGCACATTGTACAACCAGGTGTTCATCTGGGTTGTAGGACTTCAGTACAGGTGCTGCCGCAATGCTGTCTTTTAGTGTGCAAAATGCTTTCTCATGTTGTGTTGTCCACTCCCATGTTTCTCCTGCTTCAGTTTTCTTAACATTTTACAGTAGTCTGACAGGTGAGGGCAAAACCTTGCAAGATAGTTCCCGATTAACAGCAGTCTCTGTATTGCCTTTGGATCTGTTGGTCTGGGCATTTGCTGTAATGGCATGGACCTTTTCTGGTTTGATTTTTAACCCTTTAGCTGTCAGTAAGTGTCCTATGTAGGGAACCTCTTTTTCTCTCAGTCTAAACTTTTGTCTTATCTGCTTATGTCTGCATCTGGTGAGAAGCAACCAAAGCTTTTATCGTTGTCTCTGTCAGCTGCTTCCTGCGTGTCACCCTGGCCTGTGATGAATATATCATCTGCTATAATGTAGATTCTAGTGCTTGTTTTAGTTTTCTCTGAAAAAAATCTGGAGCAGAACTTATACCCATCAGCATCCACTAAGCCACCAATATCTCCCAAAAGGTGTGAAGAATGTTGTCAGGTAACTGGACTGATCCCTGAGTTAGACATGCCAAAAGCCACTCTTGCCATTACAGACTATGAAAACTTTGGTTTTGGACAGATCTGGCAGAATGTCATCAATAGTTGGTAATGGGACACGACTCTGTTTAAATGCCTTGTTCAAAGGTCGAGGGTTGATGCATATTCTTGGTTTCCCATTCGGGACACCATACTGCTGATCCAGGCAGTACTTCTCTCCACTGGTGCAATTATTTCTCTTCTTTGAAGATCTTTTAACTCTTCTTTTAATGGTGTCATCATGGTGACTGGGACACGTCTCTTTGGGAGTTTTACTAGCTGCACTCTCTCATCTATTTCAATTTTGTACTCCCCGTCCAGACAGCTGTCACCCGTAAAAAAAAAAAAAAAAATCCATGTATTCCTTTTTAATCTGTTCCATTGACCACTGCCTTACTGTGGTTGTTCCTGAAGTAGCTATGATGTTGCTTTTTCTGTTCTTTGCTCCACTGCATTAATCTTTTCCTTTTCCAGTATTGTCACAGTAAGTATGTCTTCGTTATCATTAGCGTCTTTCCTGTTATTTTGTGTATTTGTCCCTGTCTCCGTTATCATACTCTGGCCTTGCACTTTGTAGCAAAATGGTTTTGTTTATCACATATTCTGCACATTTTACCGTAGGCTGGACATTTCATTTTGTCTCGCTCATGTAATCTCCCACAACATCTGCATGTGACGTTACAGTTACTGTGGGGCTGCTGCTGCACAGTTTTCACTGCGTGCACCTTTTCCATCTGTGTTCCTGCTATTGTTCTGTTGTTTTCTTTAGACAGTTCAGCGGCTCTGCAAATGTTCACACATTTATCCAGTTGGAGTCTTGACACAGGTTCAAGCACAGTTCTCCTGTAGAACTGCACTCTTTATTCCACATACAATTGTGTCTAGGATGAGTGAGTCTCTGATGTTTCCAAAATTACGTGTTCTGGCTAGTACTCTTAGTTCTGTGACGTAACTGTCAATGCTTTCACTGTTCCCTTGGTTTCTCATAAAGAATCGATATCTCTCCACACTCTCTTTTGCACAAACTCTAGTGCGTTTCATGTTAGCGTCCCATGCTGAACTCTTCTTTCACCCTCTCTGTCTTCCTCTCTCCGTCCCTGTCTTCAGGTGTCCCCGGCTTTGGGCGTAGTGTTTCTTCCTACCAACCTGCCCAGTGTTTTGTTGTTGCTTTTGTTGCTCTGTTCTTTTCTCTCCCTTAACTTTCTGCTCACCCCAACTGGTCAAGGCAGTTGGCCGTCCACCCTGAGTCTGGTTCCGCTGTAGGTTTCTTCCGTTAAAGGGAGTTTTTCCTCTCCACTGTTACCTATGGCTTGCTCAAGGGGGATTTGTTGGGTTTTCTTTAAATGTTTGTATAGTCTTGACTTTATTATGTAAAGTGCCTTGAGATGACCCTGTTGTAAATTGGAGCTATATAAATAAAGTTGAATTGAATTGAATTAAACTGCAGACTTTCAGACTGCTAATACCATACTCTCTGTTGCTGCTGCAGCTGCTCATACCACTGTTGCCACTGTCTCTTATAACTTTTACCGCTGCCACCATGTTATGTTGGGCCTCCAAGTCTATACCTAAGAACATACACTGAGACGTTCATACTCCAATCAGTCACTTTATTCCAACATGTGATCAACCATTAGAATGACTAGAGTATGTTCTTCCCCAAAGTTCACTTGTCAACTTTACAAATAAAATTCTGAATTCAACAACAACCCCTATTGTTACAGGAAGGAGGAGGAAGGGCCATGACAGCCCACGTTAGCTTTAACATGGTCAACACCACACAAACGTTCTGATGCAGAAAGTACATAATGTAAAATATCGCTTTTACATTCTACCCATAATCACTTCTTGTGTTTCTAAACTCTCAAGCTTTTAGCGTTTCCCATTTCACACGAAGAAACCACAGATTATCCATGTGTTTGTAGAAATGGACTCCACTGTACTGCATGTCCCCAGTTCACACACTTCGCTATCATCTGGGAGGAACACAATTTTTACATTAGTGCCCACAACACATACGGTAATCTGCACTTATGATTTCATGCTCATTTCACAAACTCTGGTACATGGGTCGGAACATTTCAGCGGCCTTTTTATCTTTCCACACTTGAAACTTTTCTCTCACATTAACATGTCGACATTTTAACATGCCCCATATCAGCATGCCACTTCAAAGCTGTACTGATATGCACTTCCTTCAAATAAAGCCACTCTTGACACATTTAGTCTGTGGTTTGGGCAGTACGTCTGATACAGTCATAACTTTGATTTTGTCATATGTTATATCCCTTCAGAGTCATTATGGAATTGCTTAAAAGGGGTGAAAGAAAAAGAATTTAAAGGATGAAAAAGGGTAACAAAGCAGCTCTTCGGTGGATGTCTGCGAGATGTTGGAGGACTTTTAGCTAAATGCTAATGGCAGCTACTTACCCTGTTTAAAATGACTTGAAATAATGTTTGAAATAAAGTGTTGATTCTTAGCAGGTATAATGTTTCACCATCTATTACAGAGTGAAGCATCTGTGGAATTTCCATCTTTAGTTTGAAACAAAATTTAAACTCTAGCTTCTATAAACTGGGTTCACGCCACATTAGGCTTTTAATCCCCAGCAAGTCGGAGGGGTGTGTGATGTACTGTGAAATGTTTTTATATTTTCACAATGATTGAAAGATTATGAGAGAGGAGAAAGAAAAGATGGAGAAACTCTCTAATATTTGGCACTAAATAAGGTGCTTTAAAGAGGCAGGGAAAAGAAAGAAACTGATTCAGCACAATCATCAAGCAAGAGTGAATCTTTGTAGGTTATCCATTTTAATGTAAATCTATTTTTCATTTATCAAAAATCTTTGTATTTAAATCCTATCACTTTCAGACTGATTAACTGAGAGCTCTGTTAATACATCAGCTAAACTTTACAACTAGAACTTTTAATGTATTCTTTTATTATGGTGTGTGGGATGTATACATTACATTGGGTATGTTTGTAGACTCAGCAGAAAAATGCTTAGTTTTGATCATATGAGAAAAATCAAATACCGTTTTATTTACATATAGAGTAGTTGGGGTAGGGTAAGTTTTAGTTTGTCCATAACAACCAAAAATTAATGTCAGTGATTATACTGATTTATAAGTGTTGTAATGCAGCTTAATAGAATGAATGTTATAAATAATGAAATAGTCCTCAGTCATGCATGATAGCACACTTTTGCATTCAAAAAAATAAAGGTATCATTATTTGTATCAGTGATCCTGGTAAAATTCTCTCTTCTTGAGATCTTTTTAGCATTTGTCTTTATACTTTCGCTAATTTCTTATATGACATTCATTATTGTCCTTTGATTAGTTAATTGATGACACTAAAAAAATAAGGGTTCTTCAAGTAATGATGTATTTTATTGGCATCTATTTGTTTTCCTATGGCTCTGAGAAAATATGCAACTTTGCTATTTTGAAAAATGTAATACGAACAATGTCAATTTTATTTATTCAATACATAATCTCTTTGCATTCAAAATAAAGTGTCTAAAGTAAAATTTTAAATAAAAGCTGGATGGCAGATCTTGTTTTGCACATGCATTTGCATTGTTGCAAATGAGGAACGCCATTGAACAGATTATATTTACATTTATGTTCAGTTTGGCACTGTTATTGTTGTTTTTTTCTCTATCCTTTTAAGCACTAAACAACCAATAAAAAGCCCTGATTTCTATTACTGTAATGAGTGAGAGCTTTGAGCATGTGGGGTATAAATTACCATCATACCCACAGAGTAGCTTGTCGATAGCACAATTGTGTTATCTGCAACATGTTCAATTTCACTCTCAATCAGACAGGATTTTAATCAAGAGCTCCCATCTCATTATGCCTGAAGTCAGTAGCTATACCTCCTCACTGAGAAGGGGCAGATTTTAGTCTGTCCAAAAATCTGCAAATTTTAACCACGAAAAAGCTGATTGACTAAATAAGAAACTCCCCACAGCTGGCTCTGCAAGTTCTCGGCAGGATTTGACCAACAGAAACCAGTGAACTAAACTTGCCCATGATGATTGTGCAGATGTTAACATTATATGACAAAAAACTCAAAAATTCCTGCAAAAACAAAAATATTTTGCACAGATATATGACTTTACACAATATTTTATTCACCAGGTGGAAAATTGACCACCTGGTGACACAGTGCAGCCAAAACAGCTTTGAGCTTAAGCCCTTAAAACAGCTGAAACACATGTGGATTCACGTGACCCGTGCCTCTCAACTCTCCAGTGAAACTTGTGTTTTTCCAGTTCTTCCACTTCCTGGACACTGCAATCAACTCCAGTGGAGGCACAACATCCGGTCTTTATGAAGGAATGGACAACAGAGGAGGCAGTTGCTGAAGCCACCAAATCTACCCTGGTGCACTCTGCCTCTTCTGCCAGGAACAAAAACGATGGTCACATACTGTAACCCTAGCTTCTATGCCTATGTTGCGCAGCGCTCTGGCTGTAGCTCATTGAACCAATCCCTGTGCGAAGCGCCAGCTGAAGCAGAATAGTCCACGCCCACCGGTGAGTGGGGCCAAAAAGCTGCTACTTTATGGCTCTCATGGTGGGCCTAATTACGTCCGCAGTCGCACCATAAAGAGAGGCAGCAGCGGTATTACTTCCCTAAAACTGACTTTTCCATCAGAGAGTGAGGGGCATGAAACATCTCGGAGATAGAACCGACAAAGGAGCAGATGGAGGACTATGATGCCGCCAGCAGAGCCACAGAGGAAGCCATCCCTCTTGTGGAGTATGCACAGATGGGTGCAGATGGGTCTGACTCCCTGAAGATCAATATGCCTGGGATATGGTTTCACACAGCCAGTGGGCCAGCCTCTGGGTGGAAAGAGGGAGCCCTGCAGAGCTGGCCCTGTAGTGCACAAACAGGCGCTTGGAACGCCGTAAGGAGGACGTGCGTTCCACATAGCAAGTCAAGGCATGCACCGGGCACAGCAGATAATAGGAAGCATGCTCCTCAGAAGTGTGAGGCGGCATGCAGAAACCCTCTAGGGTGATGACCCTTGACCTAAAAGAACTGGTGATGCACTTGGGCATGAAGGGAGGGTTAGGTCAAAGAGTAGCCAGGCTGAGGTCCCCGCGGATGGAGAGACATTCCGGGCAGACCGAGAGGGTGCACAGGTCACTCACTCTCTTCATGGAGGTGAGGGCCAGGAGAAGCGCTGTCTTCTATGACAAAAGCCTGAGAGGGGCCTGGTCCAGTGGCTCGAACCAGAATACCTTCAAGGCACGGAGGACCAGGGGGAGGTACCAGGAGGGGGCCAGCGGGCGTGAGGCAGCAGCGCCCCCTCTCACTTAGGAAATGTTTCAGCAGTGGATGACTGAAAACAGTTCTGTCTGCAAATCCCTCATGACATGAGGAAATAGCAGCAGCATACGTCTTCACAGTGTTAAGGGATAAGCCCCTGTCCACGAGGGTCTGAAGTAAGGACAGAACCTGAGGGAGGGGGCATGAGGGGGGGACACGCCCCTATCCGAACACTAGCACTGAAAAGAGACCACTTATCTACGTAAGAGGAAGTGGTGGAGGCCCTCGTGCCCTGGATGGTGGCTAAAACCCAGGGTGAGAAACCTTGGTCAGCTAAATGCACCCTCTCAGGGGCCAGACCCACAAATGCTGGAGCAGTACTGGGGGGCTGTGAATCATCCCGTTGGCCTGAGACACCGCGTCTGTCTGCCAGGGGAGTTCCCAGGGCTGACCTGCCAGCATCTGGCAGAGAGCTGGAAACCATGGAGCCCCCATTTGCCTTGGGGCCACAAGGATGACACTGAGACATTCATCCCTCACTCTGTCCAGCAACCGGGGAACCAGGGGGACAGGCGGGAACATGTAGAGGATCCGTCTGGGCTAGGGGTGATGGGATCCACCCTAGGGGGGGTGTCTCGGGTGCTGAGGGAAAACCAAAGAGGGCACTGGGCATTGCCTCGGGCAGCAAAGAGGCCCACCTCCGCTTTGCTGAACCTGCTTCATATCTCTTGGACCAGTTTGAGTTGTAGCATCCACTCCCTGGGGCGAGGGTCCCCTAGGGAAATTTTATCTGCGGTTGTGTTTAGCACGCTGGTAATGTAAATGGCCGTGACGGAATGGAGTTGTGATTGCGCCCACAGCAGCAGCCACCTGGCGATGCTGAGGAGCTGTGATGACCTCACGCCCCCTTGATGGTTGATGAAGGAAGCCATCGTGGTATTGTCCGTATGAACAAGGACGTGGCAATCCAAAAGCACCAGGGCGAAGTTCTTCAGAACATTCCATACAGAAAGCAGCTCCAGCACATTTATGTGAAGAGAAGTGCCCTCTGGCCAGGGAGCCCCCATTGACTGAGAGAGGCATGTCCCGGCCCCTGGGATGAGGGGTGGTCGAGGGGAACGCCATCCAGCATGATGCAGGGTTCCCTCCAGGTTCCCTCCAGGAAGGATCGAGAGCAATTTCCACCGGTGACGCGCAGGATCGATCTGCAGGCGGAGTCCAGTGCTGTAGTTGTCTCATGTGTAGGAGGCCGAGGGGGACCACCGCATGGGCCGCTGCCATCATGCCCAGTAGTTTGCATGACCAAGTGGTCTGTGAGGAGGAGGAGCATGGCGAGTAGCGTCTCTCTCCTCTCCCGGGAGAGGCGCGCTTACTTGATCGGCACATGCAACTCCACACCCAGGAAGATCATTGACTGGGCCAGGAGCAGCGAGCTCTTCTACCAATTTATCGTTAAACCGAGATGTGTTAAATGGGACACCAGCTCCACCACCTGCAGGAGAGCCATCTCCCAGGATGGAGCGAGAAGGAGGAAATCATCTTAATAGAAAAGAACCCTCATGTCTCCAGACATTTGGAGAAGGTGCGTGGGGCAAGATCGTAGCCGAACGGTAAGCAGTTGTACTGGTACCGTACAGCCATGAAGGATAAATACAGGAATTTTCTGTGTTGTGTGGCGATGGGAATTTGAAAATAGGCGTCCTTCGGATCCACAAAGGGACCAACATGAACTGACTTAACAGTGAAAGATCCAGAATAGGTCTCATCTCCCCTGACTTTTTGGGAACCAGAAAGTAGCGGGAGTAAAACCCAGGTCCTCTCCTGAGGGAACCACACTGCTAGCTCGTTTCACCAGGAGATCGGATAGCTCTGATGACAGTGCTGACATCTGAGCCGGGGAGGAAAGTCGAATTTCCAGTATTCTCGTGAAGGTTGGCGAAGTGGATGCAAACTGGAGAGAATGACCCTGCCGTATTATTCTGTCCATCCATTTGTTCAGCACACCCAGCTGTCTTCACTGATCGCTACGCTCTGTCAACGGCCGGGACAGACATGGCTCGCAGGGCTAGCGCGGTAGCTAACGGCGAGCAGGCTGATGCAGATGGGACACCGCTGAGTGTGTAATCAGTGGGGGGAGCAGTTTAAAGGAAGGTTTGCCTTTTAGAGAATGTTCAGTTTTATTACCACAATAAAAGGAACAGCAACTCTCACAAACATTATCAGAACACATGTCAGTCAGAGCTTCTGCTGCTTCCAGGGAGGCTAGGCCAGTGAGAGCCAGAGGCAACGGTCCGGTGGTGGAGGGTTCGGCTGGGCCAGAGGGGCACGCAAAGTGGCCGTCGCTGACATTCCTTATGATCAGTGTCTACCACGTTGAGATGCGACGCGATTGCGAACGGGTCGCATAGGGCAAGGATGGAGCGGGAAAGCTTGCTGATCTCCTCAGCGTGGTGGTCCGGAAGAGCATCAGGCAGCAGGGACAGCTAGAATATGGCATTGGCCATCACGATAATGTTGGCAGCGACCGCGGACTGAAACGTGCACTAATGTGAGCGGTCAGCAAGGCGGGATTACACTTGACCCTGAAGAGAGCGGCGAGGCTGGGCTCCAGGGTGGGGATTGGAGGGAAACCATCTTCATTGAGCCCTTTCACCTTAGTGATGGGCGAGAAAGTGGAGACTGGCACCCTGAGCTTCACCAGCTCAGCAGCAGGCCCATGTAAATAGGCGTCTATGGTGGGGAAGAACGGCCAGGTAGAAACAGGCCGGGACGCCCGGGCTCTAGATAGCCCACTTGACAGGACCTGCAGATTCTGACAGCGCCCTGTTTCCTCCTGGTACTGCCACTGGAAGACTTGTCTTTAGTGCTTTCCATCTTTGCTCTTTAGTTTGCTTTATGTTGTAGCGCTGGAGGCTGCTGCCTCTCTTTATGGAGCGATTGCAGACACAATTGAGCACACCATGAGAACCATAAAGTAGCATCTTTTTGGGCCTTCTCACCGGTGGGCGTGGACTATACTGCTTCAGCTGGAGCTTCGCGCAGGGATTGGTTCAGTATACTACAGCCAGAGGACAAGCAACACAGGAAATAGAACAGACTGCAGTGTGTCATAAGCACAGCTGACATGGTGATTGGCTGGGTGAGAGGGTGATTTTCTGCTGCTACAGAATCTGTATATTCCTGAAAATATGAGGCTAAGCTGGGGACACACCTGAAGATTAGCCAAGACTTTAAAGACCAGATAACACACACATGAAAACAGTTTTCACCACAATCACTGGGAGAACCTGCAAGCTCCAAATATATTAAAATTTACACATACAAGAACAAAAACAAACTCTGGATGCCTGTGGGAGGTAAGAGAAGCACCAAAAAACCCATTTGAATCAGGGTCTGGATCTAGCTGTGAGAGGTGGCAGCGCCAAACACTCCTCGACGAAACACTCAACCAGCACGCTGCTCCAAAAGCAAAATAAATTTGTAAAATGCAGCTCAGTTGAAGTTGTCAGTTCATCAGTCTCTGATGCCAGTGGTAAATATTAAACTTGTTAAAAAACATCTTTGTGAGAATGACTGGCACTGACAGGGTCTTTTCTTTGATGACTGTCAGCTCAGTGAGCCGAACTGGCCCTGACCAGACCAATTTGGTCCGTCATTACCAATCACATTTGTAATTGACTCTAAAAACATTAAGTGTGTGCTGACCTTAAGATTTTCTTATGTTCCTCAATTTGGGACCGAAATGTTTTGAGAAACTCCCTTTAGGCAAGAGGCTGCGCAAAATAAGGGTCCATAACAGTTGCTGTTGGCCTCATTGAGGCCCGGGTCCACCCACACAAACTCTTGTGCCATTGACAACTGTCATATTCTTCACATTGATCCAATTTTTGTATTGCTTTTTTACTTCAGAGACTTTCTAGCACTACTAAGATAGGAAACTCATTCTTTTGTTACTTTAAATCATCTTTTAAAAATATACTCAACTAGGGACATTCCATGTATATTGAAATGTGCACATCTCGACATATGGCTTTGGTGATATTATTCAACTATAACTAATTTTGCACCACATCACCAAGACACATGTCTTTGCCAAGTCAGATTTAGAATTCTTTACAATCAACCAATTTTTGATTCTGATTCCTAAAATTATTATACTACTAGGAGGGTCTTCTCTGTGTGTCTTCAAACTGCAAACACCAAGATCAGAGGACTGGAGAACACTGAGAAATTCTCTGCCCAGCACAAACTAACTAGTTGCAAACTAACTACAGTTTGCAGAAGCTATTACACATATATAGATATATTTAAAAAGATAGATACACTTTTCAGACTGTTTTGAATGTTCATGGTATTGTGAGCAAACCACAGACTGATCATCCATCCTTTTTTCATGTGTACTTGTTTGTAACTTTGCCTTAATTTGCCCTTTCAATGACAATTAAAGTAATTTTAATTAAATAGCTCAGTGCTGCACCAAACATGCACACAAGTATGAAATGGTTTATCAGCTGCTATCAGCCCCAAACTATGGTTCAGTAGCCAACCTTCCACCTTCTTGCAACAGTTACTAGATAAGTGTTTTAAATGAATGTGTTCCAAAACTTGTCTTGATGCCCCCCATGAACTAAAGGAATGGCACATAATAGTAATAGTAAAAATAGTTTAGTAGTGTGTATCAGACAGTAAAGAGCATAGCTGAGCAGGGAGAGGGAGGGCTGAGCAGAGCAAATTGGATTGATTTTGAGTCTCACACTGGAATTAGCTACGAAGCCATGAAGATTTTGTGAGGGTGGCTGTAGCTCTGCATTTATTCTTATAAATATGACAAGATGGGTGCAGGTAGGCAGTAGGTGACCTACTGAACAAGACCAATGGGCTACTTCATATTGGCTAACTGAATGGTGTGATAATGCCCCAATTGGATGAAATCAGGATTGATAATGGGTTGAATATAACAACAAAAACACCAACACCAACAATAATATAATCACAATTATAATAATCAAAATAATAATAATAATAATAGTAGTAGTAGTTGCTGTTGTGGTAATGGTGTGTGGTAGTGTGGTAATTTATTAAGACCAGTTGCAAACAATCTAGGAGTAAATGTAGTTACATTTTTGTAGCCTTTTGTGCATAGCAGCCATTACTTATTGATGCTACTAATTTAAGATACAGTACATGAGAACTTACAAATGTCAATAATAATAATGTCTATTTTGATCCGTCAAAACAGTTTATATTACTTTTATAGTTTTTATTCGCAGCTCTTAGAGACTTGCTAGCACTGCTAATATGCCGGCACATTGCTGACGTGCTTTAACAGAAACTGCTCTATATATTGTGGTACAATGCAGATGCCAATATGTACAAAGGCCTGGACAAAAAAGGTTATTTTAAGCACGCGGATGAATCGAGCTAGGAGAACTTGTCAAGGTAAATCTTTTATGAATTTCTGTGGTTTGCTCACTCTGCCAACACTGGGAGAAGGCATAACCCCCACCCTCCTAAACACACACACACACACACACACACACACACACACACACACACACACACACACACACACACACACACACACACACACACACACACACACACACACACACACACACACACACACACACACACACACACACACACACACACACACACACACACACACACACACACACACACACACACACACACACACGGCATACTGCATCACCCCCTCATGCAGCCGTCTGGAGGTGTTCTGCTCTGTTTAGTGTGCTGTCACAACTAGAACGTGCAGAAAATGCAGACCAACATTAAATCATTATCATGAAGCTTCATTTTGGTATGACTGAACACCATGCTGTTCACATGCTGCAGTTTGCCCACACTTTTGTTGTTGTTTCTTCATAATTTTGCCTCAGTCGTCTGCACAGTGGGAGATGGACAGTATGAAGAAAAGTTTGCAAAGATAAACATTAAGTTACCAGATACATCTAGTTTACAAGTTTAGGAGAGGGCATCAATGTCAATATTAAAATGTAATAAAATACAAGTTTATGCATGAATTGTTAATCATTTTTGTTTCAAATACTTTGTAAAGTTAAAAATAAGCAATTAATTCTAATAAACATACAGGCAATTATTGTCTACGGATTGTCTAAATTGTCAAGTTGCTGTCAGAGTAGTGTTATTTTAGCTCTTACCGTAGCCATCCACAAATAACATATTCAGTGCAGAATTTAAATTAAAATTAAAAATTAAAAAAACAAAGAAACATGACCTTTCCACAGCAGCTTTATGTAAGACAAATTCAACTATTATGAAAAAAAAACCCTCTTCTATAAAGCCCCAAAATAAAATAAAGTAAAATAAATCTTCCATCTGACAGATTCTTAAATATAAAATTTGGTTCCAGTCACATTTGGACCCAAATTTTATTCAACCACCTAAATTCATCTGCAGCAATTTAGCTCAGTAGTAGATATCAACAGCAAAATACGGCAGCCCAACCAGGAGAAGTTACATATCTGAACAGCGGTCATAAATAATTTTTACCACATGTAACCATGCTGCTACCTTTGCAGTCATTGGAGTTACGGTGGACGCCTTCAATTTGACCATTAAACATGTTTGAGAGAGTCATTAATACATTAAGGCATTTTTGTTGTGCCTTACTAAGGTCAGCAATGACTACCCAAGCTGAGGTCAGCAGCTGATGGATAAATAAATGACAATTTTTACTTAACTTTTAGCAAAATACAGCAAAGTCCCTCAAAAATTAGTTTAAATACATTATGTTTACAGCTAAAAGTTAAAGTCATTGCAAAATAATACTTGGAATCCCACCTAAGGGCCGAAAAGTTGCCACTGAGAGGGATAATTCTGTAACTGTCTGTGAAGTCAGCTTTGGGAAACCAAGTGTCTGGCCAGTTCAATTAATTGATAGTGTTGTCAATGGTGGCATATTGAGAATAAAACAGGTGTAATCAGACTATTGATGCTTTGGACTGAACTGCGGAGCTGACGGATCAAAGATTGTTTCCTAAAGCATTGGTTGTGGCAATCCCAAAGGGACAGAAAATGGAAGAAGACTGAAAAAGGGAGGATTAAATTTGCTTAGTTAAGTTCGGCTTCTAATAGTTGAGACTTTGTTTTGTCATTTTTTAATGCTAAGGACAGATTTTTGGACACAAGCAGAGTTTGGTGATGAAATAACACCTACAGAAAAACTCTGAGATAAACCTGTGAGAAAAGGTCTACAAACATGGATCAGGATGAGATGACATTTCAGAAACAATTCTGAAAAGTGTAGGTACTTATTGGAGCGAACAAGTGTTTCGTCAAAATGTTTTTGAACCATGATTCTTAAATTACTAATTTGGGAGAAGCCTCTTTACAAATGCCACATATGTGAAATAAATACAATTTGTGCTTGTAAAAACACTTTAAAACAGATTAAAATTATTTCAAAAGGGCTTGCAGTTGAAAATATGTTTTTCATGCCTTTAGCTGTTTGGGCCAGATAGAGGAACTGAGAACTGATTCTAAGTCCAGTAGGATGAGGAAGGTGGAGGCTAAAATGGCACAGTGGGACACCCAGGCAGTGCAGATATAGGTCTTAGAGCATCTTATAAGCACAACCAAGATTTCTGTGTTCAGCCCATTAGGGCACCGGTAAGCATTAGGTAAAAAATCTGGTTCTTGCCTTTTTCACCAAAAACCATTAGAAATTTGCCTATATTTAAATCTCACCATAATCTGGAGTGAGATGAATTTTTGATCTGAGATGAGAAAGAGGTATCAACAGCCTGAGAAATGCATGACCCACCAAGTAGGGAAGCTGGGACAGCAGAGGCTAGGGAATAGTGGACAGCTGACTGATGAGTGGATGAAATGGCCAAGCACTGAAACTGGTTGTAACGTGGAGGCTTGAGTGGCAGCTACAGTTGCTAATGAAGCAGCAGCAGAGGAGTTCTACAGAACTTGCAGGCAGTTGTCAAGGATTTGGATTGGATGATTGGATGATGGATGACTGGATGATTAGCCAGAGATTGCGGTGTGGTGAATTGTCCAGTGTCGAAGAGGATGGGCTTACAGGAATGGCCAACTGCATGGAGGTAAAATATATGTCTTGTGGACCTCTCGCTGGGCCTATGGAGCTTTGCTCAAACTTGATTTCTTGATGATTTTTTAGCCGCAGGCAGTGCACACCTAGGGAGCTTTTCTTGGAAGGGATCAGAATTAACAAGTTCATCTGTCAGATCGCAGAGCGCTGGCTGTGGTAGGGCTGGAGCAATGGTGGCGCTTCAATCGTTTAGTGAAAGCATAAAAGAAAAAAGGGGGGATATGTGTCTGAGCTAAGTGAATGCATTTTGCACCTGCTGGCGGAGCTAGTTGGAAGTTGTTTCTCACAAAAAATTATTGGTCAAAATCGTTTTTAAACAATGGATGATCGTGGTCAGAAAATATCCCAGATGCCATTTGCACCAGCCAGCATTGAAGTGACAGCTGACAGTTGATAGAGGAAACAGATTTAAAGTTTGTCAATCATGAAGTCAATGGTTTATTGAGGCTATGATGGAACCTAATTGTTAACAGAGACACCCACAGTAAAAATGCTGTGTTTAAACATCTCAATTTGACTGTATTGGTCACTGAAGAAATATATTTATGCTTTCAAAAAATATGAATCATCTTTACCAAATATTGTGTATTTTGTATACTTGTTTACTTCTGCCTTGGACTATTTTCATGTGGGCATCATTTAGCGATTTGTACACAGAAATGTTCTTACTTTGTGCACAAAATAAATGCCAGGTTCACATGCCAGGCACATACCTTCCAAGTGTGATCTTACCAATTAAGAACCAGGTGAAGGAAAAGATCTGTCTTCTTTATCAGCTATAAAGAAGAGAGATATGCCACAGGGATTGATAGAACATCTATAAGCAAGTTACTTCCAAAAAATGTGGTGGTGGCATCCAGCAAGGACTTTTTTTTTGTATTTTTATAATTGTAGGATGATGTTTGGTACATACTTTCATTTATGAATTCTATAATTTTGACTGATGAGGGTGGAAGGCTAAACTTAGGTAGTTATAGTTATTTTAAAAACATCTGGCCATGCAAACAGTTCTTATTGAATATGGCTTGAATTTGCTATGCATGTAGACATTGGACATGGAAAAAAAGAAAGAAATTTAATAATAATAAGGGCTTATCTGAAACATATCTGTTTGCATCCCCCCTTGACAAATTAATCACAATTTTCTGATGAGAAAACATTTGTAATAAATGTACTGAACGTTCATTAAATATTATATTATCACATATTTTTCTGTTTTTGCCTTTTCAAAATGAGGATATGAAACCTTTCCACCAGCAAGTTGTATTTTTTATTTCATGCTTTCTGCACCCTCCAGATTAGAGAACACCCACTTGGAATGCATTGTCACACTAATGCCAAAACAGTGCACTTGTGTGAGGCTTTGTGCCTGCTCGAAGGTGTTCCCCACAACATGTGTTCTCAAAGTAAGGAAAGCCAAAAAACGGAAAAGGGAATGGATGAAAGTAGTGCTGCACTTTAACAAACAACTTCACAAAGCAACATAGACATAGGGAGCAGTGAAACCAAAGTGCTCATATGATGTTCCAGGGTCACAGAAGCCTGAACTTGAGATCAATGGCACCTTAGTTGGTCCATTAATCCATGCGTGGCTGTCTACTACATGGCCCACTTTGGCTGCTTACTGCCCATCAACAGTGCGTGGAGCTCGGGGAGCTGGTACTTATCACGGCACTGTCACACCCAGTCCAAGGTATTGCTTCATTCAGACTTAATAAGCAGGTCTGTGTCTCTGGAGACCTCATCACAGGCAGCTAACACTGTGGACACATCCATGGGTCAGGTCTGACAGCCAGCACACCACTGTCTGGGGTAGAGAACCAGGTGGGACTCCTTAAAGTCTCATGATGGTAAATGTGAGATGAATGAAATGATGTCGTTAAGCAACAATTGCATCGTTACTGTGCTTGAGCTTGATATAAATGGTTAGTAAATTATTACAGGGAAGGTCAATACTAATCAGCAATTATTTATATAATTAACTAGTTTATTTCTGAAGTACAACATGTGATTAGAACATTACAGAGTGTCCGCTTCCAGCTTATCAAATGACAGGATTCAGTGCATGTCTTTGTTATATATATATATATAAAAAATGAAACTAAATACCTTTGTACTTGGACTTGTACTTGAGTCCTGTTTGAACAAGTTACAATTAGATACAACGTAACTGTAACTGTAGGGAGTCCTTTATGTTACAAAGTATCTTTACAGCCTTTAAACTCTTCACAGTTCACAGAGTTGTAAAACATCAACCTAAAACTGGACGGAATTTTCAGTTGGATACATATGTGGATGAAAAAACAAAAAAAACACTAAATGCATCTTAAAAGATGCACTTTAGCTCTTCAAACTAGTTTGTTTAAACCATGAGAAAACTGTATGCATAAAGCATATGCAATACTGATATGCTGTGACAACTGTGACGGAAAAACTATCAAGCATAAAATAGTCAGCCTTTCACCCTTTCATTTTGAACACAGCGCTTATTAAAACCAACATATGGTGTGTCAATATGTGTTGATATTAAAACCATGTTGTCCTGTCCTCCTGAATGAGACACTCAGCTGTGTTGGAGCTGACACGGCTCTCCGAGAGCAGGGTGGAGGGTTTTGAGCTTTTGCCGCGAGAGGGAGGAGAGAGATTAGCCTAAACGACAGCTCTATTAGAGACTTAACCTGGGCTTTGATCATTTCCTGAGCTCCCCTTCAGATCAGCCTGAGCAACAGACGGCAAATCTGACAGGCTCCTGCTTTACCCCCCGCCACCACCGCCGCCGCCACCACCACCACCACTCATATCCCTCATAATGTATCCAGGCTTCACTGTGATCAAAGACTCCCTTTCTGGTGACTGAGGCTCCCATCTGTCTTCCCACAATAGTCAAGACTGAGAGAGGGGAGCTGACTGTCAGACGGAGTGAAAGGGAGTCTTTAACGGTACATATGAGTACAGTAGGCTGGAGTCCAGACACAAAAAGCATATGTGGTAGTTGTTTTTGACTCTGTCACATCCTCCCTTCTTCCTTAACTGTGCATCTAAATGGCAGCATAATGACTTTTGCCAGCTACTCCCCTTTAAGTGTCAAACATGATTGCTGCAAATGCACAGCACAAAGCAGGCAGATAAGGGCATTTTTATTTGGCACTGCCCGGCCAAATAAGAAACATCTGAAAGAAAAAAAAAGAACCGAGGCCTTATTCATAAAGCTCAGCACTAACAGCCATGAATCACACTACATTTGAAGCAAAGTCACTGCAGCTTTTTCATAAAAAAAAGGTTATGACTAAACAACTTGAACCACAATGCTGCATACAGGCTTTCAGCAACTACATCACTTATAAACAAGGGGAATCAACATGTTTGTCAGGTTTTAAAGTTGGCAGATATTCTCAGGCGTGTGGGATGAAAAAGGTGGTTTAAATAAGCCCAAGTATTAAACTAGCGTTAAAGCACGTGTGAAGTTTTCTGCTGTTCAATTGTTTGTGCTTCTCTAAAAAAATCCAGGTAAATCATAAGGCAATGCAATGCAACAAAATTTAGTAAGCACATTTACATTAGTATAGATTTTGTGCCAGCATAGTGTGTTTATAGATGTAGACAGAGTGTCAGACTTTGTGATACCTATTGGTGGCATTGAGTCAGGAAATAGAGATTTATATGTATGTGCTGTATTTGTCATCATGGAAACGAGGCAACTGTGTATAATTGTTAGATCAGCTATTAGGAAAACAATTGTCTTTTAGCAGGATGCAAGACACAATGACCAAAAAGTGATTATCCAGATTCGGACACTTTGCACTCTGCATGGACCCATTGCCTCTTATCTTTCTTCAGTCCACCAGCTGTGATTTTATCACCACTATTATTTCTACTTGATCTAATAGGATACAGTGTATCCAACACTTAGCTGAGTGTTGTTTTATACAATTAATTCCAAAATAATACAAACTAACTATGATAAATAATTTGAAGCCGTTTATCCAGAGTCATCGCTGTTTAGTAAAAAATGTAGTCCCTACCTTTCATCCAGGTCCTTTTCCACGTGACATGGACGTGAACACAAACTTCATTGCCTAACTAATACTGGCTGGCCTCATCTGTAATGTTTGCATCATAAGCTTTATAGCATGTGTGCCAATGTTTTTGGGTTGTTTCTATCTCAGTTATGACTTTATTTAAATATAAAGAAAAGTCCCAACCATAAACAAGCAGTTGTGCTGTTTTCCTCCCCTATGTCTCCATATTGTCTTATTTTTCCAGTGGGATCAAATCCACCACGCTGGTGAGTTTTTTATTTTTTAACTTTTGAATATATAACAGAGAAAGCTACTAAAAGTGCAAATCCATTTAAGATTGGGTCAAGGATCAGAATTACCAAGTTTCTCTTGCAGGAGATAATAAGCCTTGTGTCTAACTGCAATGAACTGAAGGAAGAACCCCCCCCCCCCCACCTCACCTACTGTATGTTTGTTACAGCAGCTCCTGTTCACAGCTCCAATTGCACAGCTGGGAGGCTGAGGAGACAATTAGCCTGTACTCACACAATACAGCATACACTGTCTTCTTTGGTTTGGTTTCATTTGATGAATCAGAATAGGACTGCTGTTTTTCAGGCAAAGAAATTGCGACCAGATTTTGTTTGATATTAATTTCTATTAGGTGTTATATTAGCCTGCTGGAGCAAACCATTACCACTCACTGCCACTTTTTTTCTGAGTGAGGACGCAGGAAATCCTTCAGAAGAGAGGCTCACTCGTGGTCAATGTGAGGAGAAAGAATATGAGATTGCGTGGGTTTCTTCCGGGTACTCTGGTTTCTTCCCACAGTCCAAAGACCTACATGTAGGTTTAATTGTTGACTCTAAATAGTCTCTAGGTATGAATGTGTGTAACAATAATTGTCTATCTGTGTATGTCTCTCCCCATGTTGGGCCTGAGTTTGATTGGAGACGTGAACAGAATAAACTGGTAAACTGCTTTGTGTATTTTGATGTGAGTTGACCTATGTGTGTCACTTTCAAAGGTGTCTTCAATTTTTTTTTATGAAACTTTTAAAGAATATCTCCCTCTCATTAAAGAACATGGTTATTTCAGAGCTATACAAATGGCCTTTGTCCTGCCAAAAACATGAAACATTAGTTCACTGTCCTTTTTTTTTTTACCACTATTTATAGAGTCTCTCTTCATCTGTGGATATTTTCTCTCTCTCACACACTCACACACCTTCAGTTTGGCTCGGAACATGTTTTGCCTCAGGGGTTTTGTCTTGCTCCTACCCCATTACAAGGCTAATGAAAGCAGTGAGAGGATCAAATCCAATGAAGCTGCTTTTCACACTGCTTAACCCTTATGAACGCCTGTGACCTCTGTGCAAGAGCGCATGTTCTCTCTCACACACACACACACACACACAGCCCGGGTAATCGGTATACATGGTTAAATTTATTTAAGAGAGGCATATTATAAGGGAAATATTAACGTCTGTCTAGTTCATGTATGAAATTGTGATAAAAAAAGCCACATTGGTTTGTGCAGCACTGATTTGTGCACTGGCTGCATGTAATTGTCATTATTGTATGTGTATTTTTACTCATGTGCCTGCAGTGTTGATTGCGTGAATTATTCATTTATTTTATGAATAATAAATGTTTTGTGATGCCTGTAACACCTGATTCTGATTACATGCTTGTACTGTAAGTAGCAAAATAAAAATTCAGAGAACTTTCATAAAACCACAATGTTGACAAATATCAATAACGTTTTGGAATGAGTTCACATTTCATTGTTATGGATTCACTTAATTCGTTCATATCCTGGCAGTGTTCATTAACTCAGGGTGGTCACCCCTATTCCCAGTTGGACTCTGAGGCCCAGCTGGTGGAAACAGACATGGTTGCTGGGCATCTTTTCAACTTTACCCGTAGCATGGCTCCTCTGCAGGAGAGAATGCTGGGTAATAACTATGAACTAGCAACTTCTATTAACCAGATTTACCCAACTTTTGCTCATCTTGAAATAACCTTTGCTGTGTAGGCACAATTACATGTTGACCAGATCTAATAGCCTCTTGTGAGTTGGAGCTCACACTGCAATGTAGTCAGAAACAATAGGACGGCGTGCAAAATTAAGACCTTTCAAAAGAGAGCCAACACATGAAAACATGTTCTGTAGGTACTGGTAGAAAAACAGGCCTAAGGCAAGAGAACTAACCCAGTGCTCTTCAGGTTCCCTAAAAGCAAAGTCTCGATCTAATATAGATCTCCGCCAGTCTCTGTCAAACAGTAAAGGCCAAACTCACTCAGGTGATTCTAGAGGATTGATTGTTAATCAATCAGGGAGGAACGATCAGAACAAAGCTAAGCACTGTCTGGTACTAAAGGCAGAAAGATGTCACTTTAAAAAACACTTTCAAACTGCTGCAGGACCACTATGTTCACTAAGCTGGACGAAACTGTCCCTCACAAACATATCAGCCATTATGAAGAGCTAGTTATTCCTTAGACTTCCCCCCCCCACTCTTTTCCTGGCCTTGGTAGATGATGTGTGCACTTTTGAACACATATTTTTGCCTACCATGTCCACAGGACCACATTTCACCACGTCTGCACCCTTCTTCTAGAGCTGCAATTTTTGTGAGAACAGATATAGTCTCCACTGAGAGACAATACAAAAGTACAATCAGCATCATTCAAATCCAGGATTTTTGTTGTTCCTTTTCCCCAAACTCTTCATGGCACATCATCTACAATCCGCTTAAACTTTCTCATTCCCACTGTCTTTGGTGATTAAGGCTACATGCAATGATGGTTTTGGTATTGAACAGGTTTTCTTAAACTCACATTTATTGAAAAAAAAAAAAAGCTAGATTCATTTGCTGAAAACTCAATTTACTTGTTGTGATGCTTTTCCACAAGAAAAACTTTTAAATAATTTTAATCTTCTCAAATGTCTTTATTTTTTAAAAAAAAAAAATAAATAAGAAATTAATAAGAAAATCAATCAATCAATAGGTAATAAGTTAAAAAATAATAATAATAATTATAATGATCAAATGTCAAACAGTTCATCCAAAATCTGTAAACTGTTTAAAGACATTAAAGCAGATTGGTCCCTTCACACATCAGAATATTTTATTAAAAACCCATGAATGCTACCCACAAGTCATCAGAAACCAGACCGAACCTTCTGACGTCATTTCCGTAACCGTTCCGTGCGTTTCAAACAACGCGGGCGCAAACATTAAACTTTAATAATAAGGTGGGGCCACAAACTATCGGCTCGCGGGCAGAATCTGAAAGACATCAGATTGGTCCCTTCAAAACAGAATTTTTAGCAGAATGCAAAATCCTGTGACCTTTGACCTAAGGTACAACAACCAACCTAGAAAAGCCATTGTACACCCCACTGTAGACTGCAAGAAACATCAGCTCATCATCATAACTCACCCAGACAAAACCCTTGGTTTACAGAGTGTTAGCACCAAAGTTTAATAGCAACCCTGATCTTTGGAATTCCTCCCCCGTTGCTAAAAGTGCACATTGAAGACAACTTACCCTGGGGCTACAACACGGCGCGTGTGCCAACAAAGCCACTAAAATCCTATGCACAGGAGCATCGATGCAAAGATCACCAGGTTTCTGAACAGCTTCTTCTCCCAGATTGGGAGAGCAGTGCAGGGACAGTCTACCAGCCCCTCAACACTAGTTTACTATCCTCACAAAGTGTCGTCTTGTTCTTTAAAATCTAAATCAATCTTGTTTTTATGTGTACTTGTAATTCTGTACGACTTGTGTTTTGTCCCTCATGTTATATTGATGGCTTGTGTTGTGTTGATATTGATGTTACACAGTGGACCTAGTGCATGTTTGTGCATATTTTGGCATGGCAATAAAGCTTCTTAAATCTTGAATCTTAAGAGAGGCATGGGGCAGCTTGAAAGTTAGAACCAAGAACTTTTATATAATGTAAAATATATACATTATTATTATACATTGTCAAATGTTTCTTTCGTTTGTATCTATGTTGGGGAATATAGAAGGTTCATACCGACATTGCAGTGTTTTGTTTTCACACGATTCCACTAATTAACAGGTGTCAGTGCCAACTAACGAAACGTTTTATATGAAAAAGGTCATATATGCATTTACTGTATTTCAAGCCATAACCCACTATAATAAAAAACACACTAAGTGACACAATAAGAAACTGAGACAGTTTGTTGTGTAAAGCCTGGTCAAATGTTGCTGAGAGAGAATAGTAACAAACTAGAGAATAGGGTCTACAACAGGTGGTCTTTAAAGTACCTTCACAGTTTAGATGTTATCATGAGATGAGATAGCAGCTATATGAAGCGTCATTTTCTTACCGACTGGCTGGTAGCCCTGCCTCGTAGGACCTCCAAATGGGTTGCGACTACCAAAGGAGTTCCCGTCAATGGACCCGTACGACATTCTGTCTAATGGTTAGTGGTTTGTCTGCAGGATGTGCCTGTGTAAAGAACAAACAACTGGAATTAAGTAACACAAATTATTTTCACTTAGCCAAACTAGTAATAAATCATGATTAGTACAAAGCAACAATCAGTGAGGTGACATTTCAGTTGATTTCAACTCCCCAACATGTTTAAAGTAAAATGCTCAGTGTTGGGAGTTATTTGAACAATTGATCACATCAGTGTCAAGTCAGCTCCTTAAACATGTAATTATCCCTTATCTGATGTTCTTTTTTTAAAACATTTATTAAAATAAAAAAAGGGCCAACAAATTTGCCAAAACTTACCACGTGTAGCTAATTTCTTCTAAAGAGAATGGCAAAAAAATAAAAATAAAAATAGTATTAGATATTTTACTGAACACATCCTGTATATCCCGTCTACAAAATTAATGTTAGGTTGGTGGCATTTGGTAACAGTAAGAAAAATGCAGCTGAATATAGAAAGAGTGCATCAGTATAAACAAAAAGTATATAACAAAAAGTAATGAAGAGATTACAATAATTTTTTATGCATGTCAAAGCAAAAATGTTTAGATGTCGTGTCTGCAAATTAAAAAGGTGTTAATCTAGCAAATGTGTCTTTTTTTCAAAACATGGGAATGTTGCTTTTCTAAATGAATTGTAGCTTTATTTACTTTTAAGTATTTTTATATCTACTTAAGTTTTATTTTCAAACAAATCTGGTAGATTTTATTATAAATACTTATAGACCAGTGTCATTTGAGCTAGCTATATAGCTATTTATGTGCCATTATCAAAAATAGTCCGTTTATCATTAAAATACAAAAAACTGTATAATGAATTAAATGTGTATGATTAAATCGTTGCTCATAGTGCTAAAATTAAGAACGCTGTTTAAGCACATTTACACATTTGTTTTTAATGCTGTCATCTACCCCAGATTTCAACTGCTGTTGGTGTATGTACACAATAATAATCATATACGGAGCAATGGGTTTCACATGACTTCGCTTATCTGCAGGAAGCTTTTTATCCTAGCAAGGAAATCCCAACAATTAACTTTGTACTCAAAGCCCAGACAATAAATTGATAAATATCTTCTCATTTCACTCTCAACAAGAAGAGATTCCATACATTTCCCAAAATGTTGAACGGCTCCTTTAAATCCTAAACAATTATGTTTTTCTGGGTCCTTTCTATAACTTTATGAGGTCATAAACATTGAGATGAATTTTGTAATGAACTGGTGCTGAATAAATTAAACTGAACTGAAATGTAGTGATCGTTTCTTTGTTCTGCGCTGTGATGTCCACTGCATTGAATAAGGGCAGCTGCTGTGGCTTGAACATCAAGTAATTTTAAGTGTTTGAGCATAGCATAAATATATTAGAGATTTATTACTGCGCTGTGTGTGTGGCTGTGTTTCAGCTGAGCGAAGGAATAGACCAGTTTAAGGCATCAAACATGCATAAACTAAAGAGATAATATGATGAAGTTAGTATTTGGGATGTTAATCCATAGCCAACTTCTATATGGAGATGAGGTTACATCTGTATCTTCCTGAAAAGGTCATGTCCTTATGGGCACGTGTTTTACCCGCGGCCAAATACACACAGATGACACTCAAATCAACAAATCTCTCTTAGCGCCTCGGCATCTCTTTCAAAGGTCACAACATGATAGTGGTCAAGTGGCCAATGCTCTTTTCCCCACCGTGAAAGACAAGCATTCAGACAAGCACGAGAATGTGATTACACTCCAGGCTCATTGTGCTTTCCACTGTTGTGTGGAAACCACTGAATTTATCCGACCTATAGGACTGGCGTTACGGGTACAATGTAGGACAGAGGAGCAGCCAGAGATTCGACGTCCGCACATTACACAGATTCACTGGGCCACGAGAATGTTTAATCGGATTAGCTTTCATAGAGAAGGGAGATTAATTACTTTTGGCAGTCCATAAACAATCTTCACTCTGCTTGATTTCAAGCCCAGTGACTGTGCCCCACATCCTTCGGAAGTGTGGACACACACCACCTCTATCTGCAAATGAGATGCACACTTATTTATGTACATTCACGTCTGCACACACATTTGAGTAACCTTCCCCTTCACCACTCCGCTTGTTCACTTAGTTGTTCATACAAGTGAAAATTGAGGTCAAGGTGGTAATGAAACATTTAAATGTATATGTGTAAAAAGGTATATTGCTGTGCAAGTATTCAGAAATGTGATTGTCCATCAGTCTGAATTCCCTCTTAAAGCATCATCAGCATAATTTATGGGCAAATGAACTAAGATTAGCCAAAATCTGCATATTTCTGCTTTCCAGTGTGCAATAAAATGCCATAATATTCATATATTAAAAATGTTAAAGCACAAAAACAATCTGCGATCACAGTGGTGTAGAGTTTGTGTAGACGCTCAGTTTTGTGCTGTTAATGTTAGAAATGAGAGTCCTTGTGGTGGGGCTGCAGAAACCAGGGAAGAAAATTGGTCAGAAGTGAGAAACCTCAGGTTGTGGCAGAAAGTAACAAGTAGGGTGGGGGCAGGGATGGAGTGAGGGTTGTTGACTGCATAGAACAAGGGGGACAGAGGTAGGGGTGGAGCGGTTGTCATCTGTGAGAGCCATGGTGTCCCGCTTTTGTGGAGGAGAACAGGAATTACATGGCAAAATTACACCGGTTTCGTGGAGAAGAATAGACTTAGTAGGAAATAAGAAGGTGAGGTAGGTAAAGTGAAAAGATTTTAAAAATAAAAAATATTGATAAAAATAAGATGTCCTACAGTGCCTTGCACAGTGCACTCCACAGGTAAACTCTCAGGCCTTTACACGGACAGGTCTTCACACAAGGCGAACTGACGCTTGAGCCCGACAGGTACTGGACTTTGTGTGCTTTTGTGGGATTGGAAACTGATAACAACAACAGAGCAAATACCGACTTCACCAAAAGAGCAAAACTTTCTAGCGACTGTTCTTAACAACATAAACAGAATAAATCAACAAGAATGACAGGAAATCAGCAACTTCTAAACCAGATAAGCACATTTTAAACAGCACTCACTTGTTCAGTGTTCGTCCTGTCCTAGTTTACATTTTGCACACTCAGTTCCTTTTTCTTTCAAACAACAGTTGTAATATACAATACTTTGTCCCTGAATGAAGAGAAGTAGAAATGGATTTTGTTCCATCCTTCGGTGCGGTGGTTCGTTTGTAAAAGGGAAACAAATGCTCTTTAATCTGAACTGATGTGTTTTCTTACATCAAACCCAACTCATGCATATAAAAAGAGCAGATATTCTATTAAAATATTCATATGTTGTAACAACAGCTGAGCTGTTCTCAATTGTACAAATATCATCAACAACCTTATGTTCAACTTTATTCTGAAAGCAGCTGGGATTTGTAACATTTACTGTAATTATAGACCTAAAATGTATATTTTATTGCCTTCTATCTGTTAAAATGAAGCACTTTTTAAAAAAATGTGATATGTACTTTATTCAGAGATTCATTTGTGGCACAGAACCTATGAATTTTTTTTACTGACATAAGAGCTTACATTTATTTTGACATGTGTGACCCGTTTGACAGCTAGTTCTGCTTTTGTGAAGGTTCTATTATTATTTGCATGCATGTTTGTGTGTGCATATTGATTTCTTCTAAAGGTATGGTCATGACACATTTTAGTAATAATAATTCATTCCACTTTACCTGCAATGTATTTACACAGCATTTCAGCAAGAAAACAGGCAAGAAAACATTTTAAATGAAGGATATTCAGGATTCTTTTTTTACCATATTGTTCCCTAACTACTGCTACTGTTGTTTCTCATTCACCCATTCACACACACACACACACACACACACACACACACTGATGGAGCATCTTGGGGTTTAGTGTCTTTCCCAAGGCAACATTCAACATGTGGATAGGAGGAGTAGAGGATCAAACCGCCGACCGAATGATTGGTGGAGCTCACCACCACCTGCTTTTTTAACTGAAAAGTCTGCGGAGCTGAGATTTTCTGATAAAGAGACAAAGGGGACCCTAGATTCTTTCCAAAATATAGCCACAAACTGGGTATAAAAAAACTGAAACTGAAGTTTAAGTAGTATAACCTGAACAAAGTTCCCCAGTGGTTCAGAATTTTAAATTTATCTTCTTGTTCAACAGAAGCATTTCTTTAAACTTTATGGTGATAGACTTTTATAACATGTTTCTACCTGGACAAATTGCTTTTACAGTTGGTCTTTTATTTGCACACACAACTTACTAACTTACTCCCTCTCTCTCTCTCTCACACACACACACACACACACACACACACACACACAAAGAAAATCATGGCACTCAACATTCTTTGACATGTACAGATTTTAGGAGCCCACAAACTCTTTTTCAGGGACTTAATTATATATTAAAAGTGATTTTAATACATATTGTTTATTTCTTGTGTCTTGGCATGTTTGGAAATGTCTAATCTTACTTGTAACTTGTTCTTAAATTAGTAAGAAAATAATCCATAAAGAAAAAAGTACATGTTGACTGAGATTGACCAGACCCTTTTTATACTGTATCTGGAATATAAGAAAGTAAATTTTCTTTCCATTTTTTTATATTAAAGTACATCTTAAAGCTGAAAGATTTTAGATGTGTGCTATTTAAAATGTACAACAAATTTAAAAAAATAAAATGCATAAATAAAAATCACGTTTTAAAGAAACAGCACAGTAAAAACTAATTCCCTAACACACAAACTGGCACTTTTAAATGGTCGCAGTCCTTCCTCCAGAGAAAAACAGGCTCTCACACCACTAACCAGCAGAAGTGAGGTTAGAGCGATGTGCACCCCAGTGTGACACTGCAGGACACAGAAGGATGGTAAATACAGGCCTGGCAGAGCACAGTGACTGGATCCACAGCTACTTACCACCCCCACTGGTTTTCATTCAGTCCCCCACTCCTTTCACAGCTGTCATTATCAGCAACACAAGGCTTAGCTTAGCCAGAGCAGGCAACTGAGCAGAAATAAGCCTACACCCTGGACACAAATGCTGCATTTATCACAAACAAGCAAGGGCCAACCTGAGGCAGGACTGTGTGTGAGTGTGTATGTATTTTTTTTTGTATTTGTTTTTGAAGGCTGATATCATTATTGCTAGATGCAAGCGAAAAACAAAATTATTGTTGTTCAATATTTTCATATCCTCATCAAGACATGGGATATTTTGTTTTCTTTTGTTGTGTTTGTGTGGAAAAGCTCCTGAAAAGGCTTAAAGTCACACAGACATTTTAATTGACGTCTTTGGTTTTAGGAAATCAAACAGTTAAGACCTAACCAACTAACTGATGGTGACAAAAGTGCTGCTCAGCTGAGATATACTGTTCTGTGACACAGACAGCATGGCGCATGTTAATACACCACTGGTCTGCAGGCTTCATGGAAAACATTGGTGGAACTGGTGCTTGGACCAAGTGTGTTATCCATAAGCCTTTAGCCTACGAACAGACGAGTGTCCTACTGACCAGCTCCTTCTGTTGCCTTCATCTACACGCTTTGCAAACACAAATGCTGTTTCTTCTCCAGCGTAAGATTACGTCTGATTGTTCAAACAAAGACAAATGTACCTCTAATCACTAATGTTGTACATGTGTTTTACTCAATCCATGCCATCTTCATGTTTGAAACATGGTAAAATTCTGTCCTAAAGTATAGGAGGGAGAATCTCTGGAAAAAAAAAAAACAACATTAGCAGCTCTTACAAGAACATTTCATCAGAACTTCCCACTAGTTTTCGCTATTCATGTGAAGGTGCCTCAGGTCTTTAACAGTGGTGCCAAACTGCCATACCCCCACCCGCATCTCTATTTCTTGACGAAGCCTAAATGCTCGTTTGGTAACTTTTAAGATGGGCAGACACTACGCAACATTTCTCAATCATGTCTGCTGAGGTAACTTACTACACTTCCCTCTTTGGCAGATGCTCCAGCTTCACTGTTCACACTGTACGGCTCAGCCTGTTGCCCAAAATCCTAAGCTTACACTGGACAGCCACTCGGAGCCTTTAAGGAGTTCGCAGAGCTTCAGCAGTTTGTGATCAGCCACAAAACACAAGCTAGATCAGCCATAACATAAATACTTACGCCACTAACATTTTTTAAATGAAATGAAACTACTCACATTGCAAGACCGTTGATCAAAACTTCTAACGTGCCAGTATCCAACCAATTGATTGTGAGGAGGTTTGCTGGTCATTTAAGCGAATTATTGGGCCTGGGACCATGCTCGTACTGCACTTCAAACAGCAACTAGCTGGGTAAAATTCTGAAATGAGTTGAGTGCCACCAGATTAGAGCTAATATGGAAAGGACACCATACAGTGTCTGCTTAAGACAGGATGGTAAGGGGGCAACATCAAGCAAGTCCACCTTGAATGGGCGTCATAAAGCCAGACTTAAAACAAATGTTGTGCTTGAAGGAGGGTTGGGTGGATAGATGAATTAAATATGAAAAAAAAAACAGGACTTTCTCAAAGAAGACTGATGTTCAATGCTATTCTGAAACATGACGTCTCCTTATGGCACAGTGTTGGTCACCAACCAGACCACTGTCTCTACTGTGAAACATGGAGGAGACTCGGTGTGTTCTGGGACTGCTTTGCTGCATCTGGCATTGGGTGTCTTGAATCTGTCAAGGCATTCTACTAGAGGCCCAAATGTCAGAAAGCTTTGTCTCAGCCGCAGGACATGGGTCCTCCACCAGGATAATGACCCAAGACACATAGCTAAAAAACACCCAAGAATGGCTAAGTACAAAACATTGGACTATTGTGAAGTCCTGATGAGCCCTGATCTGTGGAAAAAAAGCAAACATGCAGTCGGGAGAAGGCCCCCTTAAAATCTGAGACAGCAGTTTGTTCACAAGGAGTTTGCCAAAATACCTTTTGACAGGTGCAGAAGTCTCACTGAGAGCCACAGAAGTAGCTTGATTGCAGTGAATGTCTCAAAAGTTTGTACCACCAATTTTGTCAAGGTCAGTTTCTTCTTAGTGTGTTTTTTAAAAATATTATTTACAACACAATTCAAAGGCAACATTTCATATTCATTAGTTAACTTTTAGTCAGTTTTTATTTATTACTACTTTTGTCAGTGACCATTGTGGGTTTTTCCTTTCTTTAACGGAAGGTACCGACAATTGTATCCACATCTGTACGTTACAATGAAATGTGTTCGCTGCATTTAACTCACCCTCCAGGGGGCAGCATCAGTGAGCAGCCACAGGAGGTGCCCAGGGAGCTAATGCTGAGTGCCTTGCTCAAGGACGCACTTGGGGAATGGGCTGAGATTTGAACAAAGAGCACTCAGCCTACACATGTCCAACACATTTAGCCCACAGGTAACCAGTCACCTGTCAAGGTATAGTGACAGAAAATGCTAATTTTGTGTGTTTTGAGTGTTTGTGTTGTTGTTACTAGTGCTGTGTGGTTCTTTTCACTTCGACTTTATGTGGACTCACACTTCATTCAGCTGTTCAATGCTACAGGATTAAATGTGTGCAATGAAGGAGCTGTGTGGAAATGTAACCATGTAAATAAACTGCTTTATTCCAACACTGTCCCGCAACAGATGTGTCTGAACTGTCTTTCAAAATAAGATTATGGCAGCTTATATTGCCCGGGTTTACATCTTAGCTTTGTTTATTGGGTCTTTTGCCATTAAACGATGAAACAACTGTAACGTAGGAGCGGAACTTGCATGTAAAGGAGTGAGCTGGTTTCTGCAGAGGGGTGGGGGATTAGGAACACCTGAAAGGTTTCTAAACAGCTTGTCCAACAGCACATGTAAATAACAAAAGGCTGCAGAGGGAAACACACGTTGACTGAATGAAGGAAAGATTGTTAACAGAATTTAATTAACACAAAGTGCCTCGTAGAACCCTAAAGAAGCTACTTTCCACGGTGGCTTGTTTCACCTGTTGGTCTCCTCTCGCCTTTACTCCACCCCTTCCACACACAAACACGGTTTTCTGTCAATACACAGGCCTTAAAAGAAGTCCGAGGTGGAGCAGAAATCAACTTAACCTGCTGCTGCATGCGCATGTAAAGTCGTGTGGTAGTACTGGAGACCGGTCTTAAGACCACTTGCTTAAGGTCTCGGTGTCGTCCTGGTCTCAGACGTATTTTTACTCTATATTCTCTTGTTTCAGGTTTTGTGGCAGCCATTTGTCACCTGGCTGGTGCACAGGTGACTTGATATAACAGTGAGGAGGGATGTGAGCATAAAACTTTTGAATTTTGGCTGACATGGTGACAAATTTAGCATGTGTTCTGCTTCAACATGAACACTACATGCCACGTGCAGTAGTGTTCACAGCATAATACGTTCTTATAATGCACTCCAGTATGACTCCACTACCCACTGTGACCTCAATAATAAACACATTGTAGAATTATCACCTCGTTGACAGTTTCAAACTAAAAACTGAGAAATTACAACATTGTAAATGTAAAACTCAGTAGAGCTGTTGTATTGGATTTTATTTAAACACATACTGTGTATGTATATATAACATATCTCCATTGATTTTAATTGGTGGGGTCTTGGTCGTGCCGTGTTGATACAGTAAGGTCTGGGGGCTGTTTTTGTCTCACTTGAGGTGGTCTTGACTACAACACTAGTGTAAAGTCAGAAAGCACCATTTTGTTTTCCAAGTACCCCCAACCCTGATGGTCCTGAAAGTGTTAACAGCCCTGTACTTAGATACATAACCTGATTGAAAATTTTTAGATTTAACTTTGACTGTTTTTTTTTCAGACTAAGTTGGATGTTTTAAATTAAAACTAAATAAAATGTAATGAATAAAAAAATATATAGAAATGGAGAGAGACCACCACAACCAAACAGTCCATTCTGGTGCAGCCAGCTGCTAAGTTTCAGCCTTTTCAAACCCTTTGTCATGTCAGACACATCAACCTAAAAATCATTGAAATGCAGGTAAAATCAGAGTTGTCAAAATATGTGACATTAAAGTTTTATATAGTTTCCACTATCATGTTAAGATGTTTTCAAAAAAGGTTAAAATGACATTAGCACCTGCCTCTGTTATAGACAGCTGCATCTGAATTTTATCTTAGCTAAGAACTACTTTTTTGCTAATGTACCAGTTCTACAAATTACATACTACAAAGGTTTTAGAGCTACATGCCAAATGCACCATCAAGGACACCTATTTTCCAGTGCAATAAATATAAAGTAGATCTACTTCACAAAGGTCATAGGGACGTACTCAAGGTGGATGTTGGGCTCCAAGGATCCAATAATGTTTACATGGCTAGGTTTAGGCTACTGAAGATTTGGTTAAGATTACAAAACCTCAATATCTAAACAGTAAATATAGTATTCAATATAGTATTCAGTTAATCAGTATAGTGTTTTTCTACATTCAGTAATGACCTATACTACAAAGTTCCCTTATCTTTGACTTTTGTGTCTAAATAAAATCAAAAAGAAAAGGCTGAGGCCATTTCCCAACAGTATTTACATTAACTGACAAGTGTCTACAGTATGTATGAAATTCTCAGCATCTGTACCAGTTAATACTCATCAGTACCTGTTCCCCATTGAGTGGTTTCCTCTATCCAGTGCTGACTCCACATGTTGTCACATGCTACATGCTACCCTCCCTGTAATTTACTGAACATACTAATGACTTAAAATATGATGGTAAACAATACATAATGGTTGTTATGACTTATCTTGTTGAACTCAATGCAAAAGAAGTTAAGAAATCCATCTAAGAAAGGTCATGCCAGACTTAAAGCTTTTCCAACTGGCTGTGTTAAAATATCTGCTAATTCAAAAGGTACTGGCTATACAAAGAAAGCACAACAGTATCCTGAGGCCTAATTTATTGCAGCAACATTACCGTCAGTGGACTGGAATGAAGTCGGTGGGACATGTGACCATTCACACATTGTTTCTTTGAGACAGGAAAGACCCTAATCAGCGTGGCTCCTTTTGGCCAATCTGCTCATTCTGACATCCAAGACATTGTGATTGCCACGTATGATGGAGGTTCCCTATATAATTATCTCTCACACACACACGAACAATTCAATTAAATGACAGGTCATTGACTATCTAAATGTTTTAGATATGATTCATTTACCAACCCAGAAATGTCTCTTAGGATTAGTCCACGTTCCACAGAGTGCAGTAATGGTTCTCATTTAACTCTGATGTTTATCTGTAGCCTCCAGCAAGTCGGACAGCTCTGAACCAGTAGTGTGGCAAAACAGAAATAGTATATAGTTAAAATTTCATAACAAAATGTCTAGAGAACTCAACAATCAGAAAGATGTTTTTTTTATGCATTTGACTAAAACACATGATGACATGATCTGTCTTAGCTATAATGAAACATGAAACAGACACAGAGGGAAAAGAAAAAAGACACCTTTATGAAAATATTGTTAAACTGTACCTAACATTTAATAATAGATATTAATTATTACAAATTATTATTACTAATAGTGACAGGTTGTAATAAAGTTTTGATCATTGTAAGTTTAAAAAAAAAATGTGAACATTTCAATATAAGTGTAATTAAAACCACACTTGTACAGCCTGTCAAGTGTCTATTTAATAATTATATTCATTGTTTTAATTATAAGTATTAAATGTGTTATTTAATTTGAGCTACAAACTAATTTTTATTATAAAGAATAAATTTATAGTTATGTCAGGCACATTCAGCCTAAATATTACAGAATTGATAGTTACTGTTACAATCTACTGTTTTTTTTTGTTGTTGTTTTGTTAAATAAGTATTTTGGCTAAGCCCCACATATTTACATCATCTAACTCCACCCCTTATACATAAGCGGCGTGCCTGTGACCCACATCTTGGGTGTTCAACACACCCAGCTAGGAATATCAATCAATCATTAATACTCTTACTGTATGTGTGCACAAGTAAGTGTTTGCATAAAAAAATTCACAAATTAATTTACCTACAGTTAGATCTCCACAGTGAAATACAGTATGTTTAAGTAAAATCAATCAGTATAGGGAGATTACATGTGTGCCGGTTCCTGGAGCATTATTGTAACTTTCTTGTTCCTAGGTTGTACTTCCTACCTTCAACAAACACAATCCATGAGCATAAAGATTAATATGGTGCACTCCACACACAACAACAGTGAATCGCGTGAGGCTCAGTCCACGGAACCAGCATGGTGTCCAAGCAGCAGGGACAAGGACAAGCTTTAGGGTTGTGTGCTTTGGAAGCTGGGTGGCAGGCAAAGACCCCGGATAATGATGACTGCCGGACACATGGAGTGTTAACTTTGAAAGGAATTTTTATTTAACCTGGGAAGGTTTAGGACATGGAATCTAAAATTTTTACAACATGGTAATAGTGTCTCTCACTGATACTTCGAGATTAGAACAATGTGTTTGTGCATATTTCTCCCTTTGTGAATGGAATAAAAAGCTTTTTTTATTGCTTGTTGTTATTGTGTTCTTGTCTTAGCCAACTAGAAAAGCTTGCTCACAGACTGAACAAAACACAGTGGCCCGTCTGCTTATAGGGTGATACTGGAGCAGATCCTACCTAACAGTGGGCAAAACAATATACATAAAAAAAGAAAAACAGAGAGGAAATATGACAAAAAGCTGAAGTGATGAGAAATATTTGGGTCTTTGGAGAAACAACACACACACACTCCGCTTATGAAGTGTATATTACAGTTGCATTGGCCACGAGAAACAGTGCTGGGACTGTGCCATATCAAGCCACCTTAAAAAGCCTTTTGTCCACCCCATGTAAAATCCACCACTGTATACATGACAGAGCCAATGGTCTGACAGTAGTCTGACAGCTATGAGAGATTTGCTCTTAAAATACACTGACTGCAGCTCACTGTGGACAATGATTCCAAAGTCCTATGGCAACATATTATAGGTGACGTGGCCTCCTTGTAATTTGAGATTGAAGTGAAAGAATGTTTTGCCCGTAGCATAAATTGGTGGTGCTGGTTTGATTGCAGGCTTTTTGATATGCATGCTCAGAGGTACACATATGCAGCCACACGGTAGATTTGTATGACAGGATCAAAGGAAAGGACGGAAATCAAAAGGCAGTGTGCTTTGAGGCTCAGCACTCAACAGTAACCTCTTAGAAAAACGAAAAGAAAGATGAATTGAAAAGCACAATCTCTGTCTCTCTCTCTCTTTCTCTCTAGTGGGAATATGGTTCTCCTTCATCCTCTCTCTTTATTGTCACTTCTTCAGCTGACACAGCCAAACTTACGGATTGCTCATGTGTGTTTACTAAAGCCTCCTCCCTCGTTTCCAGTCTGATCTGAGGCTATTCCATCTGCACTGCCTCCCTTTGAAAACAACCTTCAGCCTGGGGAGGAGGGAGAGAAAAAAAAAAAACTCTGGGCAGTGAAATTGCCTTGTCACACAAAAAGGAGTCATTATTGAGATAAATCACCCCATTCTATTCCATAACTAAACTGTGCCTCAGCTTACCTTCCAGTGGCACCTGCCATCTAGGCCGAGCATCACATGTGCTCTAAGGACTGAAGTTGTCTGCCAGGGGGTTTCAGTACTGCTTCTGGTTGGTTTGGTTTGACAGCGTTATGTACACCAAGATTTTTCGCTAAAGTACTGACTACGCGGAACAAGACAATAAGAAAAGTGCTACAGAAAGACATATAGTACAAATACATGGTTCACATGGTTCTCGTCTCAAAGTATGAATTACAGTGGAACACTGGGAAAAATCAGCATTGTGCACACAATTTCCTATTGTATGTTCTTAAAATGACTGCTACAACAGGCCCGATGACCTTCTCCACGCAACTCTTAGCTGGAACTACCCTGAGTGTTGAGTACAACATGGTAACGTTTATAATCACTGGTTATGTTGGTTGAAGGCCACAAGTTTTTGTGTGATGAGAAGTTTTTGTGTGATTAGACGTTAGATAAGAAACAGGGAGACTCTAGAGGACGGCTATAACGTGCAGCCTTGGAAGGGTTTTAGTGTTAGTAAAATCAAGGTCTTGTTAAGTGTCATAACTCATGAAACAAACAAAACGGCTAAATTTCTCTTTTGGGTGTTTTCATCCAAACGCTTTCAAACCACTTCTCCTCCAGTGGTTGGTAACGTACCTGACAGCGTTTTCAAACTATTATTTATTCTGAGGACTCTGAAGATTGACACTGAAAGTATATTATAGAAAACATAACAAGAGTGCATGTAACCCAAGGCATGGTTTTCCCAATTTTCTATATTATTGTGTCAAATGAACAGGCTACTGAGAATCATCACCCACAACCTTCCCCAACCACCTCCTGGCAACTCCCTTTCCTAAACAAAAGTACAGTTTCATTCATCAAAAAAAAAAAAAAAAAACAACATGTTCCATCGGAACATAATTACTACAAAAGCTACAATTAGCTACAAAAACGTAATTTGCAGTGCAATAATATAGAAACGGAATTTTTGGGAGACAGGGTTGCTCTGAGTTACAAGAACTCAGCAAAGCCTCATTCTGGAAGGCTCATGGGTTTTTTTGGTCAGTTAAAATGAAGTTAAGGTTTGAATGAAAGTGATGTGTTTTTTCATAAAAATAAACCAATAAAACCGTGGCGGGGTGTGCGGCAACCACTGCGGATGGTGGAGCTTGAGCTACGCTAGCCTAGCCTAACCAGTACAGCTAACTACCAGCTAGCTTGGCACTACATTTACATTTAGTCATTTGGCAGACGCTTTTATGCAAAGCGACTTACAAGTGAGGAACAGGCAAACAATAAAATCTAAGTTAACGAAAAAAACATCAAAGTGAAGAGCGCTAGCAGGCTAACCTGACCTGGAAGCTACTCTGGTCAATCGTGCCCCATACACCGCACGACCCCAAATGTCTCATGTTGGCAGACAGCAACCAGACAACGCAGCTCTTATCTTTGTTTAAACAAGAACATAGAACAAAACGCCAAACACATAGGCCGGTCACTCCCACACCCAGCACTTCCAGGCCCTGCCTCTGGCCCGCTGGCCGGGTCGCTACACAGCCCCCACCTAAGAGGGTTAAGTGTCCCCATAACCCTCAGTCCCATCCTGGCTTTACCAAAAGTCCTGCAAGTGTCCTTTAGGCCACCTGGCACATGCAGGCCTCTCTGGTGACCCACCCCAAGTGCCAGGCTCAGTCCTGAGTCCGTTATTGTCCCTGTTGGCGCTGGGAGCGGCCAGCAGAGGATTGCCCTCCTGAACAGGAAATCCCAAAATTATTTCCAAAAAAAAAAGAAAAAGGGAACGCCCATGACATCGGCCCTAGTGCACCCATTCCTGTCACACCCCAGTGTCCTCGGAGGACATACTGCTGCAGCTGCTCCCCGCTGCAGAGCTCATACATAACGGCATCGTCAATCCTCCAGCCTGCCACAGCTGATGGCCCCAACTCACGCTGCCCTAAATCCGCGACAGCAGCAACAATCTCAGCAGTGCAGGCTGTGCAACTACCACGGTTTCTCTGTCACCAGAGCTTTTGGGGTACACTGGCCCTGGCTGTGCAGCTCCCCTCCCCTTACTGGTGCTTCTCCCTCCTCTCCTGGGCCGGAGAACAGAAAGACAGAAAGAAAGAAAGTCTCGAGCTGGGGAGCATCTGTTGAGTGCATCAGTGATAGCCTGGAGCTTCTGCGATCCTCCAAGGACAGGTCAATGACCACCTGCAGAGCGGAGCCCTCCACAGCCAGAGTCAGATAGGTTGCGGTCCCCTCTATACGCCCTGTGGAAAGCGGCCAGCTCCACCTAGGGGGAGGTCCATTGTAGACTGGCGTAGCAGGCCGCAGCGGGGGTCTCTCTGGGTCTGGGAGCGGTGGGGCGGCTGAGGCATGCTGGTGCTATCAGGCTGGCATGGGCCCCTGGTATCACGCCCGGCCTTCTGCCTGCTGCACTCTGCTTTCCACGACCACTCGCTCTAGGTCGCCTAAACTCAACATCTTCTAGACATCTCACTTCTGACACCAATGTACTGACGGGCACACTGTGGTGGGGTGTGTGGCAGCCACTGCGGGTGGTGGAGCTTGAGCTACGCTAGCCTAGTGTAACTACTGCAGCTAACTAGTGGCTAGCCTGGGCGCTAGCAGGCTAACCTGACCCGGAAGCTACCCAGGTGGAGAGGAGGTCACAAACACAAACCCCCAGTACCCATAATCCCTAGGGGCCCTCCCTCTGGCCCGCCGTCCGGGTTGCAACAATATTTTTAGGGTGATTCAGTTTTTTCTCATCAAAAAAGTGTGAATATTTTTGTTAAAGAACTGCATTGCAATGTAACAATACATTGTTCAGCTGACAGCTAAGTTGTATTATACACCATTAGGTACATTTATTGAAGGGCAAGAATGGTGTCTGGCTGACTGGGGTGGGTTTGTCTGGGCAAAAGTCCAGAGCCAATTGTCTGTTCCAGCCCTGGCTAATGGTAAAATACAGTAATAATATTGAGCAGGAGGAGCCTGACACTACCTTTATCCTCATCACCCTGCACAACACTTTCTGTCATCACACAAACAAGATCTAGGGATCTCTGACAGGTTTTTTTCCCCCTTCTTCTTTAATAGCATATGTGGATTGGCAGGGATAAAGTAAACGGTTAGAGGGGAGGTTTTGATGGAACACAAAGGATGTGGTATCTGTGTTTGTTCTCTGTCACAGCGTTGGCCTTAGGAAGGCAAACACTAGCAGCAGCCTGGCTCATTGTAACGCTGTGTAAGGAGGCAGGCAGAACACACTGCTCTGCCTTCAATAGCTCGCACGTGGTGATGGGTGCTGCTGGGACAATTTGTTACTGATGTTACATTGATTGCATATGGATCGCGGCCCAGGTGTTAATAAATTAATCTATGTATGCTATCATGGCATCAACACCACAATGATAATGTACTCGTAAACAGCATTCTATTGCACTTTCTGACAGACCACGTCTCTGCATTGTCGATTTGGGCAGAATAAAACATTGTTAAGCTCATACAGCTGTCTGCGGTGTGTGAGTGACTGTCTAGACATGATGAATTAAAATACAAAAGTACAGCACTCTGGCAGTTTAGAGACAGGAAAGGGGTTCTAGCCTAGTGCGTAAGGCCAGGGTCTTGGTGCTTTTACCTATCACATCCAAGCTCTCTCCGCTCTCTAATTGGAACAACCTCTTTAATTGGGTTTGGAAACCATGGAGACGGCTGCTCCTTGTGAGAGCTAATAAGCTAAAAGAGACACCTTCAACAGAGGAGATGAGGCTGTGTGAGGCGGTCTTGGCTATGCAGTGACGAAGGTGTGTCCACCACAAAGAAAAAAGTGCATAGGACTGATAGGGACGTGTTCCATCGCTAACAAACAATGTCTCACACATTCCTGATACAGCCAGCCAATACCAGGTTTTTAACACTGAACAACTTTAAAAAGTAGTTATAAACCAAACTCAAGGTTTACCAAAAACAAAAGAAACACAGGTTTCCTCCATCAGTCTAAACAAAAGCATGTTAGGCTAAATGGCGACTTTCAATTGCCTGTGTGAACGTTCGCTCTGTGTTGGCCTTGAGATAGACGAGAGCTGTCCAATGACAGCTGGAATAGGCTCCAGCTCCACCCCCCGCGACCCCACATAGGAGCAAGGAGTTACCGATAATGGATGGATGAAGGTCTTTGGACTGTGGGAGGATATCAAAGTGTCTGCAGGAATCCCAGTCAAGCACAGAGAGAACATACAAACTCACACACACACACATCCAGGCCATTTTTCTAGTTTTTTACATTTATTTTATTTTATATGATTATGATTATAATTAGGATTATTGTTATTATGATTATGGTATTGCTATAGTAGCAGTAGTTTCTCACAGGATTTTGCAAAGGATTTGTTTAGTCAGTTCAATCTTCAGCTTTTCAAACAGGTCCTTTTTGTTCTATACTAATAGACTCTGTTTCTCATTATGCCTTTGGTGTTTATTATTCTTTTTTTTCTCAGCTTTGGCTGTAGAATTTTGTTACTTGGGACCCACCAGGCTACTTAGGTCTGATAGACGGGACCCTTTAAAGATTGCAATCTGTTTCAAGGGGTGCAATCGTCTGCACTTGAAATGCATTCCCCTTGCCCTCAAGTTCATAGAAGTATTTTTTTAAATCCCAATTCTTCCCCTAGGCCCTAACCGACGGGTTTGTGCATTCACATGAAATAGTTAGAGTGTCCTGATTCACTTTAACAGTGAGCTGTAGGGATAAGCGGGACAAAGTGGTAAGGCCCTTCAGAGCATTAGTGTTATGTTGTTTCATGTTTTAGTTACACTTGCTGAATGAACATAAGACAAAAGATTACCTTTGTAAATATGTTTGCATAAGAAAAAAAAAAAACTCTCACTCTCTGAAGAAATGTTTACTGTCAAGTGACTCAACTCAGCACCAGACAAACATGCATCTAGATCGACAATCAATCAATCATCTTCAACTGTATTTTGTTTGGTTGATATTTTCATAAGCTTTATACTAATGTGCAACTCAGAACTTTAGCTTCTGCATTCTGAATGATCTGCAGCTTTGAAATGACCGGTCTTGTAGTCTGAAAAACAAAGTATTACATTGATCCAGTCAGCTAAGCACAGAAAAACATTCTAAGCTTAGACAGAATCTTTAAGGTAAAGAAAGTTGTCCTAGTGATGCTACTGGCATAACTTCTAGTAGGAAGTGGGTTCTAAGGTCTCACTGTATTTTGGAATCAAAGAAAATAATATTAAAAAAAAGATCCTGTTTTTTAACAGGTGAATATTACAATGAGTGTACAATGCTGTAGAAAGGAAGATTTTTTAGCGACAAGGTAAATAGTGTATCAAGTTCCATAAATTATGTTAGCACCGTGTTCCATGTTAATAAAAAATTAAATCCTGTTCCACTTAATTTCAAAAATGTTTGAAAATGTTTTTTTTTCCTTGTATATAAAATGTACTGTTTAGGACACATTTTTTGGCATCTATTCGCTGAGACAGTCAATACATTTTTATCATCAAAATCAAAATTTACTGTACTCCATGTTGTGTCAGTTTTTCCCCATGGAACTGAAAATGGCACTTAGGGATTATAAAAATTAAACTGTACATATCATTACATCCATGATCCAGCTTTGGCAAGGTCAAAAATCAGCTTCAATGCCTGAACAAATTACATAGATCATTTGTCACTGCTTTCAAACCCAGAAAGCCAGGTCGGTGATGTCACACCCTATCAGCGAATTGGCTTTATTTTTTTTTGTCCATTCCAGTATTCCTAGGAGTGATTCAGCATGTCTGACATTTGGAGCAAAGAGAGGAAGTAGTGGTCCACCTTTAATATACAGAAAAAGAAGGACATTATTGGCTTAAGAGTCTTAGAGGTAAACTGGCAGTAGCACATTAGTGCAGAAGACTGAATTCATGTCCTGTCAATTGCTGTCCATCCCTTCATTAATCATCTGACCTTTATGCAACGTAAAACTATTATTCTACCACTTTCACTTTTACTACAGTTTAAATAGTTTGTGATATGGAGCAAAAAAATTTAACTATGAGCTGGGAAATGACATCTCATTTGCTGAGACACCAATGCCTGTCTCTCATAAAACGACATGAAAATGATCTCAGAATGGAAAATAATGGACACACAAATGAATCAGAATCACACCCAGAATCAGAAAGTCAGCACCCACCCTGTACGAATCAGCAACACGCTTCCTGGAATGTACAGCGATTGCTTCTCATTTACAAAAGCTCTAGATTTGTTTAGACCTTATTTCTACTTGGAGATTTTGCTGAGGTAATTTCAACAATTTCTTAATTTAAAGCAGTTCCTTCAATAATTTGCAATAATTGGACAATTAATTTAACCAATCCCTGTTAATTTGAGAGGGACTCAAGACTTCTTGCAGCCTAAGGGATGAAGCAGTTGGATGGTCGAACCTGGCTCTAAAAGTTCAGCCCTGTCCACCATTCTGTTTTCCTTCATACAGTGAGACACTGAGTCATGCTGAGCCCCCAAAAACCATCTGCTTGCTCGTTAGCATTAGCCCTGTCTTGTCCAAAACCCACATTTAGACAACTACAACTACTTCTTTAAGTACCTCTAAGTTACTATATGATCATTTAAGCACACAATATCTCGCATTTGAGTTGAATCCTGGTCTCTCGTGGAAAAATCCTGTTTCTTATTGTACCGTCCACATTCCTATGAGACCTTTTAACCGTATATGCTACAGCATTAGGGGTGAAATATTAAAACGTCAGGGTTTCCATTCTACTACACTAAAAGCTCCTAGCGTTCATCACCGACACGAATGGATACCATAAGCATCCTTCTGTTTTTCATGCTGATGCTTAAGGTGCCCATTTGTGGACAAAGCCATGTTTTGTGATGCTTCGGGGATGAGAACGGGCTGGTTTATGTGCAGTAGCTGAGTTGATGTTTCACTTATTGGTGGCATGCAGCCACTGTGGATATCTGACATTCAGCACCTTTGTAGTGGTATTAGTAACATTCTATGGTGAAATAAATTTGGTTAATAAATTGGGAGGATTCCGGTGCTGATAAAAAAAATACATTGTTCAGACAAAAGTTATTTTATTCAACTAATTTATCACCAAAGATGAGAATGTCGCCCAACATTTTTTACCATGGTGTGTCCTTTGACTCACCCAGAAATATCAGTAGCACAGCCGCCTCCCACCTGCAGGATATTGCCAATATCTCCCTAAAAACGCTAAAATTAAGTTTGCAAACGTAGAATGGGACATAGAACCATCTGCTATCCAGCTCATCTCCTGTGAATCCTGTATCTGGTTTGGGAGGCTCAGACTAGGCTTCAAACTTTCCTCCTCTTACTTATACTTATTGCGATATATATTTAGGGGGCCGTGTTGAGGTATCAGAATTCTGTGCTCTCCTTTCTTCCCCCTGGACTTCAGTGCAGCATTGGCACATTATTAACTCATTGTGTCCTATTTCTCCTGTAATTCTGCTGCTTTTTCGCGGGGTCTGGCTCGCCTTTCTACATGTATGTGCAGCTTCAGAGCTGCCTGTTTCCAGTTTCTGGCCCTGGCAACCTACCCTGTGTTGCTTAATTGTTCCTCCATCAGAGGATTTATAACATTATAGGGGGTCTTTCCTTCTTCACTTCCACCTTGTGATTGCTCATGTTAGATTTGCTGGGTTATTTATTTTATTCTGTTTTGGTTTTTACATTACTAAAAAGGTTAATTGACACATTTTTAAAAGTGCAGTATTGAAATTATAAATTTACATTAAATTGTAGCAAAAATTCTTCTGTTTGTGTGTATGTGTGTATGAACCTGAGGGTCTACCAAAGGGATCCATAAACCTTTCTTGCAAAGGCCACCCAATTACTATTCTGGCTCCTATTTTGAAAGATGTCTTAAAAATAATAAATAAATTAATTAATTTATCTCATGATGGTGTATATTTTCTGTAAATTAAAAAAAAACAATTTAATTAGACTTAACCAAATGTTCTTAGCCCTTTGATAATAAATTTGATAATTTTCTGCTCTTTTTTTAATTAAACATCTGACACTATACTTGTGTTGCTTTTGCCTGAACATTGTGTCCATACTGTATGACCTAAATCTTGCGTAGATGATGTTGATGATGTGGGCACAGATGTGGTGCTGCCAGAGCTCAGAGGCTGCAACTTATTTTGTAGTGCATCTGGTTACATCAATTCATTTGCAATTTCTAAAGCGTTTGACGATCATTCGTCAGTAAAGTGTATATTGTGCAACAGAATGAACAGAACACATGTAAAATGCAATGTGGGTTTATGAATTCACACCAATTCAGCTTAAAAGCTCTAGATGGCTGGTTGTGTCCTCTTAGCTGCCGTATACTGTGTTGCCACCTAATGTTTGCACATTGTATATTGACATATCACACAGCCCGAGTAGCTACATTTTAAGAGCAGAAAAGCTTTTGCTCCGTAGCAGGCTCAGACAATTGTCAGATCAGTTTTGACAGTTTATTTGAAGACTGATGGTTTGACTGGCAAGGAATTGCAAAAAGGGTCATGGCATTTAAGATTCTAATTTATGTTATTATAAATGGTTTGGTAAAAAAAATAAAGAAAATAAAAATGAAAAAAACACAAAATAAATTTATACATTTCTTCCCTTCATTTCTTCAGGCCACCCAGTGGACCAGCAAATTTTAGGACAGTAGTTATACCGACTGAAGTAATGTCCATCCAGCTACCAATGACGTAATCAATGTGAATCGCTTAGTGCAGAATTTATTTGCTCTTACACCTGATATAAGTTGTGCTGCTGTGTAGAGCTAGAAATGTGAGAATCAGCATTTTAATAGGCCCTGCACTATAATGTTATCACACTGCTTTTGTAATGTTTTTAGTGGGAGAGTTAACTTTAAGTAAGGTTTTCCTCTGGTAAGGTATCAGTCAGTTAATGTGACATTTATCAATCCTTGTAAAAAATACCTATGCAGCGTTAAACAATATGCATATATTGTTTGCATTTTATTTGCAGGTGATCTGAACTTAAAAATATTTACACACACTCCCTGCTGCTTCCTGCTAGCGTCTTTTTTTTTAACTTTAATTTTCTTTATTTTCTTTCATTTAATTCTCTGATGACTCAGCTGTTGGTTGTACATCAGATGGGAGTGAGCTGGAGTACAGGTCAGTGATCATGGACTTTGTGGACTGGTGTGAAAGCAACCGCCTGTGCAAACACCAGTAAGACGAAGGAGATGGTGATTGACTTCCGGAGAAAGACCCTACCATTCACACTGGTGAACATCCAGGGCTCGGACATTGAGAGGGTGGATAGCTTCAAGTACCTGGGTGTTCACCTCAACAATAAACTGGACTGGACTGACAACACTGATGCTTTGTACAAGAAGGGTCAAAATCGCCTCCATCTTCTGAGGACACTGAGGTCCTTCCTCATGTGCAGGCCCATGATAAGGACATTCTATGACTCTGTGCTGGTGAGCAGGACAGGAACAGACTGAAAAAGCTCGTCAGGAGAGCCAGCTCTGTCCTGGGCTGCCCACTGGACTCTGTGGAGGAGGTGGGTGAGAGGAGGATGTTGGCCAAGCTGACATCCATCATGGACAACATGCAGCTCCTTCAGTGGCCAACTGATACACCCTCAGCAAGGGACAGAGCGCTACCGCAGGTCTTTCATTCCTAGCGTGGTTAGACTCTATAACTCCTCAGTCTAACCTATTTGAACTTGAAATAAAATTGTATATATTCTGTAGCTCTTTTTTTTCTTTTTACATACTGTACATTTGTAAATTGATTTTATTTAAGTTAAATTTTTTGCACATTGCATATTACATTGCATGTTATATTGCATCACATTAGTAAGTGCATTGCTCTTGTTGTTTTCATTGCTTTTATTGCCTTTTATACCTGTGAGCTGTGTAACATGTAAATTTCCCTGATATGGGATCAATAAAGATTATCTTACCTTAATCAAAGCAGATTTTAGAAATTTATGATTTACTTAAAGTGCAACTTCACTATTGTAACTGTACTCTTACTTGAGTAAAATTGTTTTGTACTTGTACGTTTTTCCTGCCACTGTATTTTGTGTATTAAGTATTAATAATATGACAGCATGATTTACTGATGATATCAGATGTGGCAAGTTCAGTTTTCATCTTATTTTTGTAATTTTTTACAATATCAGTATCATCGGTCCCTAAACCAAGGCTCAGCAATAACCTTGGAGAGTACATTATCATTACCAACAGGAGAAACTGTTAAAATAATTTTAATACAAATCAGAATTATCCATATTAGATAAGGTCAGAATATTAGAAGGATTACTAAGTACTGTGCTGTCAGAGAGGAACCAGCTATATATTTATTAATGAGGCAGGCGTTTGAACACACATTTCCACCACATGATAATCAACAACACTTTACAGAACAGGGAGCCAGCGAGACCGATATACTTTAGTTTAAGGTGACCTTGAGTACGAGGGCTAGAGCGTTATGCGGCTTTCATTTGTTAGAAAGGACCGAAAAGGTTGTCCTCTCTGCACTTATTTGATTGGATTGTCAATGGCAGGATGAGAGTTTTCTGCCACACATCAGTGCCTCGCATGCATACGAATGCGGCACAAAGCAGGTGATGGTCCTAAGGGGAAACTATTCATTATTCCACAAACTCCTCTCACTAATCTGTGCTTAAGAACTGTTCTGTTCTCTTTTTCTTCAGTCTCTCTTCCTCTCACTCCCAATCTGGCTGTGGCCTTTCTCTAAAGGACAGCCGAGTGTGCAGGAGACTTTCTCTGGCCTCCTTTCATCTGACCTTTCAAAAAAGTAGCTATTATGTTACCTCGGGGTTGTGTAATGCGCACCCACATACCTACAGTAATATCTCAAGTCATGCTATTCAGCGGCTATCTCAGCTGTATTTTTAGAATGGTGGCCCTTGAAAGGGGAAAAAAACAAATAACAAAATAACCAGAAGGGCCATGTTGGAATATACTTAGGCGGAAGCATGAGAACACAACTCATAGGTCAGAGGGATATATTTTTTTTTGTTTAACTAAGGCACAGAGACATCAGACAGAGCACGGTATGCTGTGCTACAACAACTGCCGCTAGTTTTGATATCCAGACATTGTATAGATAGAGATATAGATAGAGATATAGATATAGATAGAGATAGAGAGTTCACTTACAGACAATCAGGCATACAATTTTGTGTCGTCAGCATATAAATGTACTTTTTCCTTCTAGTCCTGCTAAGTGGGAGAGGGCGTAGTTACAGTAGGTCACAATCTGATTTGTAATATCCTATTAAAATATGTAGATTTTTTGGGGCATTTAACAGGGCTGCAAACAAAAAAATCTGGACAAATCGTGTAGTGTTTCTTGATATTTTTTATACTATAATCAATATTTAAGCACCTTCCTTCTTTTATGTAAAGGAAGGTAAATGTCCTTACGAAAAAACTATAAGGACATTTCTTTACTTGTTTATTTTTAAAGTGCAGTTTGGCACCTGCATTAGTGAACTGGCTGTTTCTTTGTGGATGTGATTAACAACCTGATTGCAGAGTTGCTACAAAAAGGCCAAGAACTATTTCCCTCTTAGGATGTTTGATAAAAACAGTAAAAATATGTCATCTTGCGTCGTTTAATGTGCCAACTAATTTAGATTTTTTTTTTGTTCAGGTAATCCAAGCTTTGTTCAAGTTTTTAATAGGATAGCTGTTGTGTATCTGTTTGTCAAAGCTTTGACTGGCACACAGGAATAAATCAGACTGAGCATGATAATTAGAAAATGTCATCAGCAAGTCCATGCCCACTGAGTTTACACCTACACGTAAACACTGTAATTTTAGAATGCAGTTAGATAAGCTTAGAAGATATCCTCACTTACAGTGTGCAGTACTTTGTCTGAATATATTGTGTTCCTCTGAATGTTGTCTGTTGGTTTTAATTTAGATCTGTGTTGAAGCATTTGAGATTTTATTATATTTTACAGATTTCTGGAAATAGAAGCAAGCTATAAGAGCAAAATAAGGTGTCAGGGGACCTTAAATTAAGTCAACTATTTAGCTTTCTATAAACAAACATATTATAGGGAGAAAAACGTTGGAACATTTATTCCATCCTCCTTATATTAGCCTAAGGTGATCAGTTTGTGTTGTTAATTGAGGATTTCTAGATCTATATGTCTAGATCTATGTTTTTATTATACTTTATTAATTATTTTTCATGAGAAAAGACTCAAAAACATTGACTGGGAAGCAGCGTAATTGAAGCCTCCAAAAACTCAAACTGCAGCACTAACAGCAGAGATATTTGCTTCTGTTAAATGTTCGATATTCATTTCACAAAGATGGCTATGTGCTGATTGCAGCTAAAGCATCTGCTTTAAGACAAAGAGAGTACACTAGTAACCTACAGTAAGTACCACATATTAGCCAGAAATAGATAGTTTTGGCAGAGGATGTACCTCTAAAGATGTTTAGGGATGGGTAATATTGTGAAAGGGTTAGGGTTAGTGAAAACCACTGGTCTTAGTGAAATAATCCAGAAAACAAACCCCCAGACAAATTCTGCCTTACAGTGGTAAAAAGGTCTGACATTTGGTTGGCACTTCCTGGTTGTCTTCTGCAGCCAGGAGTGCCTCAAAGGGCTAAATGAAGCAGAATGGATAGGCTGACATCTTATACAACGCAAATTAATTATTGTTACTTTCCCTACTTATTATATTCATTAAACAATAAACTGTAAGAAAAAGAAAATAAAATGTCACAAAAGTATCCCAATAAAGCTTTGCAGTGGTTACATTTTTTAATAATTGCCTGGTGTCTCGTCCTATACGGTACCTAACACCTTAATCCCTAAAAACTGACACAGTCTACTCGGACTTTGTGGATCAGCCTCCAGTGATGCAGTCTGGTAATGGGCTCCCTGTTTGGAATGGAGCAGCACAGCCTGAGGACTTGGCCTGAGATAAGGAAGAGTAATGATCTTTGGCCAATGAGTGAGACATGCTGTGGCCACTTCCACTCTGGTAGTCTCATTCTGTACAACAACAAATGCACTGCACGGAGTCATCGTTCCATTCGAGGATGTTTTCTGGAGGTCCCACTGAAAGTCTCTGAAGCTCAGTGTCTGTGCCGAAGAGGTCCCAGGGGAAGCAACTGCTGTCCTGGGCCCTGGCATTTTGAAAATGCCGTTCTTCCTGTGTGGTTTCTTGGGGTGGACTGGGGGGGGCTTCCTGGCCCTGGCTGCAAGACCACAACAGATGGCCAACTGGACATCCATGACGCAGCCTTCTGGTGCAATCCTAATGCCACATATGCTTCACCCCGCGGCTATGACTTCCTGGAGACTGCTTTCTCACAGTCCCTCACAGCAGTCACCATGGCTACACAATCCCAATTGTGATGTACAGACCTCAGCATGCACGCGCACACATACATGCACCACACACCAGCACTACATCCCTCTTGAAGCCCTAAATCGCCAAATGACAGGCATCCTAAAGCCCCTGCCTGGTATTCTTTAGTCAGCTAGACACACAGTTGTAATACTAGAAAGTGGGTCCCTGCTGTAACTTTCTGATTCTGATTCAGTGTACACATGCCATGAAGCCAAATTGTTGGAACCAGATGATAAGATGTGTCTCAGTCAAGCTTTAACAAAAGCTAACTCTTGAATGAATGGATTTCATTCTTTGGTTATGACAAGATAATCAAAGGCATTTCCAAAAACAATGACAAGCACTTATGTGGTCATGCTTCTTGAAACAATCGAGCTGCATAGGCTGGCTGATAAGCTCCGGGCTAATCTGCAGAATACTTTGAAAGCAAACACAATTGATTATATTGCAATCAGATTGGCCCAGCAGAGCATCGTATCATATGAATTAAACAGGCAGGTGGAAGAACGGTGCAAGGTGCACAATAAAAGAATCAACATTTACAAGTGCAGCTAAGCATGTCCATTATTTAGGTAAATACAGATCACTAAATTTTCACATTTTGATACAGTTAGATCAATATAGAGGCTCACAATCACAATGCCAAAGTTAAAGCAGCTATGATATAGATAATTTGGGAATTACATTTTTGTCTTTGGACTACACTGACATATTTTATAATCATTTCATATTCAGAAACTGCAGCTTTTTCTTACAATGGGGCATTGTGTAGTACTTTGTCTTCTACTTCGGGTTAAACAGTTTAAGATCTTGTCTCTTTAAAGCCCCCTTCCTCCACTCCGTTCTGATTGGCCAGCTTATAAAGCCTGACTGTGGGCAGAGCAGAGCAATGAGCATGTAATATGAGAGTGGGTTGTGTGACTGGAGGTCACTTTATGAACAAAGGATGTATGATAGGATTGTTAGGAGGGTCCAGAATAAGTCTTTGTGAGCTTTTGGAAAAACCTCTGGATAGTCTCATGGTCCAGAGTCCAAAGACTAGACCAAAGCACAAGTGTTAGCTCACATATTGGTATTTTGGTGTTGTTCAATTTGGAGCCCAAATATTACAACACTTAAAATGCAGCTAAAAATATGAAAAAGCATAATATGTTTTTTGTAAAGTTTTCGTCAAGGGTTTCTGTGATTCGACAAAGGATTTGCAGAAACCTGTTAAACATTTTTCTGCCATCTTAGGTGCAACCACATTTCTAATTACTCTAACGATAGACTCCCAACAGGCAGAGAAAAATTGTAGTGGCTTTATGGAAGGAGAGATTACATAAGGAGATCCATCCTTCTATTTAAAATCATTTCATCCAAAATCACTCTGAAACTTAAATTAACACAAAATAGCATGTGGGAGTCTAAATTACTCTGTTTCCAACTCTGAAATTTGACTATTTACTAAAGTCAGACACGTTCATGCTGTGAGGTAAAGCTCGACAGTGTTTGTTCCAACAGAGACACACGGTGAATGGTAAACAAAATAAAAAGTTAGGAGAGAAATAGGATCATTTCACCGCCATGTGTTTAATAATACCACAGTAATGAGGTAGCTGCAGTTTCAGATACTATTGCAGTTGGGCTTCATAGTCTTGCCCGAGGACATTTTGCAACAAGTCCTTCAGCCTAAATGTCCATATACACCTCTTCATATGACCCACAGGAGCATTTGTTGATAGAATGCCCAGAGTCCAGCAGGTGTCTGTTGAAATTGCAGGTCTTTGGTGCCAGGCACCAAAATATGGCCTGCTGTCTCTTATGCTAGCTGGCATTTTTGGTGCCATTATAAGATCTGTTTGCCCTAAACAAAAAAGCATTATAAAGTGTCCAAACACAGCAGTTTTGTTAAGTTTAGACACCAAGAAACATGGGTTAGGCCGTGGTACCATCTGAACATGGTCAGGTTTAAGAAGTATGTCAGGGACAGGGCTAAATCTTACACTGTTTGCACAGAATCCTCTTAGTCACATTGACAACAACAAAAGGTTGTTTCACACTAAATTTCCAGTGTCCTGTGGGAAAGTCCTCAGCTTTGTGGACACAACCATCAATCCCAAACAGTCCCAAATATGCAACATGACTGTGTCATCTTTAATGCAGTCTCCGACACGTATACAGTACAAGCTGGGTATCAAACCACTGACCCAGTGTCAGAGTTAAGGCCAAATTACACTTCCCCATCGATACACACAAACTTTGCAGAGTAGGGAATGATGCGTAACTGTGGCCCACTGAGGATTGCAGAAGACCTGACATTTCAACAACATTGTACGGGGATGTGGATCAAACATGCTGACTGGATAATGTCAGGAGGAAGGATCGAAACGGGAATAGAAAATGTCCAGACTGCTTTTATATAATTTATAAATAATTTAAATTTTGTACTACTGCTTTACTGCATCTTTAGTTTATTCACTTCGTTTTCACAGTCTTTGAAATTAAAAGGCTGTCTGTTGATTTGAGCAAAACAGGGTCCCACCTGAGTGACATCTCAGGTTGAGTTTTTTTATATAAATATAAACTTTAAATGTTTCTTTTTGGAAACAAAAAGTTACAACAAGTGAAAATTTGAAAAGTCTGGGTTTGACACAAAGCTGATGAATGAACCAATTTTTTCACTCAAAAAAAAAAAAACATTTGAACTTTCAAATGACCACGCCTGTTATCCCTCAAAATATTCATATGTTTATTTAATTAACCAAATTATTTCCACATTGTTCATTTTTAGCAAATTGGGGTTTGTTAAATGCGATACTGCCCCCTTGTGGACACATGCGTCTACCGTGGAAATATAAGGTAAGGTAAGGTAATCTTTATGGATCCCACGACAGGGAAATTTACACGTTACAAAGCTCCCAGATATACAAAGCAAGAAGATTAATGCACTAACTAATGTAATAAAGTGCAAGTAATGTGCAAAAAAATTAAATTCAAGTCAATTTACAAATGTACAATGTATAAGTACTGCAGAATACGTACAATAATTGAAGTTCATATAAATATATATAAATGAAACCCATGTGAACTTTGTCGTTCTGGGTTTGGTCCACTCTCTCCACCTGAGCCATAGCTGCCCAAATATGTTGTTAATACAGCAAGCAGGTTCCCTACATGTGAGTGCTCTTTCAACTACCTGTCCTACTGGTCATATAAGGGTAGAGACAAACTATGTGTATCGGCATACACAAGAGTTTGCCTGTAAAAACTCGCCATGGGACAGTAGGGAACTGTTTGGAATGAAAGATCAGGAGAAATGTGAGATATTTTAACTCACTCAATTTTATAATATAAAAATCAGTCAAAATGGGCCTAAATTCCGCTCTGGACAACAAGAAGCATATACTAAAAGTTTAATGTCAACACGTGTCTGAAGTGATCACACAAACTGTTAGAAGTGCAACTTTTCATGTCCTCGTCTTTATATTTTGATCAGACACATGAGTAATTACAAAGAGACAACACAGACACAGCAGCTCATTATCTACATTCTGCTGTTCTATCACTCCATTCTCTGGGGAGAGGAAACCATGGCATCTCTTTGCCCTTGCCAATACTTTGTGGAACAAACAAAGTTGTGAGGCAGAACCAGGAACTAATTTCATTAGCGGCTGCCATTTGTGACTGATTACAGGCTGTTCTCAGTGGCTGGCAAGCGGGTCCAAAGTTCTGGGAGGTTAATAACCAGTAACAATCAATTACTTAACAAATCTGATATGATCAATGGGGTTTCCAATCTGAGAGACAGCAAGATGAGCTGCAGAATACAATAAAACCTCAAACATGCTGAATGCTCTCCAGCAGCAATAAGCTGCAGCTGAACTTCTATCAGAAATCACAAGAATGTACAACTGAAACTAAAATCTCTTTTAAAACTGAAGCCAAATTGTCAAACAGAGCTTCTCCACAAGTCAGCAGAGACATATAAAAAGAAAAGTCTAATAAATAAAAGACTAAAGATGGATGCAATTTCAAGGGCAGATTAAGATCAAACAGAATGACCAGAACCGTATTAAAACAAAGCTCCTGTCCTGGCAGAGGTTTCATCATACTACATCTGTGTTGTCATAAAAAGGAGAGAATGGTGGACTAGCAGCATCTTAATTAGTGTGCTATCAGCCATCAGTAGGCCTCTCCTGTATTGCTGTGCATCTCTGTCCACATCAGGACTGATTATTCTAATGATGTCTAAACCTTTGTCCGGCCATTATTCACACATCACAGAGCCCAGCCTTGTTATCTCTGACGGCAAGGCCTCTTGTCTCCCTGAATCCACAAATTAAATCCAGAAAAGCCTCCTTCCCCTTTCCTCCTTGTCCTTACTAAAAGGTCTCAGTTGCCATCCAGCATTCAAGTCACTTACTTAAGCCATTAGGTGAGTTGCAATGCTTATTTTCAGCTTAATTTTTTTGGCCTGGAAGAAAAAAAAAGTTTGCATTCCTTGAGTGTATTTTGTATATAACAGGACTAAAGGTCTGTAGCCTGTCAGAGGCAACAAGGGTTGCAAGGGTTCCCTACAGAAAGTAATTGCATTTGCAATTTATTTAAATTTATTTGTACGGGAACATTGTGTATTTAAACTTAATGCTTTTTTTTTCCCTTGAAAATAGGAACAAGATGTCTGTTGAAGGGGTCATTTCAGTCTGATACTTGCATGGTTCCCTGGAAGGCAAGAAAAAAACAAAACAAAAAAAAACCCCAAAAAAGAACACAAGAAACTCCACAACTGTTCATTTTCCATGTTTTCAAAGCAACTAATATTCACATCATATCTCAAAACAAATGAGAAGTAGTTTTGAGCCAATACACCTGCCAATCTCTTTCCATTACAGGTCCCTTCTTTGGGTTTTCAAAACTATAGTGTGTAATACTACTGAATTATTTTATTTCCATTTTATTTTATTTAACCTTTATTTAACTAAGAGAGTCTCACAGAAATTAAATTCTCTTTCGCAAGAGTGTCTTGCACAAGACACTCAGCAGCTCGAGTTCCGTCAAGTAACACTAAAACATACAGCCAACCACACAATCAAATATTGAAGATACAATCCCAGTGTACAAATATGCAAAACAATGCATAGTATACAAAATCTAAAACAACCAAAAATGAGTATAACAGGTGAAGCAACAAGATCCTCATGTTTCAGTCTCTCATTTACAGTCCTTTTAAATGTGTCCATAAAGACCAGCCACTTCAGTTTTAAATCGTTCTGTAAAAGGTTCTACGCAGAGCAAAGTCTTGTCTGCTCATTAGAACTGTAGATAGGATTTAGGGGGCAGGAACAAGAAAGTAAACACAAGATAATTCTCTCGCTCTCACCAGATAGTGAGAGGGAAAAAATGCTGTGCAGCACCATAAAAAATGTGCGGGGATTGTTTGTGGTACATAAAAAGGAAGCACTTCAACAACCGGACAGAGAACCGAGACCATACCCAGGAAAGGGTCTTGCGTTACACGCAGGTGTGATAGCTGCATGCATACCTCTCTAAAACAAGGTGGAAACTGAATTAGAATTTAATTAAACTGGACTAAACAAGGCAGTTGTGACAACACCCTTAATCTAACTTGTCTACACAGGCTGTAGTGGAGGAAGCACAATAACTGAGCAGCAATTTCGTCCGTCTGTGACTCCACATGATGTGTTCATGCACAGAATTCTGTCAGTCTTCTCTGTATACATGTGAACATCTACACAAATTGGTAACAGAAGGATAGAGGGGGGCTCAGATTTTCATGTGCGCCTATTTCCATAGTCACACAACAATGTAACATAGTCAGTAACCAAGAAAACAAGAAAATCCACTCATAATTTTTTTATTATATATTAGAATTTAAAAGGATGTGGTTGAAACATTAAATACAGTGTACATAAAGTTATATAAAATACTGTATTATAAATACACTGTACGACATTCTACTAATGGACGATTCGCATGGTTGTTTTAGGCAAGTTTTACACCGGATGCCCTTCCTGACGCAACCCTCTATTTATCAGGGCTTGGGACTGGCACCGAGGTCACTGGCTTGCAACCACTGTGGTTAGATTCTGTACGGCATTATACAGGTGCCTTTTATACTAGTGGCTCAATCGGTAGAATCACACCCCACCATTTGTGACCCCCTCACAGCCATCAAGGGCTACCTTGGTGACTCATGCCAAATCAATGTGTGGAACTATTCCGCTGTGGCGATCCCCGAAGGGACAAGCCGAAAGCCGCTGATGTTTTTATTTAGCCCTAGCTTTACGGATCTTAAAGAGGATTCTCTGTTCAACAGCAGCACAGAATGATCGTACTGTTAGATCAACACCTCCAAAAGGAAGCTTGAACATCAATCTATTGCAAAAATTAGACCCACAGAAACTAAAATCTATGCGTTAACCAGACAGTTGATCTCGCATGGCCCAACAGTTCCATTTTGAAAGACTGACGTCCCCCTGCCGCATTTCATAAAAGTTAACAAATAAAACAGAAAAGAACAGTAACGCTGCAGCTGGACACCCACTTTGATATTAGGTAAAATCCTTGTTTAGTAAATGGCAAAATGTTCTTCCAAATCCCCATTTTGTGATCTCAACACAGGTTTCCTGGTGAGTGTAGCCTCTGGGTCGCCTGCCCCCGAAAGAAAAAAAAAAAAATGCCACCAAGTACCACATATATATTGGAAGAAAATACAGATAACATTTAGCCACACACAATATCAAGACACAAATCATTGCATGGCTTCTGTGGACAGCTGTACTGAACACAATATTGGGGCTTCAGGTGAGGTTTTTAGTCTTCTACAAATGGACAACAAGGCTCATGTGCTTTTTGAGATGCTTGATACTTATTGGTGAAATTTGTACAAGTTACTTATTGTGCTATGAAGCTTTTTTTTCTATACTGTAGCTCTGCAAAGTATTGATTCACTAATAATAACCTGGCAGGGACGGCAGAGATTCTGTGGACTAAGGTGCTGGACAGCCCAACTGGCATCCTTCCTTGTTACACATATCTGTGCGGGTGGTCCGTCCTATTTTAGTCACAAGTCTTGTTTTCCTTTTAGAGGCAGGAAAACACCGGATGCTGCCACTTTCTCACCACATGAATGCACCATCTCAGTATGTTTATGTTATTTGACACACTGAATTAAGGTTTGTCACAGGCTTTAATATCATTTGTGCCGTAGCTCTGAGTGTGTCTCTGGAGTGGCTGAGTCATTGGTGTGTTTTTATTTGTAAAGATATTTTAGATCAACTGATCGAACAAAAGTTTATCAAAGAATTATTATCTAAGATCGCAGTACAACATATGATGCTACCTGACATAACCTGAGCAACACAAGGTATATAATTTGATACAACAGATTTGAAGTTTACAAGTCCCTTGTAAACTTTATGGTGAGGGATTATTTTTCCATTTCTATCACAATTAGGTATTTAGTCACGTTTCTCTTTTCTTGGCTTGTCCACGTTTTTTTTTTTTTTTTTTTTTGCAGTGTCTTGCTTGTCTAACACTGTAAGGCTGTTTTCTGCCAGGTTGAAAACAGAAGGGGCCTTTGATTTTAACTGTTTGAATCAATGAATAAATCAAAAACACCCAAGGGCAATGAAATGTGCAGGTTGACAAAATAATCTAAATCTAAATGTTTCATTTAATAGTTTTCTGGAGCTTTAAACTAAATGTGACAGTCTTCCTCTGTAAAAATGTGGAAGCTTATGGATCACCTGGGTGATTATTGTGGCTGGAGTCCAGAATATTGATTTATATTTTATTCATACACTAGGCCAAAAAAAAGTGCTGATCACACAAAACAGAAAAGTCATGGTTTTATTTAACGCAACGTTTGTATCCCTGCAGCACTAAAACCAAGTTGCTTTATTTTTCTTCCTCCTGCGAACTGAAACCACTGAACATGTTGATCCTGCAACAGTTTCCTCATCGACCTATTAACCAAATTTCTAGTGTCCTACAGTAAGCAAGGTTGCCCACCTAACTCAGACATTATGCTACGAAAATCAACGACAACAAGAAAATAATAGGTTAAAGTTATATCCTCTAGAGTAGATGTCGTTTCCCATCTGGCCTGAATAGGCTCCAAAAAAAGTTAGATGTATAAATGTTAATCCTGGGAGGTGGGAGCAGGTTGCCCACCTAACTCAGACATCAAGATGTAACGACAACAAGAAAATAATAGGTTAAAGTAATATCCTCTAGAGTAAACCCCTGGCCTAAGATCAGGACGGAGTCATCAAGATGTAACGATTACCCCTAAACCCCTAAGATCGGGGTCATTAAGTCTGCGCCTCTTGTTGGAAGTGTGAAGTGGTCTTGATTTACCTGGTTTTCGATGAAAGGGCAGCATGGAAACTGGGAGACAGGTTGTGCCTGAGGCATCGTCTGTTGAGAGGAGGATTCTCCATTTGAACATAGAAGTCTTCACATACTCTCTCTCATACCATCTGTCTCCTCTGTTCAAATTTTGCTTGCTGCTTACTTGTACAGTCACGAGCCTATTCAGGCCCGGTGTTGAACAAGGCCTATGCTCTTTAGGATATAACTGGGTTCATTAGCCAACTTTGCCTTGAAACTGAAGAAGTGGCTTGGATGAGTAGGGAAACATTTGTAACCCAGAAGAAAAAAGTCCAGTTGACTCGATCTTCAGATAACCGAACCTGGATGACTGACCGTCCTCGCCAACATATTTTCCATATTGCGGAGAGAGATACAGATCAGCCACAGCATTTATAACAACTGGTGCTTTTGTGATTGTTGAGGTGGAAAGGGGTCAGTAATTTCTGGCCCCATGTGGAACCCTGTCCTCTACATTAACACCACCAGTTGATATTAATGTGGCTGATGAGTGCATGGCACTGAGATAATGTTTGTTTGTACCTGTGTGATGGCCAGTGGAAAGCAAAGTTGTTCTTAATCACACAATACCAAGCAAAGCAAATTGTCAGCACAGTGCATCGCTGCCAAAGGGTGATTGTGTGTTTATTCAAACACCACAGCAGATGGCAGTTCTGAATAGGAGCCATACGCAAACATTATTCACAAAATGCAAAGGAGGTTGTGAAGCTCATGTTATGGTGACACACTTTAATACGTGGGAGTGTCACTGCAGAGATTTCAGTGCTTTTAACCAGACCAACCAAACAACAACAACAACAATGACTTTGGTTTACACAAATTGTCTGTTTTAACTGTGTATTGCAGCCCAAAGAGTGTGTTTCCTTGAAGATTTTGAATACTATGACAAGTGCTTTTAAAAACACATTATTGTTTATCCTATTATCTGCTCACTCATTTCGCAGCTTTGATTGATGGCTGTGTCTGTTCGGGATGATCATCTTAATGCTAACAAACCTTTAACAAGCCACAAATCTCTGTTGTTTTAACCTGGATTAATAAGGCTGATAAGCCCAAATTGTACCTTAAATGCAGACAGAATGGCTATGACTAAGTGCTGGCACTGGCTAAAGTAACAGAGATCTGGTCCAGTTACAAACCAGGTAAGTGATTTTAGTGCTAGTTTCTTACCTTGCCTTGACTTGACATACATGTATTAAGAACAAAAATCGTGATTATGCTTGTAATGTTAAATCAACACTAATTGATTTTGTTTTTGCACCTGTTGTGAAACACCACATACTCAAAACACACATGGGTTAGGTTTAGGCATTAACCGAACATGGTTAACTTTACTAATTTACTACCAGCACTCAATGTTTTTTTGGGGTTGTTTTCTGTTGCTGGTACCAGCAACCTTCTCCACAGAGACATGTTTTTTCTGAAGCTTTATTCACACTAACGACGGAGTGTTTTCACTCTAAGAGCCAAATATGCCTGTGTTGCTTACATTCTGTAGCATTTTGTTCATAAACTGAGTTTTTCCCTAATTATGTTATACAACAAATACTTATAAATGTACCAACATCTACACAGTATGTCACAGTGGCCTACGTTAGCACTATCAAACGTTGTGCGTACCTGTTGGTAACGCAAGACTTGTGTTGTGTTAAAAGTGATACATAAATGTCACTAGGTACAACCTACTATGATAACTATTGCAGCTTTTACCAAGAATTGATTCCATTCAGACCTGATGCCCTCAGATTAATGGAAAACAGTGCATGTATGAAAATGGGGTCATTTGGCAAGGTGTCATACATGGCCTTCTGTATACATTACAATTCTATAATTTAACATTTTTAAATACTGTTGTGCGTTGCTGTTTTAAGTTCATTTTGTGTTATAGAAATAAAGGAAAGGGAGCCAATCTATATAAATTTGTATGCTTAAAAATGCGCTAAAAAGTATAATCTTCTGTTCAACATATAATGTGTTTTTCATCTTTACTGTTTTTGTTAAGGGAATATAGGCCTTTGCTAAAGATTACATTTTTTACATTTCTTTGCAAAGCTGAACATGCACAAGTGAGATGTGCAAATGATGGGTTCACAAATGTTCAAGTCTATTTTAAAAAGACTGAAAAAGGTTTTTCGTGGTGTGATTATTTCTCTTCCTAAAGCCCTTCCAGTAGACGTAATGGGAACAAGTCTACAATAATTGTCCACCTAATGTGACTCATTTGGAAGATTATGCTTTAAATTATCTTCACACAAACGTAATAATGCACTAAAAAAAATAAACAACGCCCCCTAAAAAAAAAAAAAGTAAATCTAATGGAAACGAGAATGTAAGGAAAATGAAAATAGGAATGATGCTTGGAGCCTTGCCTCCAACTAGAAGTACACTAGATAGCTCTTAATGTAAAGTGGAGCTAATTGTAATACACTCACATAGCCACTCACTCTCTCTCAGATCTCAGCAAATATTCACCAATCTGGCATCCATCCAAAGGCACACGCTCCTCACGCACAACCGCAGGCTCAGCATGTTCACAGCAGTTACTGGCTCGTTGCAAACATCTGTGCTTCCTTGCTGGCTACAGACAACAACAGAGAGACATCCCTTGATGGCCTACCATCCCCCTTATCCCTGCCTCCCATTTCCTCCCTGCTCCTCCCCTCCTACTCTTTCTCAGTGAGACAGCAGCATCCATCACTGTAAAGGCAGAATAACACAGACTGAAAAGGAGGGATTCTTCCAACTTTACCTTTCAACGTAGGAAGAGATGTGGGCAGTGATTCAGCTCTGATGCTGCTGCTCCTTAAGCTCGGCTAACAACATCATATGACCACAATCCACATGCTTCAGCTGCATGGTCATATGACCAGATTAGAGCCAGGCAAAGATCTCTGGGATCTGTAGTCAAGTGAAAAGCCAGGATGCTGCTTCATTTCTGGAAATGAACGTGTGTATTTTTTACACTCATGCTTTTTAAACCAAGTGAGACATATCACTTTGGGCAACCTATAATGATTTTAAGGATAATTTAATCCTAGCCATCCACACTCAATACCTTGTAAAGCAAATTTTTAACACGGCAAACATTTAATGTATGCAGTGCATTTGCCTGTGGGTCCAAAACACTAAAAATGGCGTACGACAAAAAAACTGACATTTCAGCAAACAATACAAAAAGAGAAAAGATGTTTTAGAAAACACACATGAACAAGACATTAAAATTTTGTAAAACACATTTTAGATTACAGAACAAGTTGTCCCAGGAGTTGTGTTGTTGCTACACAAAATGTCATTGTGTTTCCTCAAATGTTACTACCCAAAATTTTGTTAATAGATACCTACCATAAAATGTGTAACACAAAAAGAACCAACCAAATCAGAAGCTAAAATAAAAAAAATTACATTTAGTCATTTGGTGTTTTTATCCAAAACGACTTACAAGTGAGATACAAGCCAAGCAAACATCTAAGTCAAAGAGAAAACATCAAAGCTAAGAACTATCAAAGAAGTCTTTTCATTTCATAGAAGATAAGTATAACATTATAAGAGATTATATACAAAGTATAAGATAAGATGAAATGTTTTTTTTTCATTTATTTTTTATTAAGTGCAAAGAAACAAGCAGAAGCTTTCTGTTCAGCAGTTGTTTAAATATAATAGTTTAGCAGCTCATTTCACCATCGTGGGATCACTGAGCTGAATTTACATAAATACAAATTCATTATTATGCACATTAAAGGTGGTTTCAGTTCCTGTCAAGCAGCTTCTCTTTTCAAATGTGGATTTTTAACTCTCCTCAACTGTTTAGTAATTATTATTTATTAGTTATGGAGTTTTAAAAAAACAGTGTATTTGACACTTATGATATTTATTAAACACTTGTTAAACATATACAGCTTATTATTTTTAAAAGGGTTTGCAAAGTTGAGCTTAAAATGCTCTGCCATCCTATTTTGAGCATGTGCTCAAACATTAAAGATTTGCCCCTTTGGAGTCACTGTATAGCAACATATAAACGGTCTATGAACAGTGTATATGGTGAATTATAGCATAAATGCTATGTTATATAAAGTTGCTGACATCTGATTTTGCAGGAGCCAACTGGGGATGTGGGACTGAGTTTTGTATTTTAGTTCTTAAGGTACTGCCTGTGTGCTTTTATTACTGGTAATTAATTAATTATTGTATCTTTTTCGTTTTACGTGTTTACAGAAAACAGAAGAGTTAAATGCAAATGCAGAGAGGAATTAGATGCTCAGGCCAGTTTGGCTCAAGTCCTCACGACTGGGCACAGACTGAAGTTGGAGCTTGAGTGAGCCCAGCTGGACAGCAGGTCTGAGCCAAATCTGACCATTCTCACACCAGATCTGTACCACTCCCTCTTTGCTTCCTGGGGTTCGTCTCCATCATGGAGCTGTGCCTGGTTGACAGGCTTTCTGAAATGCTTCGGCGGCTTCTTCTACAGTCGTGGTTTTGGAAATAAATACCATTGTTTCAAATCTACCTATTAGACTAAAAATAATGTGATTGTAGTAAATGATAATTCAAAATATAGTATATATAGTAGTATAGGTTTTTACTTTTGTTAATTTCAGCAAATGCAGACATATTGGTTGTTACATACTTGTAAATCAGTGACGTGGGAGTTTTATGCAAAGGATTACAACTGATCATGCAAAATGTATTAATAGTTTTGAAAATAAAATGACACTGATTTCAGCAAATCAGACTTTGCATTGATGTAAAACTCTTATTTAACCTGCTTGGCTTCAGAGAGAGAGAGAGAGACAGAGCATATCTTCACTTTTTACAGATTCCCTTTGTGTAGTTATTTCCTCAAACGGACATTTTGCGGCAGCTTCATGTTCGATGAATGTGGTTTGTGGAATTAAAATTCCCCTCAGCTCTGTGCTGCTCTGTGTTGTGCTGTTGAACTCTGCTCTGCTCTGCCTGCTCTGGCTCTTTTAACCACAAAGTGGGATCTCTCGAGGGGCATCGTGCCCGCAGAGACATCTGCCTCCCTGACACCAAAGTGACCTTCACACCCTCCCACTGTCTGATCAGTGTGGTGCATATGGTGAGAAAAAAACGATGGAGACTGTGGCCAGCTGTCCTGTCCACTGAGAGACTGATATATCTGGCAGTGGAGCCATTAATGACATCTTTGGATCTCAGCCAGTCACTGTTGTCCATGTCTGTGATGATGGAGTAACCTCTTGTCTTTAGTCTTGTCTTAAGCGGCCCATATATGAAACAAGCAGCCCCACGATGGCCTGAGACTATAATTCTGAGATGTTGGTTTTTGTTTAAGATGTCTCCATGACATGCTTGATTTCTATATTTATGCTTCTTCTACCAGGTTTTGTTTGAGACTATGCTCCAGGAAAACATGTTCATAACTACCTGCTTGCACAAACAACATATGGAGCAGGTTATAGTTCAATAACATTTAGTGGCGTTTGGTCACAAGCATCATTTTGGATGTAGTTATAAAGTAAGAAAGTTGTTGTTTTGAGGTGAAAAGATCACGAATCCTGTTACCTACTGCAATTAATCGAATGTTGGATTCCAGTAGGTAACACTGTGTCTTTTAACCATGGCCATTTTACAGTCAAGTTTTTCTCAGTGCTTCAATGTATCCAAACCATTCAACTTCAAAAACTGTAAACATCTGTTTCCTTGACAAAAATGTCTGGTTTACAAGTGGCCACAAGGTCATATGAGAGGGTAAGGACAAAAGACCTGTCATAGAGTAAAATGAGCATGAGGCTATTCTCAGAAGAGTACTGCTATGCTGACCACTCACTCACACTGTATAGTATTATGAGCTGGGTGGAGAAGCATGGCAGCATATGCCAAATGCAAACAGCTTGAGCAAAGAGGAGCTGCAGCGGGGAGCAGCACGAGCACCAACAGACGGACATTTAACAGCACAGATGCTCTAGACACTGAACAGTACATCCAAGGAGCATCAAGGAGGTCTGAATCTGTTCTCAAAGAAAAGGGTGTGCACAACTGATGTACTGTAGTTTTAGTCTAGTCCCCCTCTGGTTATTAGCTTAAACATCATCTGCAAAACAATAATGGAACACGATTTGGATTATTTAGGCAGGAAGTTGGATCAGTATGAATTAGGGGTCTTGCTCAAGGTCACCTTCATGGTGTTACATGGCGGCTGCTATTTCATCCAGCCTCAGAACCAACTGGTGCCCTTCCAGTAGCAAGCCTGCTTCACAGCCGCCGCCTCAGCACAGTAATGGGTTGATCTCAAAACACACGTATTGTTTGATGATAGATGTGAAACAAAAGTCCCTGTGTTGCTGCATCCTCACAATTGCAGTGCTCTCATACATAATATTGTGCAGGTTCTTTTTAGGACAGTTTGGATGCCTTTTGCCTTGTTAACATTTGCTAGTTTACACTAAACACCAAGTAGAGCCAAGGCCGATGGGAATGTGATTAATATTAAATGTAACACAAAAGCTACAAAGTTGACTTCAGACAATTCTGACATGGTCGTGGCGCTGGGGAGAAGACTTCATATAAGAAATATGAAGTATCATATACGCCAAATCAGTGCACTAATTGGACCATTTTTTTAAATAGTGCCAATTGTGTAGAGAAGAAAGCGTCTGTCAAAATGAACATATTGGTGCCTGACTTCTCTTACTTGTCAAAATGACAATTGTTCAAACACATTAGGTGCAATCGGTTTAGGCACAAAGTCATTGTGGAATGATTTAATCAAAGTAACCACTTCAACACTGTGCTACCATGTGCATTACTTGAGTATTACAGTTTCCAGTATGTGTTATTTTATAATACTTTTATTCCACACTTTGTTTGGAAACATACTTTCAACCCAATTGCATTGACTAAGAAAGTGCAGTTGTTAGTTAAAGATCAGGCGTTAGGTTCAGCAGGATTAAGAAACAGCTACATCTATATGATTTGGGGCAGCAACTTGCTGTGACACTAAACAGGAGACACAGCATGAGCAGATGTAAATTGATGTGCATATCGAGTTTTATGTAGATGCTTACTAAGCTAATGATTCAGGAAAATGTTCTTGATGGTTATTGTGAACTTTGTGCATCAAGTGTTTGTCCTAATGATTTTATGTGCAGTGCAAGGTCTGTTAAATGTAACTTTATAGTAAGACACTTTTTATTTACATTGTAAATCTCTTGCCCTATGTTCCTTCTTTCCATAAGGATGCCGCTTCACCTACATAGCAGCAAGTTGTTGCTGCCACAGACTCAAATGGGTGCAGTTGCTTGGCAGCAGAGAATAATACATGAACATAATTGATTTTGCTTTTCATCTGCTTTTATCTAAAAAAAACTTCACATTCTAGAAACAGTTAAAACACAAAATTCAACAATAACCAACAATAATATTTTTAAACAACCCCCGCATAGTGAAGATCTACATGAATCTTGATAGTGCACGTCAAATGACAATGTAGCGACTCATGTAAAATCTAATAGTTTCAGGAGGATGACTCAGATCTATTGGTTCGTCTTCATAAAAAAACAGGATTTAATAACTAATAAGTTATTATACATATACATATATTTAACAATTTTATAAATGTATATGAATGTACATTTACTTGTATATGAGACATACACACACTGGCAAGAAATAGTCGGGAAAGACCTACACACTTTTGTATTTCTTCTATCTCAGCTACTTCCTTAATTCTTATAGAACCAAGAAGGAATCTTGGGGTCATTGTGTTGTTGAAAAATTGAGATATCCCCAGTTGCATGGCTCTTCACGGTGCCTTGCACACAATGCACATCACCCACTCTTTCCACTTTTCACCATTCCTCACTCATGGTGTTAGGTAGGCATCTATCATCTTTTCATGAGCTCTGCTTCTGACACACGTTCTTCCCCTGGATCTAAAGACCTCATCAGTCCACAAGACTTTGTTCCACTGTTTCTGTTTCTTGATCCATTACGGCATTTTCCTCTGATTTGGTCTTTTCTTGGCAACTCTGCCCATGAGGCCAGCTGACCTGAGTCTGGGTACACTGGACTCTCTCTTGAACTATTCAAGGATGCAGCCAGTTCAGGAGCAGTGCGGCACTGGTTTCGAAAAGAGGAAACTTGGAACTCTTTGTGTTCTTGGGCAATTGTGCATTTGGGCCTTCCTCTGTCCCGAGACTATAGTGTACACATTTCAGAAAAAAAATTCTTTAGAAAAAAAAAAAGACGCAAGTTAACGGCCAAAGATTTGAGAAGAATCAAACATAAAGGTACCAGGAACCCATTATCCTCCAGTGCTGCCATATTTCACAACTGCAACCTACCAGAAGTGTCAAGAAGTACGAGGTGTTGAGTTCTCAGAGACATGGCCAAGGTAAGAAAGGCTGAAACCCGACCACCTCTAAACAAAGAAATATCTGAATAATGATTTTTCAAAGGTTTTGTGGACTATTGAGATGAGAGTGACTCTTGATGGTCCAGACGGATGGGCTCGTGGTTGGATCAGTAACGGACACAGTGCTCCACTTCGACTCAGATGCCAGCAAGGTGGAGGTGGGTTACTAGTATGGGTAGGTATTTTTGAAGATGAGCTAGTTGAACCTTTTCGGGTTGAAAATGGACTCAAAATCAACTCTCAGATCTACTGCCAATTTTTAAAAGGCGCTTTCTTCAAGCAGTCGTACTGGAAAAAGTCTGCATCTTTCAAGAAGACTTTGATTTTTATGCAAGACAACGCTCCATCAAATGCATCAAAGTACTCCACTGTGTGGCTTGCCATTAAACGTCTTAAAGATGAAAACCTAATGACATGGCCCCCTTCTTCACCTGACTTAAACCCTATTGAGAACTTTTGGGCCCTTCTTAAGCAGGAAATTTACAATGAAGGTAAAGAGTACACCTCTTTGAACAGTGTCTGGGAGGCTGTGGTTGCGGCTGCACAAATAGTTCATTCTGACCAGATCAAGAAACTGACTCTGTGAATGGAAGGCTTCTGATCAAAATTTATTTTTTTTTATATTGGTCACTGAGGTTTTCGTTTTGAAAGTTCAAAAAAGTTTATTTGTAAATTTGGAGTGTTTATTATGCTCACTATAACAGGTGAAAATAAACAAGTGAGATGGGAAAATCATTGTTTTTAATGTAGTTGCATTACAATTCTGCACACTAATAGTTGCGTAATATTGGTGTACATGTATCTATTGTTTTAAGAAAGCCCAAACTTCACTTCTACTACTTAAATGTACAGGTTTGATGGTTTATTAACATACTGATTACCAAGAGCACTGTGGTTGTACAATAACAAAATTAATTGTGAAAAATGCAACTTGCCTAATAATTGTGCACACAGTATACTCATTTCCCTTTCATTGGTCTACATGGTTATTTAATACATTTTTATGCTGAATGCCCTTTCTGATGCAATCTTCCCCAATTTCTGCCAATATCTGGCTTGGGGCCGAATTTGGCACTGCACAGCTGGGGATGAGGATGAGGGGTTGGGTGTTCAGCGTCCAGCCCAGAGACACTTCGGCATGCGTTCATTAAAGTGGGGCGTTCTGAGCCACTGCAGCCCCCAAAACAAATGATAACTTATTATTAGTTTACTGGATATGAACTTATTTTAACACCTGGGAAGAACATCAGAGCATCTGCATTTGAATTTGTGGACTGATGACTGAGGGGAACGCCATAGTTTGCATCCATAAATATTTAACGTCACAAATTATTAGGTCATATATACTAGTAATTTAGCTCTATAAAATATCACTACTAATATTCAACTAATTATTACATCATTTTGCTCATCAATGCTGCAAGCAATTCAAAACTAGAAAACATGTTCCCATCCCAGATGATTTCAACGTTCTACCTTAGAAAAAAGTGCACATCAACAAACACGCCAACTCACAGTCCCGGGGCTGTTAATTCCCTGTGTGTGGAACTATTCGAAGTCTACATTGAAAAGAAAACTGTAATAGAGGTGCTAAATCGTTTGAAATATTATTTGATTGTATCATTTTCTTTGCCGTTGCCAGATCAACAAATGGTCAAATGTTTCTTAAGCCATTTTGGCTGCTCGTACAACAAACCTACTGTAACTACTTCATACACTTTCAGACAAAGCTATCATCTTGACCTCCTTTCTTTGAGTGCCTGTGTTACTGAATGTGTGTGTGTGTGTGTGTGTGTGTTGTGAGGGGCAGAGGGGACGAAACAACTGCTGGGCCTCTGAGAGAGTACGACTTGTAGCCCTCACATCTCCTTGTAGCCAAATCCTGCTTTGTCTGTCTTTGGGAACACTGATGAGACAGGAAGAGAAACAGCATGAAACTGCCTCTAGATTGAATTATGCATGCCTCCATCTGCTGACAGAGGACAAGTCTGTCAGGCCTCCTCAGTGTCACCACATAGACACAGATACATACACAGCTCACTTTACTCACGCAGATCCATAGTTCATCAGCCCACTGTGTCTATAACAAACACAATCCCTCAGGTTAACTGTGCCATTCACTTCACTCCACTTCACCGCTGTTCATCCTTGTGGAATTGGCTGATTTAAGAGCAAACACAAATCATGCATCAGTATTCCCAGCAGGACTGTTACTCCTCACATATAGAAGATTGAACTTTTATGTCTCTTTGATAGCAATTGAAAAATTTAAAACCGCCAACTGCTGATATTTTATGACTTTTTTTCCTTGTTTGTTTTGTTTTGACAAGTGTTACATTAATTAGGTTGTGACTTCAAAATTGCTTGATCTTTTCCTGGACTGACACAATTAATCTTGATTGCCTGGTAAGAAATAAAAGGCAGCATATAATAATATGAAATAAAAACAGCTGTGTACACTAGAAAAGAATGACAAACTGCAGCATAATGTATTCATATTCACTAGCAAATAGTTTCATAAGAAGGTTTGGGGCAGGTTATGGTGTGTTTAATGTTTTTTTATACATTGTCAATGTAATAGTCTCATATATTTCACTAAAAGCTCTGTATTATTATGTATAACTTCAGTTGTTTGGTTTTGTGTAGTACTAATTCTAGGGATTCATGGAGTTTTGTTGCTTGTGATTGGGATCATTTGGAAGCATGCAGGTTTGGTTAAATGTATTCTGTTGTCTGTAATTTACCTTGTTCAGCGGTGCAGATTTTCTGGGGTTGAGCTTTGACACTCTCTTGTAATTGTGGAGGCAGTTTTGACTTAAAATTTCAGGCCATGGTGACAGTGTCGATTTATTGCACATGTGAGAACTGGAGCGTTCCCTTGTATGATGTAGGAAGACTTTCCCCTTTGTCCATATCTTTTTGTAGTGCGAAAGCAGTTGGAACAGTTGTGTCGGGGGCACATAGGCACGTAGACTTGAGAGAGTTGCTGTTTTTGCAGTTGCCTTTTTCACTTTATTGCTTTCTAGTTAATAAATACCCGCTGTTAATAACTACATGAAGACTAGTGTGAGATTAGTTTCATGAGGACTCACTGGTTGGTGGGATTTCCTTGCACCCCGCAATGCATTCATGAACCAGCATGCAATCCAGCAGGTCAAAATTTATATCAGATCCTAAGAATATTATATCAGATGACTCTTTAAACCCTTGAATGTTGAGTAACTGAGTCAACAAATTTAAATTAAGGCTATAAAAAGGTATCAAATTGAAGTAGTGGCAGTTAGAGGAAGTGTAGAAAACATCTGGAAGATCATCAAGACAACTTTTAGATAAAGCTGCACATCTGAAGTGAAGCAAGAAAAAAATGTCCTCATCTGACAGAAAAGACACTGCAGGAAGGTTCTACTGACGCTGGAATGATGGTGCAGTGTCCCGCCGTCTGCATGGAAGAGCCATCAGAAGGAAAACTTACCGATGACCTTATCACAAAAGTCGACCTCTGAAGTTTCCAAAGTGTGATAAAGTTCAAATTGAGTTCTCTGGCCACAATCACCAAAGGTGGAGGGGAAAAAAAGATCAGTATTTGATGAAAATAAAACCTTCACCAACTGTTAAGAATTGGGGTGAAAATATTGCTCTTCAGGGGTTCAGTGGAGGAAGGGGCAACGGAAACAATGGAGAGAAGGAGAAACGATTGCAGAGTATGTAAGCATGTTCATAATGCATATCCTGCTGTCAATATACAGGCTGGCACTTTCTGTTGGCAACCAAGTGCTACAACTCAGCTTGGATTAAAAAAAGGTATGCATTCACTAACTAGCTGTGCCTGTTAGTGTGCCCTAGACCACATGGCAAAAGATTCCAAGCAAAGACCTTCAGCTTACTAGTCCCACAATGGCAATCGGAAATACACAATGATGAACACTAGACTCTCCTGTAACTCCATCCACTCATCCATCCCTCTCTCTCTTATTGGGATTGCTGGAACCCAAGCGGTGAAGTCCCATATGTCATTGGGCAAAAGGGAGATACACCTGCAACTTCCTAATTGAAAAGGAAACATAATTTTTTTTGTTTGTTTGTTTTTTCCCCTACCTTAGATATCTGGTTGCTTTGCACCTCACTTGTGAGTCACTTAGAATAAAAGCATCTGCCAAATGGGGGCCTGTAATTTGACACATAAAAACAAAATGTCCTGTTAACACTGTGTGACCTAATAGAGTGTTATATAAATTGTTCTCTGACAACACAGTATACAGACAACCACAGATCTCTGGAGAAACTTCACAAGGTCTCCGTCTAAAGAGAGGTTTTGCATTTGAGTCCTACAGTACCTGCTACATTTTGATTTATTGTTAACATTTGCTTTAGGTTGAAGTGTGTTATATCACAACCCTTGACAAATGAAAAATTAATTCCGTACCAAATACTGAATTTACTGCATACTAATACTATATGTTACATACAATGTTAAGGGAATAAGAGGTAACAATAAGTGATCCTTAGCAGAAGCTGTTAATCTTGGCAGAAAATGGACCTTAAGACATAAATTCTGATGGGGAGGTCAGATAGGGTCTCGCGTCAAGACAATAATCCCCAGAAACTTTCCAAAAACATATCCAGTAACAGGTGGCAACTATGCTTAAAACTCAAAAGTCAGTTACTTGCTAAATCTCTTAATGGCGTCCACGTTCCCCTCACTCTTGTTTTTCCTTGGCTCTTGGTCCTTGTAACTAAAGCTGTGTGGAGGGAAATACTCAAGCAGAGAGGAACAGAGGAAATCTGCTTATGAGAGACAAGGGACATCATCTGCAGCAATGTCTGTTACTAATTCAATTCAATTCAACTTTATTTATATAGCGCCAATTTACAACAGGGTCATCTCAAAGGTAGAGGAGCACTTTTCCAACTCTGACCCTTGACGCATGTTGCAGGGCATCCAGGCCACCACAGACTAAAAACACAGCCACTCTACTCTCCGAGAAACAAATGTTTCCTGAACCAGCTTAATGACTTTTATGCTCGCTTTGAAGGAGACAACAAAGAACCTGCCACCAAAATCACTCCAACCACTCACCGATCATACTCACCTCCACAGACATCTACACCGCACTGAGCCAGAGCATGTGCTGAGCAGCTTACTGGTGTATTCACATACACAGATTTTCAACATGTCCCTTTCCCAAGCAGCTGTGCCAACATGCTTTTAATCCACAGTCATTGTGCCAGTGCTGAAGCACTCCAGCCCAACATGCCTGAACGACTACCACACTGTAGCACTCACGCCCATCATTATGAAATGCTTTGAGCGGCTGGTCCTGGCACACCTGAAGGACTGTCTCCCGACCACACTAGACCCACACAAGTTTGCCTACCGTGGCAATAGGAGCACAGAGGATGCAGTGTCCATTGCACTGCCCTCTGTGCTCACACACCTGGACAATAAGAACACTTATGCACAAATGCTGTTTGTTGACTTCAGCTCAACATTCAACACTGTAATACCCTCTAAGTTAATTACCACACTTAGAGACCTGGACATTAACACCTTACTCTGAAACTGGATCATGGACTTTCTGACCAACAGACCTCAGCGTGTTAGGTCAGACCACCTCTGTTCCACCACCGTCACGCTCAACACTGGTGTACCACAGGGCTGTGTGCTGGGGGAGTAGATCCCTGGCTCCTCTGGTCACATGTTGAAGTGTCCTTGAGCAAGACACTGAACGCTGCTTAGTTGCTCCCTGTGAGCGTCGGCCAGCTGTATACCAGCCCCCAAACTTGTGTGGGTTTAGTGTGGTCAGGAGACAGTCCTTCAGGTGTGCCAGGACCAGCTCCCCCATCGGTGTGATTGTGTGATTGTGAGTGTAAATCGGTAGATAAGAAGCAGTGTAAAGCTGAGTACCAATAGGTAGAAAAGTGCAATATAAGTGCAGACCATTTACCATGACTGCAAGCCCATGCATGGATCTAACACCATCATTAAGTTTGCAAACGATACTACAGTGATCGGTCTCATCAATAACAACGACGATCAACAACATCTGGCCACTTGGTGCATGGATAATAATCTGCTCCTTAACACCAGCAAGACCAAGGAGCTCATTGTGGATGTCAGGAAAGAGAAAAGAGGCTCACGTGTTCCCATCCACGTTAATGGGATGGCTGTTGAGCCTGTTTCATCCTTCAAGTTCCTGGGAACCCACATCTCGGAGGACCTGTCCTGGACCACCTCCAGCCTAATCAGGAAGGTTCACCAGCACCTCTTCTTCTTGAGAACACTCAAGAAAAAACATCTTCCCTCGGCAATCATGGTGAACTTCTACCGCTGCACAATAGAGAGCCTAACCAACTGTGTCACAGTCTGGTATGGGAACTGCTCTGCTGTGGAGTTTAAGGCACTGCAGCGGGTAGTGAACACTGCCCAACGCATTATAAGGACTCCACTTTCCAGCCATTGAGGACATTCAAAAGAAACACTGTCTGTGTCGAGCATGCAGTATTCTTAAGGAGTCTGGTTAGACATAAACTGCATTTCGTTGCCTTGTACTTGTACATGTGTAATGATAATAAAGTATCTAATCTAATCTAATCTAAAAATCCCCCTTGAGCAAGCCATAGGCAACAGTGGAGAGGAAAAACTCCCTTTAACAGAAGAAACGTCCAGCAGAACCAGGCTCAGGGTGGGCGGCCATCTGCCTTGACCGGTTGGGGTGAGTGGAAAGTTGACCCTCAGCATGACCAAGTCCAAGTAAATTTTTTTTCCTTTTCAATTTGAAAATAAACCTCTTGGTAAAACCTGCTTGTTTTGTCTGTTGTTTATCACCTTTTAGTGGTTGTTGTGTATTTCCAGTTAGAACAGGTAATTGAACACTGTATGTCATTCTTTCTGGCTCAAGGGCCCATGTAGTCAGGAGGCCCCTGAGTTTACAGCATGCTTGTGTAAAAATCCATTTAGCCTGCTGTTGTTATTGTTGTGTTTGGAGAATGTACATAAAGTATTTTTGTTGTTTGCTGTCAGGTCTTTCTTGACCTCAGTGGGATTTCCTGATTAGGTGCCTTTGGTGAGTGTGCCACTAAAAAGGAAAGAGACAAAGGTCAGAGTCCAGGTAGTCACATTAAGACAAAGCTAGTCAGATCAAGACAAGGCTATTCTTATTGTTCTTTGCAATAATCAGAGTATCTATGACACATGATTCAAAGTCATGTCCTCTGCGCCTGATGCACTGCAGGATGGTCCTCCATCTGCTCTTTTCATTGGATTTTCATATGTGAGGAGAAGCAGGAGAACAAAGTGGGTCCTTCAGTGATCTGCAGTGTACACCAGGCCAACAGGACATCCTGTTATCTTTTGTCTTTGGAAAAAAGGTGAAGGTCAGAAAATGTGGTTGCCTTCACCCTCGCAGGACACTGGGAATGATGAGGGACTACATTACCAGGCTCTATTATTCCCAAGGTCTCCTCTGGTCCAGTGCATGACAGCAGACAGCAGCAAATCAATACACAAAACACAGGAAACCCAGCAAGATGAATGGACTGCGAACAAGGACGTGAAGTTGGAAATGGATTTTTAAGTCACCCTCCGAAGCAATAGCAAGAATGGCATTTAAAAGAGAGTAAGAGAGAAAGCACTCCATCTCTTCTGGTAAAGTATTGAAATGTCTATTGTAATGCAATTAGACCTTTGAGTTAGATGACACTGGAGTAATGGACTCTATAATATTACCACTGCTGCCCTATAGGGTACTTGCTTTTAAGATGCGGTTTAACTGCATGCAACGAGGTTCCTTGCTCACAGGAAACTGAAAAATAGTCTTCAGTCTGGAGGGAGATATCTGGTTCCCTTACAGTAACTGAGTAAATATCATTTGTACTTGGAGCTGTTTTCACTTATCACTGTGTTCATAATCTTCAACAAACTAATCTCAAAGGTTTGCTAATTGTATTACTGTCACAGGAAAAGCTAAGTACCATGAGAGTGTGGGAGGAAATCTATTAGCAACCACAGGCTGCCATGAAACTCGTGAAAAAAAAGAAAATAAATAAATAAAAATAGGGCTTTGAATCAGTTTAACAAAATAAATAATGGCACATTTTACTGATTATCTGGAATTAATTCCCCAACCTGGATTTGGATCCCAACCAGACTCAACTAATCTGGTTCAGATGGCAGATCAGAGAAAATAATGATGCATTAGGGAGAATACAGATGCCACACCCCCTTATTAATGTTTTCGTCCATGACCCCTAGAACCAGCGCAGCACTATAACATCCAAAACCAACGTTTCTTCTAAATGCATGCATGAAGTGCCCACCTTTTTTTATATATAAGTTAATGACTTGTGTTCAATTTGTGAGTCTCAGGCATACACAGAGATTCATGACAGTTTTTCCATAGGTCACTTTCGAGTTGGGCCCAATCTTTAGGACCCGTGAAGACATCCTTGTCCTCCGGGACCCCTGCTCTGCTGTTTTCCAACTATCCCTGCACTACTCGCTGCTGAATACCTGGATAAGGTAGGGTCTTTGAAGACCAGGATTGAGAACCACTGCTCTACAGTGCTGTAATTTAATAATTAAGACCCACTGGAAACTATACTGTAGGACCTTCTTTACTTTTACAATGAGCCAGATACTGAGACAGACCAGGCTGTTCAAATGATCAGAAGATGGTTCATTTTGGATAATGTTCCAAATGTAGCCATTTTTAAGACATTAAACCATTTTCATGAATTGTAAATGATACTATAAGATGTTAATTTCCCAAACCGGGTAGGGAATACAATGAACGTGAGACTAAAGCTTTGTGTAAAACACTCCTACTCACTCTCCCCTCTCCCTAATGTGTACCCAAAGCCAGGATATAACAAAAAAACTGTCCGTTTACAGCAGTTCATTAACAGGACTAGAATCCAAAGCAAGGCAAGATGTAGAGCTTATGGTCAGCAGAAGCTGGAGACCAAAGAGAGAAGATAAATGCAGCATGAACACTGACAACAACCTGGCAGCTAGTGGATGAGAGTGACGAGTATTTAGAATGTGGCCTGATTGTTGAGCAGCTGCAGCTGATCATGGGCATGGCTGATGGGGAAAGGTGGGAAAGGGAACAAAGAGAGAACAGAGGAAGGGCAGCCAGAGTGTGGATATGTGACAGGTGACAGAACAGAGCAAAAGGGTTGACTGGATATTTTAATAGGGACAATGACTGTTGTCCAGAATCCAGATGAACTCAACAGAGAGTCATGAACAACGATTAAGCAAAAGTTTAAAGGGAGGTAACAGAAACAGTAACAGAAGCAGATATACTGCACTTTATTCAAAAATAGGAAACAAAGAACTGGAAACTGAATTACTGTATGTCTTCAACATTAGAGCCTGTCATGCTCTGATGCCCATAGTGTGAGAAAAAGAGGACCTAACGTTTGATCTGTGTGATGTATTAGAGAGAAATGTTACTGGGTTCTGTTTTCAAATCTGACAAGAACAAATCTGATAGACACTGTGTAACTTTTGTTTTTATTTATTATTACTTTTTCTGTGTAAAAGAAAGGGGCAAATACGTTAAAAGAGTCCTGTTCCACTTGGTGACAGTAATGGACCAGTTTGTTACTAATCCAACTGAAGGAAGTCAAAGACCCTGATTATGGCAGTTGACTTACAGTTTAATTACTTTTGGCCAATTGAGGCAACAAAACAACAGAAAAACAGAATCACTTCTATTTGTAAATTTTTTTTGCCAAACACTGCTATTGCACACATCCAGCAGATGTGTCAGAGTGGTGTTTGGGTCCATGTAATGAATATATGTCTGACAATCACTGTATTTCTGGTAGTCCACAACAGTTCCTAAGAAACATATCTGCCTCTTCATTTATTAACAGCTGTGCGATGTTCACCAGTTAGTAGCCAACATTGTCCTCTCCTTGGTGTTGGTTCTGCGTAGTGAACTGAGATGAAAAAAAAAAACAACCAACAAAAAATAAACAGTTCCTAACCGTTTTTTTTTTTTTACCAGGGTCCAGTCTTCTGCAGGACAATCTTTCCATGGACCAGTTAGGGGCGTAGGGGTTCCAATATCAAAAGCCTTAGTCACTACATTGTATTTAATCTGAATGCAACAATCACACTTTAATTCAATTCCACTTTATTTATATAGCGCCAATTTACAACAAATTCACCTCAAAGCACTTTACATAATAAAGTCAAGACTATACAGACATTTAGAGAAAACCCAACAAATCCCCCTTGAGCAGCTATAGGCAACAGTGGAGAGGAAAAACTCTAACGGAAGAAACCTCCAGCAGAACCAGGCTCAGGGTGGGCGGCCATCTGCCTTGACTGTTTGGGGTGGGTGGAAAGTGGAGAGAGAAAAGTAAACATTGGGTTAGTAGGACCAGTAGCTGTGCACTGGAAGACACACAGCTCCAAAGCCAGGGACACCTGAGGGCAGGGACAGAGAGAGGGAGAAGCACAACTACGAGAAAAAGAAGACACAGAGTTAATGTCATACAGTGGTGACATATAAATGTTGGGTGAGAGGAGAGAGTGAAGAGAAGAGGAAAGTGTCTCAGTGCATCGAGTCCCCCAGCAGTCTAAGCCTATGGCAGCATGACTATAACCAACTACAAGCTTTATCAAAGGAGAAAGTTTCGAGTCTAGTCTTAAAAGTAGAGAGGGTGTCTGCTTCCCAAATCTGGACTGAGAGCTGGTTCCACAGGAGAGGAGCTTGATAGCTAAAGGCTCTGCCTCCCATTCTGGGAACCACAAGTAGGCCTGCATTCTGGGACCATAGAGTGGTCTATTAGGATGATATTGTACTGTCTTTTAGGTACAATGGAGTTTGACAGTTTAGAGCTTTATAAATAAGAAAAGGGTTTTTAAATTATGTTTTACATTTAATGGGAAGCCAATTGAGAGAAGCTAATGAATAAGGCCATCCTGAACGTAGGGAATTACAGTAGTCCAACCTAGAAGTAACACATGCATGGACCAGTTTTTCAGCATCACTTTGAGACAGGATGCTCCTTTTTTTGGGCAATGTTCTGTAGGTGAAGGAAGGATGTTCTAGAGCTTTTGTAGTAGAAACCTTCAATATTTACCAGATGTTTTGCAGTGCGGGTGTGGAGCTTGTGAATCACCTGATGTGATGAATCCATAACCGTTGGTATTTCATTTTAAATGCAGCTTTCATTTTGCTGTCAGTCTGTGACCCTTCTCCTGTCTTATCATTGGCTCATTGCCCCTTTCTGAAGAAGCTCTCCAGGGAACTCAATTTTTGACAAATTATTGTGAGGGCTAGCTTGTCTCACATGCATGAAAATGACGAAATGGCGGTAGTGAGCGGAGGCCGGAAGTGCTTGTGTTTTAACATAATATACACTTTATAATATATTCTTTGTCCGGGGGTTGGGGTTCCCCAGAAAAAAAGGGCCTATTATGCATTATAAAAATGACAATATTAATGGAGACTCACGTTTGACATAACATACTTTGTCTTTGTCAGGCTGACCACAAAAGCTATGTGCAAACTACTGTGAGGACAGAGTGACTGTAAACCAAACCTTTTGTTCCTGTGGCTCACAGTAGATGAGGAGAAGGCTACAAGATGACAAGAGTCAGCCTCACTTTATCATCTTAATGTTTAAATCCTAATGTTTAACTCAGACGTTTCACCTCTTAGCAGTAAAACTGCAGGCAATACAGCGTTCACATTTAAGTTATTTATTATTAGCAAGCTTCTCATGCATGAAATGCTCATAAAGTTTTCATTTGGCACATCCAACAAAAGTTGGAAAGGAGGGAACCTGGTAATAATTAATGAAGGCAGAGTTTCCTATTGAAAACAATTGCATTTCCACATTAAAACACACAGACAAAAGCACTTAAACGCACACATGGACACGTTCAACTTTCTGCTTCATCTAACAAGGACGTTTTACCCACACGTGTGCACTTACACATCTGTACACACTCTCCGTGCATTTTAAACTCTTTGCAGTACCAAGATGTTTCAGCTTCATCTCTATTTGGACCATTATCCCGCACCTACAGCAACACAGGCCCAGTTAAGCAATGCTGTCAATTTATCTCTACAGAATGGCCAGACCCCATAGACTTGATCATTTTACACACAGAAAACAGGGATGCTTTCAGCGTACTGATTAGTTAAGTCAAACTGTCACTGCTGGCAGTTCTGTCACTGCAAACTTTTGCATTTTTAAATTGCTTTAATTAATATTATCTAATTATTTCCTGTCCACTTTCCTCATCCTATCAGCATCGAGCCAGTCCCCCGTTAGCAAAACATTAATCTGGCAACTCTGCAGAACACAATTTATGCAGTTACCGACATGGTAAATGGTAAATGGCCTGCACTTATAAAGCGCTTTTCTACCTGTTGGCATCCACAGCACTGCTTCTTATCTGCCCATTCACACTCACAGTCACACACACCTTCATATACCGATGGGGGAGCTGCTATGGGGGTTCAGTGTCTTGCTCAAGGACACTGCAATATGTGACAACAGGAGCTGGGGATCAAACCAACGACCTACCAAAGCCCCCCCCTAACATGCAGTGTCAGTACAAGATGTGGCATTAATGAAAGCTAATGATGGAAAGTGGTAGTGTACAGTTTTATAGTTTGACACAGAAACAAATGGCATGAATTGCTTCTCAAAAAGGATAGAACATATCTTCTTCATTAAGATTTTAAACTTGAGCTGTTTGATAGTCTTTGGTGATGCTTGGGCAAAATGTTTGTGCCAACATGTTAACATTAACAATGGAAATCTGAGAAAAAAAAGACAAATGTTAAATGTTGTTGTGCTGGTTTGAGGTGAGATAGTTGAAATGATGAAAAACTAAATGTGAACAGCAGCGAAAAAAGTTTCAGAGATCCATTGTACAGTACACAGGTACGCAATCAATATGCAAACCAGACAGTCAGTTGAACAAGCGGAAAGAGAATGAAAATGCTAAAAACTGCTTATCAGCAGAGGCTGGTTTTGAACAAATTATGATGACAGATTATCCGTGACAATCCACACAGTATCTGTGATGTCTTGAGGTGGCAGACTATCAATTTATTAGATCTATCTTCGAACTAACTGTGGTTTCATCCCACAAGACATGCAGATTAGGTTAATGTTGACTCTAAATTGCCAGTGTGAGTGTGAATGGTTGTCTGTCTCTCTGGGTCAGTCATGTGGTGGGTTATAGTGAATGAATAGATGGATGCATCTGATGTCACTTTTCATGACAGCCAATCCAGTGATTTGAAAATGTTGTTGGATCCAAGTGATATGAAATCTCTGTGTAAATCCCATTTCATGATTTAACTGCAAAAAAAAAAAAAAAAAAAAAACTAAAACCATGTACAGCATCACACACAGCCAAGTGTGGGAGGCACCTGGTGGCCTCACCTTATCTGTCTCTCTGATCCATCGTTACTGATGTTAACTGTGCTTGCTGACTGACAAATGATGCCAATTTCTCATCAGTGAACCCCCGACAGACCCTCTTGACACATCTAAACATGAAAGAGACAACAGCAGCAGCTAATGAAGATCAATTACAGGTTCCTCTGTCTTGTCTCGATAGACCTTTTTTCCTCCCTCCACAGTGAACATTTTGACTCATAGCAGGAAAAATACAGGTGTAATTACTTTAATGATAGTGCAGGTTTATTCATGTGTCTCAGTAAGCTATGACAGCTACTGGATCACAACACCGGGACGCTAAAAAAGGCCAAAAAGACATTTTAAATGTAATGTCTCTGCATCTCATAGTATGTCAACAGACATTATTTGTTGATAAAGTTAATCTGTTTCAGCATTTATTCTCTCTATTGTCAGTGTGACTTGTAGTACGTCCTGCTTTTCATTCTGTTTTGGGATATTGGATCTTGGTTCCACTTGGCTGAATTGCTGCTCTCCAGGTCTAAGGCCTCATTAAGAAACTTGTGCACAGGATTCATACAAAAAGTTTCTGTGCAGAAAATAAAACTGTCATAGAATCTTAGGGGAAGAAGTGGTCTGACATCTCTCTTGCATCTCCAGAGTGACTGGAGCACTTTTGTACAAAGAAAATGTCTGAAGATAATTGACATCTGTAGCTGGCAAATTATTCACAGATGTTCTACAAATGCTCTTCAGCCAGTTGTCTGAAATCATCAGTTCCAGACTGATGATTATGGCATCTGTTAATGGGCTTGAGATGAACAGGAATCACGACATTCAGGGTGAATATCAGGCTGATCTAGACTTTCTGCTAACTAACACATCCCATTGTGATCTTTGGCATTTCAGATGCAGTGTGACCATCCAGATCTTAGTGGGAACGTCCTATGAGTAGACTTCTTCTCTGAGCTTTGATGGCTTGGAATTGTGGTTATGGCTCAGTAACACTGAAGTTCAATATAAGTCAGATATGCAAAAGAGGTGAAATATGATTATGGAATATGAAGTTTCTTACAACCAATTATTTTTAGCTTTGTAAATAAGAAAAAGGCTATGAATTCTTTCAAACTATTATTAACAATCATTGTAACACCTTTTTTAAATCCACCAATTCAAAACGTATTTATTTTCTATGAAGAAACTAAAAAGAAATAATTTATGCATTTTACTCACAGTCAGTATTAATCAGTGTTTGTAACCACAGCAGTGCCAGAGGTGATCTTATGAGGCTTAAGGGACCCCTTCATTGATTTTAAACTTGGTTGTAGTTTGGGTAGTACATATCAATAAAGGCCATTGAAAAAGGCATTAGTTTGAAGAAACCTTCAGCTCAGGTCTTGTTGCTCTCAGTAGACATTTGTATTCATGGTTAACCTGCTTTTCCAGAGCTCCTCCTCCAGATGACATCATCTGAACTACTAATGATGAAAAACCCCTCCAGGTGATGTCATCCCGAGAAGTTTTCCACCAAGAAGCAGAAAATTATTTCAATACAGGGAAGTCAGAGGGAGGTTTAAGAGCATCAATGCACATTTACACCCTAAACGAAAGCCATGGAAAGCAGGTTGAAAATTGGTGAAGTTAGGTTTTAAGACCTAAATCTTTTCAGCAAAGCCATGACAATTTTTCTGTGCATCAAAATTAAGTTGCAAACTTTTACACACTACTTGTTAACTATGATTCATAATGGTGAATATCCTGCACACTTGGCACTACGGGGACACTAGTGTACATGGGCATCCAGTGGAGGCGTTTGTAGAACAGTCAGGCCACCAAAATGTAGCAGTAAACACAACATGGAGAATCTATGTTTAGACAGAACTAACTTAAAAGCTTTTAAAAACAAATTTGGTAACATCACCATGGCAACTGATTGTACTTTATGTGTACACATCAAAGTGTCCACACAGAGTAATTCTAAAAGCACATTAAAGTATCCCAGAAAGCTGAATGTTGGTTAGGGAATTCCCTAATGATGCTAATGATGATACTTGCCACAGTTTTTCTGTTTAAAGTTTGATTCGCTCCCTCCCTCAAAACCCCAAACAGCAACTAATGCTGCAGGATGGCAGAGATCCATGTGTTTCTTAATGCAGTAGATGTCCTGTTTACTCTTTTAGTGGCATCTGTTAATGTCCAATAAACAACCTGTTGCATGAAATTAAGTAAAAGTCAGCTTTTGTTATGTTGGCTATAAAATGGTCAAATGATAATTATACTCATGTGTCCACAAGATCCTAATACATCTAAAAATACAGTCGTGACAATGTCCATGAAACAATTGTGTGTTGTGACAATGTGACAATTTGTGTGCAAACATGTTTGCTTGTTTCCATATGCTGCTAAAGGAAATTAGAGTTTTGCATCTGTTCAGTTTGAACTTGAGACTCATTAAATGAGAGGTGAGCCCAGATATTCTAATTCAACCACATTAAACTCATTTTCCTAAAAAGTGTGACACAGTGTTACATGAATGCAAATACACTAGTACACAAAGTGATGTGTACTTTTCAGGTATGCTGAATACACTCGATGACCTTTACAATGTTACATTTCTTTTATCTCAAGTAATTTTAACCAGTTTGACTTAGGTGAGTTTTATTTTTTCCCCATGTATGTGTATCAAGCCAAATCAATTTCCATTTCAAAATTAATTTAAAATATTCTGTTGTTAAGTTTAGATTTATCAAGGGTTTTCATGTTTATCACACACAAGTTGATAAGAAATAAAATGTAACTGAAATGTGAATGAACAGGATCATGACAAAATCAGGTAATTTCATAATTTACTCACCTAATACTCCCAAAATAATCAGCACTTAAATAAAACAAGAGATAAATCTGGATCTGTTATTATATTTTGTTTCATTCTGGACAGGTGAGTAGTCGAATGTGGAGCAGAAAGAAGTGCAAATGTTATGACCTAATGCTGCTGGTTGTATATTTTCAGCCCTGCACTAAGCAGTCTTAGTTATAGAACATGTTCATTTGCAACATGTGCAACAATCGATACCACTAAAGAAGTAGCTTGTTGATTGCTCATTTTGATACGACGTGCAAATAATGCCGCTTTTGCACAAGAATTGGGATTCTGAGGTACGATATACAGATGCATCTGAACAGCCTGGAGCTAGGCTGCACAAGCTGCTGTTGCAGTCGTGCCAGTTAACGGCTCCTGCTGCCCTATCGCCGTCTGAGATTTATTTTCCAACAACACTGGTTACACGGGTTGGAACAGGATTTGCAAGTATGGGAAACTGTTGTTTGATGACACAACAAAGGAAAACATCCCACCTCAAAATAACTGTCAACCTAGCATTTACAGTAAGTTTTAACAGTATCTGACAGTATATTAACAGGTCATACAGGTGGTACAGGGGCAGAGCCAATGATCTGAGGGGAGTTTAGAGGAGACAAACACATTCAGTCTGCGTCTGTAGCTTTAAACTGTTTGCATAAGATTATTACCCTACAGTATACGCATGATATTATTGTATGGACAGAATACAAAGGTGTGGATTCTGAAAAGTGTAAGCTATTCATCATGGAAATATCCTGCAAACCAAAAATAATATCTAGCACCTTTGTTCCACTGTTACTTAGATGCATTTATTAAACCTTTCGGGCTTATTTTGCATCTGTATTTTTTTTTTCAGTCTGTTGCATCAAGTTCTTTTTTTGCATATATTTACAAAATGCAATGAAGTAAAATGTCAGTAAAATGAAAACACTGAAAATCATTTATTTTAATTAGCTGTTTCATGATCAGGTAAATGCCACAACTCCAAATATTTACTTTATGACTTGATGAATAAATCAAATTGCAAAGGCAAAAATAAACATACTATGAATATGTAGAAAAACTATATATTTGGACATTAGCTTTTACCACTTTAAACATCTCGAAAGTCAGTGTTCATGATTGAGTCAAGTCTGGAGTCGGTTATGTATGAGTTTGGATCTATTCTGAATAACCATAGTCATTTACCTATAGCAGGAATTACCGTATCTGAACAAAACACCAAGCAAAAGCCAGCCAGCAGAATCCATAAACGTTTTGGTTGGTTTGCTCTCAGATAATCTGATGCATCTCAAATAACATTGCAGAACTGGTTCATCAAACATATGCTTTTGTTCAAGACTGGAGTTGCAGCTTGCAGTTAGTTACAAACATCAGGTATCCTGCCTGCCGTCCAGGATTGTACAGCAGGCCTAAGAGTCCCTCCCTGCATATGTCCATAATCCTCTAGCTGAGCTGTAAGATGATGAGTTTGCCTTCACCTCTCTGAATAAATCTCTTGCTGTTGGTATGCTGAGGCCGTTCAGCTCCACAGGAAAGAAACAGCTGTGCCACATCTGTATTAATATGTCAATGTTTTCTGACAGCGTGGAAACAGTTGAGTTGGATTGAGGTTTTTGGTACAGACGGTCCTGACTGTCCCTGTAGAAAACACCCATTGAGAAACAGACGGTTGACTTCCAGTCTGGTCATACATTTCCTGTGTTTGACAACTGACTTGTTAATTAAGAAAAAAACAATCGGTTTCTGTTCTTCTGTAGCTTCTTTCAGCCTTGTCCAGCTCTTTCACTTTGTCTATAGATTTGGTAATTTTCAGTGTGGTGGGGGAGTGCGAGTGCTGCTCTAGAGGCTGGCATCAAGCTCCACCTCAGCTCCTCTATGGCCTTGACAAAATATTAAGCGGGAGCATTTTCCCCCGAATCAGCATGCTTGTAATTGCAAGGGACAGAAATTGATTTGCTGTCAGTCCTGGACTTTATGAAGAGGGCCTTTTTCTCACAACATGTGTTTTGATTTTCATCATTGAGAAAAGGTGATCGGCCATCAACTCAGACATGAATGAATCGATCGCATTCAGCTGCTAAATAAGACACAGTCCTTAAGAAAGGATCTGCCTTTCAACACCCGTTTTCCCAGTTTTGTTTTTAGGTGTTTTAGGAATTTTTCTTGAGGTTAGCAAGTTATATTATCTAGACCTGAAACTTCCATGATTTATTACCATTTAATCTGTGGGGGTGAAGGATCAGGATGCTGATTTCAAAAAGGTTCAACTAGAATCTGAAGAGAGAAGCATCAATAGACACACGTTACTGAAGATTCTGGGAATAAATGTTTTAAAAATGAATCAATATAGTTCCATCACAACATTTTCAAACTGATAAAACATTTCATATTTAAGCTTTATTCTGCATGTTTGTGTAAAGACGGTTGAGAGGGAAATGAAGTGTAAACTTGCCTGTACAGTATTCTTCCAGCCAACTAATTTCATGGTCTTCAAACACTCGGCCTTGCATGACTGGTCCTTTGGAGGGTCAGTTAGTAAACCAACACTCATTGGTGCTTTAAGAGCAGCTGGGCTGTCTTGGATTGGTTTGTTGGGATGCAAGAAGTCATGAGGCTCTCTGACAATCTAGAGATGCTCATTGTGTGCAAAAGATATCGATTATAAAGTAACACAATTATGATCAATTATCAATTATGACTCACAAAAAAACACATGCCATTACTCATAGGTTTATCATATAATTAACACTATTTGTTTGAACTAGTCAAGATTTAACATTTAATAACTGTTTATTAACAAATGGACAAATCAATATACATGGTACAATAGTTTTTCCCAAATCATTTACACATTGCATTCTTTTTTAAGAAATGTTCCATGTCAGTACTACTTTGGAAAGGACAGGGTTAAGGTACTGGAAGGCCTTAGTGCCTTAGCTTCAGATCCCATGGACCCTCTGGCATTTGTGGGAATATCTAAATAAAATGTATTGTATTTAATTTTAATTCCAAATTTCTGAATTTGGAATGGAGCCATGTAAAGAGCAACAATGGCAATACTGTTTAATGTAGCCAGATGCAAAATTAAGTCAGTAGTGTATAAAAGTCTATAAAAGGGGAGCTCAAAAAAAGAGCTCAAACCTCAAAGTTAGATCAATTCCAGAATCAGGCTTAGTATGTCAAGTCAGACTGATCAACCTGTCGACTGTAGCCTCGTTCCCCGGTGAGTTTTATCTCCACTCCAGCTATGGTCTGAATACACAGTTTTCTGTCTGTGTGTGACACAAAGTGTTGGCCATGAAATAGACTGTTGATATGATCGGGTTGCACTGTTCCAGTTGCCCAATGACAGCTGGGATGGACTTCAGTTAAAATGTATTATTTGAGGGATTATCTGGCTATTTTTTGAGCATATATCTGATTCGTGCAGTTATGGTGTGCTTATGCACATTGAGCAATAATAATTATAATACTAATAATAAGGCTTGACTTGACTTGACTTGAGGAATCTCAGTCAGCTGACAGGCTGTGTAGAAGATGATTTGAATTATTGACTTTTACAGGCAACCTGAAGGCCCCAAGTCATAGTATAAAGTTTGAGTCGTCTCTACAAAGTTTGCACATTAGTTGCCTCCAGTTAAACACCTTTCTTCCTTAGAACCCTGTGCTGGAGGCTGTCTGCCGTGTTTTACATTGTCTGCTTTAAGTTCACCTCTTTTATACCTGACTCAGTCGATAGAGGAAAAAAAATGACAAACCAACAAAGCCTCCACAGCCATCCTTCACTGAGCAGACCTTAGTTTTACAACCACTTCCCTCCGTCTCTGCAGCCAGCGCTGCAGAGCGCTTTTTTCTTGAATAGTCCATTTCTGTAGGATCCTCCCAGGGAAGTGTAAGTTCCACAAAATGTACAACCCTCTGTGCTTCTAACCACAACACCAGGGGAACAATGGACTGATTTCCTGAATCCACTCTCAACTGCCAGTGTCTCCCTGTCTTTCAATATTTTGTATCTTACCTGTTCAAATGTACATATTTCCCTGCAATTTTCAGTTTCACAAACACAATTTTCTTGTTCCTTTTTTTTCCCTTAGTGACTGTAACAGTATGTGCTCAAACACTGAAGCAGAAACCAGGAACTTCACCACTTGATTATGTCTTCACATGTACTGTTCTTAAGTCATGTATGATTTCTCCACTGAACATTGTGCCAAAAGCTACACCTTTTGCTCTTTATCTCATAATTCAATTAACTCAAGGTGTCATTTCCTATTCTCGGTTAACAGTTCTCATTTCCAAATGCAGCGGACCCAGCGCAATGTTTATTCGAAATAAATATTCATACTTAAATATTCTTTAATCTCTTGTGCTTTGGTTTTTACCAGACTTTCCTATCTGAGTGGCCATGGAAGTAACTAATACTCTCAGATTATATTTTTGAACATTGAATATTTCACTTTTAGATGTTCTAATAACTCAATAAACTAAGCTTCATGCATCATCCACTAAGTGTTTCACATATTGTATGTGTTATGACAGCATGTACATTAATGTCTTATCAGCCATTAACTCGATGTTTGCAAATTCCTCCTTGGCATTCAGCAATGCCCCAAGGTATCTAAACTATTTGTGATGCAGCTGAGCATAAACACAGTTTGACCCAGGTGTGACCCTAAATTGATGGAGGAGTGGACATGCCTGAATGAACATGATGACTCTATAATAACTGCTTTTAAGATGGCTGCAACATTACATCAACATAAAAGGGAAGGTTCTGAGAGTAGTGGCTTTCTGCTGCCAGACTCATTAATAGGAGAACATCAAACACTCCAGTGGGAGATAATCTCAGCCAGTTTTCAGCGCTCAGGCTTTCAGAAATAATCAAAGAATACAGGTAGATGCAGAATAAGTTAATCCTGTAGATTAGTGGGAGTGCATAAAAATGAAAAAGAGGACTGGAACAGAAGGAGGAAGAAAAACACTTCAGTACATGATGGAGTCGGGGAAAAAAATAACAGAGAGGAGAATGTTCCTTGCTGTAAAACCTGCCTTCTGTCAGGTACAGATGTCCCGATCAATGGTGCAGTAATCTATACCTCAGCACCCCACTCAATACTCCACTCAGTGGATATCAGTAAATAATATAAAGTACTGATTACATATTGTTTAGTGCAGTCAGGAGGGTCTCACAAATGAACTTTTTGCACTTAAACAGCCCACAGCCCAGGCCTCAATCTTCAGCTTTCTTTAGTAGCTGGTCATCAGTCCAGGATTTTAATAACCGTTTTATAATTTTGTGGCCTAAAATGCCTGATTATATAACATAATTTTGTGCCTCAAATTAACCAAATAAATGGTTGGCGGCTGGAAGCGCTACATACTCGTCATATTTCTTCGTCTTAGCTTTCGGGTGACTTTCTTATGTCTCATTATCTTTCTTTTCATCCCTGTTAAAATCTCTTCATGTTGTCTTCAGGTTCGTTCACTAACTTCCTGTCGCCTGCTCGGTGCAAAATAAACCCGACACCATAGAGCTAATCCTCCCTGCGCACACTCTGACAATGAGGGCGCCACTGCCAACTACTGTACTGGATCTGCAATTACACTTTATTCTATAACGCAAAAAAATCATGTTCCCCAGGGTCACACACGCCCCCCTGGCAGCACACCGCGCCCCCCAGGGGAGCGGGCCCCACTATTTGAGAAGCACTGCTGTAAGGTAAGGTCATGTTTTATTGATCCCATGACGGGGCAATTTACATGTTACACACCCCAGATATACAAGGCAATAAAAGCTGTGAAAAACAACAAGAGTAGTGCCCTAACTAATGTAATGCAATGTGCAAAGTAATGTGCAAACAATTAAAGTTAAATCAAAATCAGACACACAGTTCCGCAGCCTCACATAGTCTGGCCTGTTGATGAGATAATCTGTTGTCAATGCAGTAAGTTGCCCATCCACTCCTGCCCCTTCCAACCCTTGCAGTAGTGCCGGCTGAATGGTATTAAAAGCACTGGAGAAGTCAAAAAACATGACCCTCACAGCAGTTCCAGCAGCTTCCAGGTGAGTCAGTGCCCGGTGCAGCAGGTAGATGACAGCAGTATCCACCCTGATGTTTGGCCTGTGGGTAAACTGCAGAGGGTCTCGCACTGTGCCCACCACAGAGCGAAGGTGGCTGAGGACGAGCCTCTCCATGGTCTTCATCATATGAGACGTCAAGGCTACAGGTCTGTAGTGGATTGGCTGTGCAGCAGCTCACATGCAGCGGCTGTGTCGGCCGAGGGAGGGATGTACACTTTAAACACAATAACGTGTGAAAACTCCCTCGGGATGTAATAAGGCCGAACGCTGACAGCGACAAACTCAATCTCCTTAGTCCAGAGTGGTTCTTTAACACAGTCATGCTTGGGGTTGCACCATCTCTCATTAATAAACACTGCCAGTCCTCCGCCTTTTCTCTTACTGCTCTCCTTCCATCCCCTGTTAGCCCGAACCAGTTTAAATCCATCCAGGGCAACCACAGAGTCCGGTGTCGTGTCGCTCAGCCACGTCTCCGTAAAGCACATGAGGCTGCACTCCTTGTATTCCCGCTGCAGCCGGGTCAGCTCCGTGAGCTCGTCCAGGTAGTTGGAGAGGGAACGCATGTTTCCCATGATGACGGAGGGCAGACATGGTCTGTATCTTCGCTTCCTCTCCTGGAGCCTTCGTCCTGCTCTGCAGCCTCTCCTTCTCCTCCATAACTCCGGCGGAATCTCCGGCTTGTCGGTGTAGAGAGGTGCAGGGCCGCTTACCACTAACAGCTGCACCGAAAGAAGCACTGCAAGCATAGGGTCATTTAAACATCCCATTTAATGGGATGATGACAATTTGATTTTGTTTTAGTAAAGACATCAATTATAAATGTAAAGGAAAGGCCACATAATAAAATGAAAGGCTGTATATCAAACAATTTGAAGAATAATGAATTTAAATGCATTTTTGAGCATTTGTTTTTCCTGCAAATTGCAAACAATATTTTGTTATAGTCTTGTATTGTTATGTAGCAATTTGCAACACATGTAATTTAAAATTAATGCAAAAGCATTTATTTCCTAAGGGGTACCAGGTTCTTTAAGTCGAACAAAGCTATGATTTTATGAATTTACCCCTTTATTTTGTAACTCCCTCAGTTCTCGTCGTAAAAAGGACGGTATCATGTCAAATTCTTCCAAATTTTCTTGTGAACACATTGGCGTGAACATGGAGCACAAGGTCTTTGGTGTTATCTGGTCCTGTGGAGGGTTAGTGGTGGATTGTTTTGTGAAGAAAGTTTATTGCAGGGTCGTCTACCTCCCTCCCGGTGTCAAGATGGAGGTAAAACTCCAAACTCTGTCTCTGGATGCTACAGTTAGAAATGTAATATCTTTGGGTTATGGATTGTAAGTTTGAGCAAATATATCTGAAGACATGACTTTGAATAGTGAGTAACTGGGTTTCATAAATAAAACAATTAATTGACAATAAAATTAGCAGTGTTGGGCCCAGATGTTTGCTGTCAATACAAGTTGGCATCACCTGCATTAATTCCCACACTTATGAGGCTACTAATTCTACTTTTTTCATGCACCAGATTTGCTCAAACACACATATGTGCACCACACTGTACAGTATGTGCAATCTTTAGTGTTCACTTAGCTAAAGGAAAAGCTTTGAAAGAAAGAACTAAGAGAGAGACAGAGATGCAACAAATATTGGGCATTTGTTAGTCAAGCCTTGAAATGATGAGAATATGTGTGCAAATGTTTTATTGTATATGTTTTATTTTATTATAGCTTAATCATAGTTTAGTGTGACTGCAGTAAAAACTGTTGCTTTTAATATTTTTTTTTTTAAATCTAAGCCAAATAAATATATCAATCATTTGTGATTTATTGTGACATTTTCACACAGAGTACGTTGTTCTGCAAAACAATCGAAATCTTAACATATTTTTTAGCTTGAGTTAGATTTTTGCTTATTTTGTATCTCACTTGTAAGTCACTTTGGACAAAAGCATCTGCCAAAGGGACAAAATGTAAATGTAAAATGTAAATTTAAGATTATTCAGGAACTCTCTGCTTCCAGTCTCTGTAGTGGAGGTATTTAGGCTTTATTAAAAAAGCACCCTAAAGTATCTAGAATGAAATTAGACTCATCATAAATTAAGGTTAGCAGCTACAGTAAAGACGTACCCATGACAGTTCCAACAGTCAGAAGTGTTTACTAAAGCAGCGTAGTAAACAATTAGCATCTCTGTGTGATCACTGAGGCCTAGCCAAAAAACACATGCTCCCCTCTGCCAGGATTTCCATGCAAGACAGATGCAATTAAATGAAACAGCTCCTGCTTTGGCTGTGGGATGTCTACAGAGGACTTTCAGTGTTGAATGTCTTTGTGACCACACATGTAATGTAGTATGATGTATACACATACCAGCTTTTCCAACTAGTGGACTTGTCCACCTGTCTGGTGTATTCAGATCAACGCTAGATGGAGTGGTAAACTCCAAAAGTTGCATGAGGGTTGGTCCTGCGAGTGTTACAGTCCTGTGCATTAACAATTATATAATATAAACACGGCATCATCCACCTTCAGGTGATGGTCCTGCTACTGTATATGACAAGGAAGAACAAGTTTATCAGCAAAGCAACTGGTCCCATGAAAAAAGTATGAAAAGTATGCAAAATATGAAAACTCTGGTTTCAATAGCTACTACTAGGCCTCAGTTTGCCTCAGGAGGCAACACATCAACTTTTCATTATGCGTGATGATCTGCTTCGTTGAGAAACCCATTTCAACAAGCTTCCAGTGAAAAGTGTAACGCTTGCCATCATAGACTCTGGGACAATGTGGCTACCCTGCACAGGCCCTCAACCTTAATCCAATATCTTTGGATGAACTAGAAGGCTGACTGTGAGGCCTAATCACCAGCACCATTGGTGAACCTCACCTGGGAGCAAATACGTGGTAGAAAGTCTAAAAAAAAAGAATGAACCTGCCTGATCCTACTTGTTCCTGCTGCTAATTCACCCTAGTTTATTTGGTAGATAGCCTGCATTCATCCTATGCTGGATTGTGAGTGTTGCTGATTCTGTAGGTGGGAATCAAGCAGAAAAGCCAGATACTGTGAATTACTGTGCACCCTGTGTTTGTTTGTGTGTGTGTGTGTGTGTGTGTGTGTGTTTCATATCCCCTGGTTCTGTTTGTCTGTTGGCACTGCTCTTAAGTGTCTATAAGCCTGACTTTAACCACAGTTAAGTCCATGCCAAACCTATCTCTGGTTTGGGTACCTACCAAGCTTACCTGATCTATAACTAGAAGCAGGAGGAAACTGCTAGGCTAGCACTGGCAAGCGTGCAAAATATGCCTGCCAAAAAGCCTTTCTTCATTTTTCAACAAAAGCAGGACAGAAGTGAGACATTGATTTTAGGAACTGTTAATGCCTTGGAGTTATTCTGTCATTTCCAGATTCCCAGAGTTTGTTGGAAAAGCTTAAAAGCTTAGAGCTCAGAAGATACAGTACATCTTTTAAAGTATTGAGCCTGTGTAACAAGTATCTTTTCATTTATAATTAAGGAAGACTAAGTCTTTCCCCATCAAATGTTTGTGCTAGACAATGCTAGGCACAATTTCATATTTATTGGAGATTTTATTGAAAAGATAGATATTTTTCTTTGCTAAAGTTATTAGGAAAATCTGAGCTTAAGAATGCCTTTGCAAGAGACACCTGGGAACATATATAAACGTCATAATTATTAAATTATTTGTTAATTAATAATTATTTATAAATAAAGAATACATTAAGAAACAATACAACCATTGTTAAAAATACAAAGTAAAAAAGTTTTATTTTGCCTTTAAGAATGAATAACTGAGATTTGTTGCAGCTCATTCCAGTATCATGGTGCAAAAGAAACCAGTCTTCCCCACTTCAGAGCTGGTATTGGGAAATTTTAAAGCCAGTCTCTGCTGTGATGTCGCATCATCAGAAGAGATTATGAGCTATGAACTCAACTGTGGGTGTTACATATCTCAGTGGCTCTGTCAGCAAAGCTGAGACAGCAGGTGAGCAACATGTTCAATACATTTTAGAGGGATGGTTCCTGTCTAACCAAAAAATACACACATAAATAAAAAAATTTGCCAGACTCTATTTAGATCAAACACAAAATGGAAAAGTCCATTACTTTTTTTGAGTTTAGAACTAAGCTCAAATAAAAAAGAAAACCCAGAAAAACCCTGGTTTGCAGAACACAGCACTTTAAAAAATAATTTTTATGCAGATGATACTAAGTCAGAAAAATAAATATTGACGTATCAGTAAAATCAAGTAGACCTAAGAGTAATCCTTGTAGAACACCTTGATCTGCTGTACAGGAGGCAGGGGTATGTTAAACATATGTGACTGGTCAAAGTGGAGTGTTTATTTATGGCATGTCTTATATTGTGTGGTTGTTTGGATTGCATGAATAGTGGAATTGCATAATAGCTTTATGCATTGCTCAGTTGTGCTTTTTTATTGATTTTATTAAAGTTAAATTTAATTGAATTGAATTGACGTGAATTATTTGCATCTTTGAATCATTTTCATTTGTTATTGTGGACTAAAACTCTACGATGACTGATCATAGAGCCAGAATTATCTGTTACTAATTATGGCCATGGCCCACATTTTACAAAATTTGCTGAGCACCTGGGATTTTTACGTACCTCTGCAGAGTATGAAGGTTGGATGACAGGAATCACCCTCTCAGATCCTCCCTCTCCACTCTTAAGTAGACCTTCTATTTAGTGTTGGATAAAGACAGGTAGACTAACAAACCCTCTAAAAGCGTATATTGTTTTAGAGTGACTGACATTATTTTTATGTTGTTTGAAAATGATTATTAATATTTTTTAACCTCAGCTACACAGCTGTGGTTGAACAATATTATTCTCCTTGAAGACAGACTGTATAGTTGTGAGTTTAGTAGTAATTCAAGAAAGTAGGACAGATAGGACAGTGTGGTTAAAGGTTTATGGCTGTTGAAGTCACAACCTTTATGCTTCAGACACACCTCAGCATTTTGTTTTGTGTTCGAGGGCATTTTGGTGTACATATGGTGCAATAATAACAGATATGCTAAAGCAGAGGAACTATTGCTTCAAGATGTCCTCATCAGACTTTTTTAAGAAGTTTATCACAGTGCTGCATATCTCTGCATGCAAGACACATCTGAGAGGTATTTTTTTATCATGTAATATGTCCATTTCAGTAAAAGGAAGATTTGCTGATGCTAGAGGTACAGCATTGTATGCACACACCTTTTGAACACTGTCAAACTATTCATAATTACTCGTTTTTGACCTATCGTCATCATGGTCACTTCACTTAAAAGATGGATAATTTGAGTAGAGAGAAGAGTAAGTAAGTGTTTGCTCAGGGACATGACAGCTGGAATAAAATATTTTCTTCATAATTTAGCTTCAGGGCAGCAGTATCTAACTAGAAGGGAGAGCACAGATGCTGTTGGGTGTGCATATGTGTGTCTATTAACAGTGATAGCTATACAGTTATCAGTGTGTCTGTGTTCCACTGAATGTGGGTCATTTTTCCAGCATGTTATCTCTGGATGAGTGTTACCTCCAGGCACTTTGACTTGAATACGGGAAGCACATGTTTAGTTTCGAGGGCTGTGACCTCCACAGCTGGGGGGTCAATTTAAATACGGTCCATGGTAGGGTCTGCTCCTCTGATCTGCAGAGAAATATCAAATGGTGCACAGCCAGCAGTCAGGTGACTGATGAACTCAACATATGACAAGGGAAGAGGGAAGTAAACAAAGTGCTCTCTATCCACATCAGATATAGCAAAATTAGCTTTCCACAGCTCACCTAATACTCACTTTATTTGCCTTGAGCTGCCTCTGCTGAAATTGAACACTGAAAGCCACTAGCGAATGCTTTAGAATATATATTTTTTTAAACCAAGAGGAACAGTTAGGTTTGACTCATTTAATTTTATTTTTTGACAATAGTGATAATGTGGATTTTTGTTTTGTACACTTTTTCTAGCGTGGCCACTGTCATCCCCAAAATATTTCGTACAATTTCTATAATTTGATTCTTGTGAGAAAAGAATAATAAAAAGGTTACTTTTTATTTAAAGCTAAAAGTAAAACCTTGTGAAAGACCCATCTCAGATTTTGAAAATCACAATGAAACGAAAATGCAACAATCTGGATAAGCTTGCATTGTATCCACTGAGGTTCGTGAATATTCGTACTGAAATCATGATCTTGGTTCATGACTGTGTGATCTCATTTTTAAGTGAAAATGATTCTGCTGTGTTAATGGATAGATCTACTGCATGGAACCAAGTGGGAGTCACATCACAGGCAGCATGCTCATGGAAATAAATTAAGTATGTAAAAGAGACCGAAGCAGAAAAAGAAAATATGCTGAATTGAGGAAACCCAAACTGTACTTGTACTAGTATAGAGAGGATGTACAGGGTGATATAATGTATGTAATCAGGTCTTGCAACATCTCAAATATTATTTATTAAAATAAAACTGTGAAGGCCAACTGCTAAATATAAATCTATCTATGGGGGAGTAAATGAGTAAAAGTTGGTCAAATAAAACCCAGCACTATAGAATTGCTCTGCACATTTCTTCAGCGCATGTTGCGCTACCCGCTGTAATGAAATGTTAAATGTCGAGCAGCAGTTGGGGTAAAAATAAAAAAAGCATATTCTTAGGGCCTCAGCAGATTCATAGTCAGGGTGAACCATGGAATTATTCATGAGCCTGACAGACAGTAATAGCACCATCATGTCAAGTTGTCCTCAAGTACCACACAGGACTGAAGGAAGGTCTTAGCTGGAAGTGGTTTGAGGAAAGTCTTTTGAATAGCAATGGATTAGAGAAGGTCTCAGAGTTTTTGGGTAGAGTCATCATCTGACTGCAGGTGAGCTGTGTATTAACAAAGTTTTTATAATCATTTCCATGCACACAGGAAAATGTTTTGTCAAAGCTTAAGGGCAGAGACTCCCGACCCGACATCAAACAACAAGCAGACTATTGTTGGCTCAGCTCAATTGTGCCTTCCGCGCCCGAACACACTGCAAAGACTACTGCCAAATGTTAACTAGCATGTGAAAGGAAATAACTCTCCAAATCAGCCCGTGGCAGGACTCTGTAAATGTCCTGTTATGTCGTAAAGAGCAGGCCTCCTGGAATTATGTTTATCAGTTGGTCTTCGTTTCCTTGATTTAAGATGGTCATTTCAGAGTAAAATACTTTTTTACTTGAATCTACAGAAGGCATAAAGCTGAAAAATGAAAAATGAGGGCCTCGACTACTAGAGTAAGATGGTTTTCCTAAGAATAGTGATGAATCGAGTGGGAATAGTCCATTTGTCAGTCTTCATGTTTTGTGCAGATAAATGTATCCTTAACGCTTAAGGAGCTACACTATGATCACAGATACTGTATGTAACCCAGACTCTTGTGGTAGAGAGCAGACACCTTGACAGAAAGCAGATTTCATCCCACCCCAGGGGACCTCCAAAGCACCTTGGACAATGATCATCTATTCAAAAGCAGTGTTGCACTTTCCAGACTGGGAGCAGACACTGATGAAAAAATGTGGCAGTAATAATCAAAAGAGGCAAAGCTCTCAAGGACATAAACAGCCCACCTAATGTGACCTAGAAGGAAATGTGATGGATAGCAGAGTGCAGGAATTGGCCAGGATTAATCTGTTAGGTGGGATGAGATGGTGCCAATACCAGACCAAAGCATTATTATTGTAACTTACTGTAGGTAACTGGCAGTGAGCACTGTTATCAGAGACACAATGTAATGGACGTTGTTGTCCAGTCTGTGCTATAGACTATACCTAGTATAATTGTATTATTATTGTATTTTTGTTTGGGATGTCACTCCTTTAAAAAAATAATCTAATGGACGCAGACCAACTCAGGTTGTCTGATTTAGATGACAGGTCAAAGACAACACAGAATATGGTGGCTATTGTTCCCCTTGGCCAGCCCCTAGAAACCCTGCTGGCAACATAAAAAGTAAAACAAAATGATCTTCCATAAATACATCCATAAAATGCACACTTAACTTTATCGGAGGGACTGAACTTGAACAAATGACTCAGCTGTCATTTACAATGTAACTGCAAGTCTAAGGTGCTGTTGTTGTTGAGAGCTGTGATCTATCAACAGATCTGTCAGAGTTAAGAGGACGTGAAGGAGTTCACAGCACTGTTAGAGTCGCACAAACACAGAAGGCTTCAAAGCCAAATGGGAGGGCATCTGGATGTCATATCATTTATTCTGTGGCTTGGGTTCCCCTTAGATTATGTGGCTTGGTTTTGTAATTTAATTTATGAATGCCTGGTTTGGTCTTCCATTTGTTTCATCTGTTTCAGATTTGGACCACTGAAGACATCTACTGCGGAGCTAGAAGATATATTTAAATCCCTTGGAAACTGTAGGACCTAGCCAATCTTTAAATTGAGCCAGCTACTAAGATCGATCAGCCTATTCACATTATCAGAAGCCAGAGTGTCTCTCTTTTTTCGGATGATGTTTCCTTCTTTTGTTTTTATGTAATGAGGTTTCAGATTTCTCAAAAGAATCCAGGTTGATGTGCTTGTTATACATTTTCACTACATGTTCTTTTTTGCGATGAAGTATTCCCAGGGAGGTGGTTAACCAAAAAAAAAAAAAAAATATTTACAGATTTTTGTCAAAGGACTTAGGACTGAGAGCCACAATAGAGCATTCACAAATGAACTGTATGTCCTAAAAATATGATTTCTTTCAATTGAACTGCAAAGTCAACTATGTTTTGTAGTAATTGAAGATCATATTTGCTACTGGTTTACATTTTCTAGTAACACAATGACAATTAATGTAAGTGGAAAGTTACAAACACGATTATACTAAATGTATTACTGAAATGTTCAAAGACAATGTCTTTTCTGCCAAAATATTTTTAAAAATTGTAAAACCATGTCTTTTATGATTGTGTTTAGACACCATCTAGTTTCAGTATTTCAGAAACTGCTGATCTACTGGCATCTCAACACACAATTCTCCCTAAGTAATGGCCCTTTTAATAGCACAGTCATAGAAGGCCGTTATGCCAATGAGACCCCCCCGGAACCATGACAGGCCTTGACTAATTGTGTTAAATTAACAAAAAACTGGTTGTCGACGTCTTGTGTGTGAGAATGCAAGGATTTAAGACTTATGTTAGAGTAGTTGTTGTTGACTGACTTGTTGTTACATCGGCTCTACTCCCACTTTTTCAGGAAGATTGAGAACCAGACACTCAGTGGAGTTAAATATCATCAACATTTTTAACGCTGTATGATCGGTCTGTTGCGTTCTTTACATGCACCATACAGCACCCCTTCCTTGCCAGTGTTAGTACCAGATCAGCTTGGGCTGCCCAAACACATTCACATTCCACAGTGTCAGATATTGACACTCTTAAGGCATCAAATTGTGCTGCTTTCTACGTCCTTTGGTGAAACATACTGATGCCAGAGGCGCCCTTTGTTGTTGGTCGCTCCAGGAGTGTCACTATTTGACACCCGTCTGGTATTGATGCTGCAGCTGCACTTTGGCATCAGCATGAGACACTCCAGGCACATCACCTTTTAATGCCCCAGGAACAACTTTATATACACAAAAAATTACAATAGGATTAGGGAAAACAACATCAGGGTAATGTAAAAGGTATTTTTTTATATTTCCTGCACTTAAAGCTCCTTAATCGCCTGCATGTAACAAAAAGGAACTGGACAAACCCGCACTTTGAAACGCTGAAACTAACCTGAAACTAAATACATGTACAGTATATATGCTTACAATATAGACATCAAGTCTATTAATATTAAGAGAAAATAATCTGAAATGTCAGACTACCCACGGCGAGTTCCAATTTTTTGCCCTATTGGATTTAAAACAAAGTTATTAAACTTACATTTGTTTTTTATAGTTTAGTTTTTTTCTCTCGATAAACTAAATATATGAAAATAGCACAATAATAAATTGTCTTTCATAACTGATTTTATCTTAATTCGTAGGAATATTCTGTTGCATACACTGACAGTATAAGTTAAAAGACGAACATCCTATAGGTTTTTACAGAATGGATTATTTCTGTAAAATATATTATTATTAATTCTCTCCTTATGTTAGTTGGCCTTTACTTGGAAATGACCAATGGAAAGTTTTGCTTTGCTGTGCAGGACATAAATAACCAAAAACGTTTTTGTGCACATTCATGTGCACTCACAACCTCTACCATCTTCCCACTGCAACACTGCATCTCTAGGGTTTACAGAAAATGGTGTGAAAAATAAAATCTCCAGTAAGCATCAGTTCTCTGGGAAAAAAATGCCTTGTAGATGCCAGTGGTCAGAGGAGAATGGCCAGACTAGGTCAACCTGATAGAGAGGCAACTGTAAGTCAAATGACCCATTAAAATCACGGTTTGTTGAAAAGCGTTTCTGAATCAAAACATGAACTTTAAATTCTGCTGCGACACTTGGATTGTATTGTTGGGTCAGAATTTGATGCAAACAACATGAAACAAAAGTCAGTTCTGCATTATTCAGGCTGCAGCTGGTGGTGTAATGGTGAGGGGGATCTTTCTTGTGATACTTTGAGGCACCAAATCAACATTGTAGCTTTTTTAATAGCAACTTCGAGCATGATAATTGTGCCATCACGAATCTGAAATCATCTCAAACCAGTTATCACAAATGTTCACTGTACTAAATGGTCTCCAAACTCACCAGATCACAATCTAATAGGGCACCTTCAGAATGTGGTGGAATGGGAAATTTTTATCCTGGATGGAAGGTGAGAAATCTGCAGCAATTGCTTTAAGGATGTATCAAATTGTCTAAGGGATTTTGCCCGCACCTTGTTGAATGTATGCCAAAAAGAATTAGGGCAGTTCTGAAGGCAAAAGAGGTTCAAACCCGGTACTAGCAAGGTCTACCTCATGAAGTGGTCAGTGAGTGTAGAACAGATCTTGTTGTGACTGTGCTTTAACTGTTACTATCAGGCAAAACCTTCCCGCTGAACACGAAATATCATAATCTCACAAGCATGATGCCTTAAAATCAGTAAGCATATCCACATACATTGGTATCTGCAGCATGTGCAGGCCCCACACACATACAGTACACTTGTACAGTCACATTATTCACTGTATGCCTCAAAAGCTGACACACTTTAGCATCTTTTGCACCTCTCTTCCTCTATCAGCAGAAACTCGGCTGTGGGATGAGATGTGAGCAACCATGATTTCTCTAGCTTGGATAGTTCCAGCCTCCCCCACATGCAGTTATTAACACCCCAGCTACTGCTGAAATGGACAGAGGCCAGATTCCAGCTCAGCACACCAAGGATCAATGTATCACTTAAAATAAGCCTTGTACAAAAGTCGACCTTTTGAAAATAGCACTGTATGATGTTTAATTAAAGACAGAGGGACTGTAGCTGCATCCATGGACAGCAGCTAGTGACCACACCATTCAAAATATCTAGGTCACTACAGTGGCTTTGCTCCTTAGAAAGTTCAAATGAATTCATTAAATCTAAGACACTTGTTAGGTCAAGCCCCGAGAGCTAAGGTGTCTTCAGGTGAGGTAGAACCCCCCCAAGCATCAGCAGCTTTCTGCATAAATGCTGCACAGAAATGGCTAATGTGAGGTCTGTGGATAGTCTGTGGCCTTATTAAATATTTAATTACACATTTAGAGTCTTTTGGCCACGTGCTGAATTAGTCATGTCTGATAATAGTGTGCCATGCAGATGACAGGGCTCTGCAGTCTCAAGAGCCCTGCAGCGCAACCTGCTTGTCCATATTAGCTAATAGAAAAAAGAAGTTTAGTGTTGCAGTTTGTGTGATAGAAAACAACACGGACCTGAACATGAAAGCCTGAAGAGCGTCTGTAGCTGCATTTAAAGAAATTATGCTTGTTTGCTGTAAAACCTGGTCACAAAGGAAAATCGATATCAATTTCATCTATGTGCTGACAGTACAGAGATAGCTCCAGGATGTGTTTAGCCTGTTGAAGCCCAGCACAGGAGATGGAGGCAAACAGAAGTGATAGTCGTGCTCTGTCATTAGGCCCAAAAAAAAAAAAAGGAACCCACAACTCTAATGCTGTCCTCACATAATGTTATCTTGTTTGCCAGAAAGATAGCCTTCAATAAATCAAATAGCTTTGTCCCTTTTCTGAGTGCACATTTTATGCACTCTAATGTTCGGTGTCAATAAGGGACATAGATTTGAGTGTCCTCCTGTGGAGTGAAGCTCAAAGTAACTGTAGAGGTTGAGATGGTGCACTTGCTCTAAGTGTAGCTTCAATCACACTAGTTGGACTGGGCCTGTGTCATCTGTGTGGCAGAGAAAATTGGTTCATGTGTGTTGTGAAAAGATTCTATTTTTTGATCTTAAAGATCCAGTTGCTGCCAGTTTCTCACAAAAGACTTTTCTAAATGTGCTTGATATTTATGACTGACACCAGTGACTGAAACATTCCCAACTGAGAGAGTAACTACAGCTTTACCTGCTGGCTTTATTTCAACAAGGTTATTTTAACTTTGTAGATTTTATAGTCTGTATTGTACTACTCATCCAGGATGTTCTTGCTTTTTTATATTTTAATTGAAAACCAAATTATTTATGTAACATACAGTCTGCTGGTTGCTGCCATTATTTTTCATGCACAAAAAAATCCACAAATTTCTCCAAAACTAAAAGAACATTGGTAAAGGTTTTCAATAAGAGGGAAGTGTTTTGCGTGCTGCTTTCATGTTTCTCTAATCTGTTTTCTAATGAGTTTGAGTTTAGCATTTACAGTGCCATGAATACATCCAATTTTTAAAAAAATTAAACTCTGAGTGGGAAAGCACCCAATGCCATTAGTAATTAGTTTTTACACTTACAATTTTTTGCCCTTCTATCCAAAGTGACCTACATGTTAGTAGCAGACTATAAGGAAAACTTTGATTCAGTGTCTTGCCCAAAAACACATGTAGTCAAGGGGCACAGGTGTTGAACCACTGACCCTGTGGTTCAAGGACGAATCCAACTGGACAAACACCTGAGCAGCGGTGACCCTTTTTTTTCAATTTGTTTAATTGAGGGGTCAAAACACATTTTCAGACTCATCCTAAAATAACTCCTAAAGGGATCATCACCCAGGTGAAACTCCTGGACAAGTTGGTGGTATCCCTCCCCTTTGTGACTCTCGTACTCACATCGGCCTCTGTTTCTGTGTTTCACCCTCAACCAGAGCCACAACAGGTACCTTTTGCTTGATGTTCTCTAAACTATAAGTGTTTGGAGATGCTGACCTATGGCTTTTAATTATTAAACCCAATTATTCTGTTGTTGAAAAAAAAATAGCTTTTTTATTGTTTCAGCCCTAAGAAGGCAGTGTGGTGCGCTGCACATTTTGTGTTCTGTGTTTGTCATACTTACAGGCTGACAAGAACAGATAATGAGCCATTAAATAGCTGAGGGTGAACCACAACTCTGCATGAAGCTGTTTATGACATATTCTAATCCCACTGTAGAGCAGAGAACAAAAAGGAAATGAGATTCAAGATATATTGAAACAGGAAGTTCTGTAAAGTAAGTGACAGACAACAACACAGGCTATGGTCAGTACAATGACCAGCTAATGGTGAGTAGGACCCTGCTAGGGTAGTTTGTCTATTAAAAACTAAAAGGAATTTATCCTGGTCTTTGTTCCCTTCTGAGACAAGAGGCAGACTGTCACCTGAGAATGTTATCTGGATCACCACAGATTCAACAAGGTTTGTCATGTCCTGGGCTGGTGACAACAAATACTTCTTTGAACTGTTTGTGATAGAGCTTATCCACACTGTATGAAATATGACAAACTTGGAGGGGAGAGAACTGGGAAAGTGTGGATTGGACAGGCATCCAAGCACAGGCAGGCCTGTTCATCCTGTCTGGTTTATGCACATCCAGAAGAAAATCCACTTGATGGCTTGCTGTCTAGTGTCTTGACAGAAGACAATCAAGTTAACTGGTGTCAAGTTGACAAGCTGGCAGTGACTCCAGTTGTTTGGAACAAGCAGCTAAACAAAGTTAGGCTTGAGTATATTTGGACAGAGAGGCGTTTTTCCCACAGTGAATGAAACATCCCCAAGTACCTACAGTATGGTGAATATTGACAGATTTAATTTAAGGCTTTGTTAAAAACATTGAATGAACTGTATAGAAACTACAGATATTTTATTCACAGAGCCCCAATTTTTGGTGGATGATAAATTCTTGGACAGTTAGCTGCTCAGCTGTGCAAAAATATGTATATTATTTTCTCTTAGCACACTGGTGAACTCATCCAAAAATGTCAGAAGACTGGAAGACCATAGAAAATAACTGCAATAGATGACAGAAGAATTACTTTCCTGGTGAAGAAAAACCCCTTTACAACAGTTGCCTAGATCAAGAACGCATTCCAACCTTCATTCTGCAACGACATCCAGCAGACAGATGAGACTGACTTAACCTTGTATCAGATAAATAGGAAGAAAAGAGTTTGGAGAATGAAATAAACTGTCCATGATAGTCTAGATATTGTAGGAGATGAATATCTGGTTTCTTTCAGAGTGCAGTGCTTTTTCACACAGTACATGTCCTGTAAACCTGGAGCCCGGTGTGATGCCACGATCAGCTACGTATGCTGTGTGCACAAGTACACAAGCGAACCTGCTACTGAAGAGAAAATAAAGGGGCATTATGTTGGGATGCATTAGGCCGCAGGTTCAAATCCCACTCATTTGCCAAGGGCAACCTTGGTTCTGCTCCCAAGCCTGGGTAAAAACAAGAGGGTTATAGCAGGAGGTGAATCCAGTATACAAACTCTATCACTGTGCTGAACATGTTCTGCTGTGGGGACCCTTGAAGGTACAAGCCAAAAGCTGTTGGTCTTTGATTTTATGTACCGTGTCCAAGAGCTGCTTTGGAAAAGAATGGTGGTTCAGTGGGTCAGTTACAAAGACCAAACTTCCCTCAGCACCACTGAACAGGACAGGGCTTGATTTGCCTTCACACAGATTAACAAGAAGAAGAAGAAAAAGAGAAGAAAGCACTTCTGATGGGCCTGCACAGAGACGAGACTGTGGGGACTCAGGAAGGACAAGAAGCCTAAAACTGTCCTGGACTACAACAGGGAAAATGGGGCTTGGCAAAAGTTTTGCTACAGTGTGTTTTTTTATGCCTGAAGTCTCATGTTCTACTTGTTTTGCGCACAGTAAGCCAAGGTGTTGAAATGCTTTTGTGGCATTTCTAACATGTAATATTTCACGTTACGATTTTAATGTCCATGGAAAGAATTCAAGCGAACCCTTTCCAATTACCTTGTTTTCTGCATTAACTGGTCATAAAATGGGGTCTGGTCTCAAACTGTGCTCAATGACACACATGGCAGCCTACATGCTTCATGTATTTTTGGATGAAGGCAAATCCAGTCTGCAATTTGAAAAAGACATACATGAAAAGAAGCTTCTTCCTGTAAAAGGTTTACCTTTTTATCGTTTTAACTGTTACTTAGTGAGGTTCAGAAGTTAGTTGCATTCCTGGTTGAATAGTTTGATTCAGGCCCTTTCTTGAATAACATTATAGAAGCCTGTTCAGCCTGTTCAGTTCTAGAGGGTTTAAATATAAATGTCCTATCTTTATGTTGGCACGGGGTTGTAGAATATTTATGAACTATTTTGCAGCAAGAAATTGTGCACTGATTTGTATACTGCACATGATGGATGGATTACTGAACGGGCCTAACCGTGCACAGGCCCAGCAATGTTGAAAGGACCCAAAAGGCCTGAAAAAGGGGCACAAAATGTTCAAAAATAGACACAAAATGTCCAGACAGAGACACTAAACATCCAAAAACAGACACCAAATGTCCAACAATACAAACAACATGGCCAGAGGAACAAAGCATGTATGAGAACATGTATATTACAAACATAGAGATTCCCAAAAAATCCAGTAATATACATAGAAGTGTATAGGAGCTTTCTGTCTGGTGATGGGTCATTACTGTACGAAATGTTGCTGCTCACATGTCTGCAGCACTAGTGAACATGGAACATGTGGTACTTTCTTAAGAATCTCACTACAGCTTCTGACCTTTTAGTTTTAGTTAAGTATTTTGATCTGAGAATATTGTGGCATAAGACTTCATTGCTAGTAACCCTGGTCTCTAGTCTAAAAAAAATGAATGAATGAATATGTTCTTGAACATTATAATAACGGTTTATTATGGCAAATGTTTAATTAAAGTTTGTCATTTTAATCCAGTACCTTGTTGCCAAAGTAGCTTCAGATAATATTGCAGCAAGTATTGCCATTCGTTATTATAATAAAATTAGTTATTACGCTAGCTCAAGCCCAAGCAAACAGCCTAACAAACACAGGGTACACATGATACAGTTTTTATTTGATTTATATGTGTGGGTGAGTGTGAGTTAAAGAACACGTCTGTGTGAGTGAGCAGACAAAGGATTAGGATACATATTGGGAAGCTTGAGTGAGTTTCCAACCTGGCATCTAAGAACCACTTTATTTGTTTTCAACACTGAGATCTCAGTGTGGTGAAATACAGATGTGTCTGTCAGACTTTACAATGAGCGCAGCAGATTTTTATTCTGAGCTTATTTTGCTTTTTTTTTTTACTGATATCCAAGCATTTAACAATAAAATGCAAGATGATGAAGATGTATGCTGTGAATTTGTGGACAGTGATTTCTGCTGCTCATGACATGGCCTGACTCATGGTCATGGTTTTCTCTAGGGTATGCATGGCGTAACTTTTGTCACCTGCCCAAGTCTGCCAGGCTCTGAGTAGATGCTACATACATATGCATGTCACCCAAAAATCTGGGTCGGTGTAGACCACCTATGTGACTGCATGTAAACCAAAAAAGAAAACTGGATGCTAGTTTCAAAGGTTTGTACTCTTTATTTCAACATCCTTAAAACTCAAGTTAGCACCCTTCAGTGGCCATTACCTGTTGTCATTGGCTGATTCTATCCTGTGGTTGGGGAGCAGCTGTAGCACAGGTAGTAAGGCAGTGGTTCAATATCACTGTCCCTCCTCACTATGTGTCGAAATGTCTTTCGGCAAGACACGGAACCTCAAGTTGCTCCCGGTGGACCAGTTGAGCACCTTGCATGGCAGCCATCGCCATCGGTGTATGAATGTGTTTGTGAGTGGGTAACTGAAAAGCTTCATTGTAAAGTACATTGGACAAAAGCTCTATATAAACAGGCATTTACCATTTACTGTGTTGTCTCAGCCACCCATTCACAACAACATTTTACTACTGAGAGCATTTGAAATGCATCGTCTAATCCCACCCTATGCCTGTAATAGTTTCTGTGACAGATGTCGCCCAATTTGTCACACACCTGATTATAGGTGACCTACCAAACCATAACTATGAATAATAACTCATTCATCATTCAGGGGCATCACATGATCGAATCAGATGGTTAGGGAAGCTAATTTAAAATTGTAGCTGTAACTATGCAGCACTGGAATACAGCAAAGCTACGTAAAGGACAGGTGTAGCTAAAGCTAATACTATAACCTACTTTAAAAAAGACCAAACTGAAAGTCAAAATGTAAAAAATATCAGTTACCAGCAGACTCAGACCTTACGGTAAATATATATAAAAATATATAAAACCAAAAATCAACAATATGCTCGCAAAGGGAAAGTATTAGGGATTGTCAGCTTTGTTTTTGTTCGCAGTGGCCATCAGTCAGACATTGACTGCAACTTCTAGTAACTAGAGTCGAGGTGGATGTAATGCCCAAAGCATCTGGTAATAAATAGCATTCACTATTAATCATCAGCTGAAGCCTAATTTATTCAAGTTTAGTTTAACAAATTCAGACTGAAAACAGTAAAACCGATAATAAATGTTTTACACAGGTGACAATCCAGCTTCCTGGACCCTAAAAAACTAATGTAAAAAAGTTTATCCATATTACTAAACACATGTGCTCAACCTGGTGATTTGTGACCTCTGGTGTCTCTGTTGCCTGGTTGTTAATCCAGTCTAGTTCCAAAGGATATGAAAAGGCAGGTCAAAATAAACCTTTCCATGATTCCAAACGTGGTACAGCCTGTGAAATGCAGGATCACATCTGTCCAGAGCAGCAGAAACATCCCTGCATCACCACAGTGAGGTCATAAAATCATGTCACATCATAAAGCATGTCGCTAATTAAACGCAATGTGCCTAAAACTACAGCTTTGTTTTCACTGCAAAAATAGCCAGATGGGAAAAATTTACATTCCAGCTTTTGTACTATTTTTAAATGCTCTCAGGGTGCGATATTCATTCATGACAATCATTTATGAATGTTGTTATTTCCTATGTGTCAGGGTGACGAATTAAGAGATGGGGTGTTTCTTTTAAATGCTCTTTTATTAGTTCAGCTGCTAACACAGCTGCTTCCCTCTCGCACTCGTCTTCGTGCTCTCTCTCGGTGCTCTTGGACTCTGGCTGAACATAATTCCAACATAAAAGGCTTCAGAAAATGCACTCTCAGCCCCCTGTAAATGCAATTAATGACGAGGCTGCAAAAGACTTTGATTGTGCCAAGAATTTGATTGCTTCATGGGTGCAGCAAAGGAAAAAAAAAAAAGGATGTTGGCAAGCATTTCAGGATACATAGCGGTATATTCTGCAGCTTGAAGTGAAAATTACCTCAATTATGTTTGCAAACATAATCAGACGTAATAGTACTAAAGAAAAGGTTTAGAACCATCAATGCTTCAATCATTCAGTTCCATCCCAGCATGAAATATGCATATGTGAAACAGCTTGTTCCTACCCCTGATTGCTCTGTTTGCTGGATGGTTTAGAGGTGGGTTCCTGCACGCACGTGTCTTCATGTGCACTTGTACATGCCTGTTTGCTTTTGATTGAAGCAGAGACAACGAAAGCAAAGGTGGGGGATGTGTAACTGTTTGCGCTCTCGCCTGTAGAAGCCCCTCAGGTCTTTCTGGGATTCCCAGCTGCTGTAAAACCCAGAGACAACGGTAAATGATATATGGACTGTACAGCTTGTATATATGTGGGTGTGTGTTTGCGTGGAAGAAGGGCAGTGACTGAGTACATATGAGCAGCTCGAAGAGACTGTGAGACTATGGGAATCCATGCAGACTTACTGTCATTGGCTGTGCAGGAGGATTCAGGATCAATCAATCTCATTTATAATGTAGGCATTATCTATGCCTACAATATAATATTATTTATATTGTGACATTAAGGCTACCAATGAATGTCTACTTTAAATTACCTCAGAAGCTATCAAATACTGTTCAGTACATTTACCTCCAAATCCCAAATTTATGTGTATTACTAAATGAAATTTCAGGAGGTAAGTGACATATGTACATGTTTATTATTTGGTATTTAGACGCTATTTAGTCACTAAATTAAGTTTTCCCAGCTTTATTGGAATTGTTTGTTGATATGTGACATACGTAGCTGCCATGATTTTATTTAAAGCACTTTTAGGGTTTGTTTTCTAGAAGAAAGAAACGTTTTTGAAGCTAAAGGCTTAAATCGCAGTTAAATTAATGAGACAAAAGCTCAAGGTTTAGCTGAGGTCAAAGGCTGGCAAAGACACAGGCAGATGAACAGAAATGAAAGCTGAGATCTGTAGCAAGCACCAACTGTCGTGCATGGGGTGGAATAGTTGATAGATTTGTACGACACTTTATAATATCTAACTTGGAATCGAGGAGAATCAATGTTACTTTCCTTAGGAGGGATTGGTGAAGTGTGGGAGGTTTGATTGACAGCACAAGCGATGTAGTGGAAGTTTGCTCTTAAACTGTTCTTAAACACGTGTTCTTAAACTCTTAGGTTGGTGATCGGTGAAGCCTCCTTCACAGGTGGCCGAGCCCGGCCTTGTTACGTGCCAGAGTAGGTGGCACTGTGGTTTTTGTACCTCTAGTTTCTTTTCAAGGTGTTGAGCCTCCACATTTAAACTTTACTGATCCACACCCGTTGGCTGTGTGAACTAATCTGTTGCCAAAGCTCTCTACAAAAGGGGTCACCTCTTAGCCACGACTTTCTCTTTTTGCAAGCTCTCTGCCTGTTGTGCCAATTTGTGTGTTGGGAGGTGTTTGTAGCAGGCTATATTTCCTCCTTCAGGCTTTACGCAGGAGCAGATATGCCCTGTGTTGTTTTATTAATTTCTTCAATTTGGCAAAACCTCATGGTCCTGTTCTCCCCCACTTACTCAACTGGTTTTATGAAACACAGTGAATAAACTATATGTCTCCCAGTCTGTCTTGCTATCTTCTTACATTTTTTTGTCATGTGTGACAACAAACACCCCCCCTTGATCTATTTCAGGAGTGAGCAGGAGTTGCTGACCTAGTTACTTGCCCCCCAGATCGCTCCGTGTGGAGGTTTTACAGGTTTGTGCAACTGGAAGGAGACCCTGGGGTAGACCCAAAACATACTGCAGAGATCTAATTTCTCCTGGGGACCCTGCTGGATCCCCCATGATGAGCAGGACAGCATGGCTTAGGAGAGACCTGTTTGTGCTAACTTGCTGAATTTGCTGCCGTCAATACCCAATTCTGCATAAGTGGAAAGGGTTAGATGGATTGACAGATGGGTAGTTGACAGTAATAATGCTGAAAAATTATAAGGTTGTTGGTACTTAATTTGAAATTCTGAGGAAAATTGTCAGAATGTTGAACTTGATTATATTGTTTGCTCATTTTTTTAAATACTGCTATTAAAATATAAAAAGAAGACTTTTAACAGGGTCAGATAATTTATTCATATAGTATATATTTAATTAAATGTGTTATATATTTAGTTAGATAGATTACTATATAAAGCAAGGGGATCAAGGTAACAAAGTGCTGAACAGGACAGGGCTGCACACTGTAGAGCTGTCCATGGTCCTGATCCTTTGGAGCACAACGGGAAAAGTCCTACCGATCATATGTGATGCCTCATTAATAATTTAACTTATTTTTTTCATTCATTCAACATTGTTCATTTGTAATTTCAGGGATATGGTACTTGCTGCCCCGCTGGAAAAGTTTTCCAGGATACTTGAGAGTGAAGCCATTGTTATTTTTTTTTACCCTGTGTGAGCTGTGTGAAGATTCTCTGAGGGGGAGATGATCATATCCAGCCAGTGGTTATGAATGTATTTGGAAACAAATGTATGAAAAAAACTATATTAAAAGATCTTAAAGAACTTTGCTTCTGATTTGTGCAATGTTTTTAATCACACATAAACTAACATGTCTTTTATACACGGTAATTGTTGGAATGATTAACACAGTTCTTATGCTGGAATGCAGAGTTTGGTGATTGCCAAACATCACGCTTTTCATTCAATCCAAAAAGTTCTACTTTGGTCTCATCCGTCCCCAGAAACTTCCATCAGCTCAAAGGTGCTGTTTCAGTGGCATCTGGACAGGCTCCAGGCTCTTGAAGATATTTCTTCTCTCATCTGAAAAGCTCCATCACTTCTCACTAATGACGGGAATTCCAGGTCTTTGTGGCAAGCCAGATCATTTGGCTCAGCTCAGCAATGAGGGTCGACTCTTTCGGCTCCCAATCCGCTCTTCATTTAGTACAACTTCTGGCTTTTAAAATTCAGAAAAATTCATCAATTTTTGACCTATTATTTGTACGTGTGTACCTATATCAATTAATTTTTTCAGTTTATTTATACTAAGCTTTTAACTTAATTTAAAATTTTATTTTTAGCATAAAAACATGAATGTAAAAACGTTATATTAACGGTGTTTTGAAAGCCACATCTATAGAGATGTCATATCATATTATGCTTTCATAATTCTAATGTTACTGTGAGGTCTAATGTCATTGTTTTATTTTAAAAAATAACAATAAAAATAAGGAGGTATGTGTGTGTATATATATATATATGTGTGTGTGTGTGTGTGTGTGTGTGTGTGTATCTTTTATTGCTTTTGCAAAGCAGACTGCCCCCCTTTCCCCTTTTTAACCTGATAATATGACCCTTGCATTGATGGGTTGTAGGGCAAGCACACAGCCTGAGCAATGTGGTACAAAGATCAGCCTGTCATCCAAAAAATAAATAAAAACTACGTCCCATTGTTCATCTAAAGGATGCAAGTCATAGCCAACTCATTTGCGAGTGACATCACTAGTTGTGACTGGACAGAGGTGGCAGGCAGATAAACTCTGTGGGGTTTTAATGGTCGCCCATGGGTTCTTGCTCCACCTGGTACTCATGTGTTGTGGATGACTGTAACACCATGTCAGGAGTGGTGAAACAGCATGGTAAGTGGGGGACAGCTGGTGTTTCAGGCCACCTCTCCTGCTCAAAGAGCATCATTTGTGGATGACCCACTCCCCCTTTTTCAAACCATCGCTCTTCTGTGCAGAACGTGGACATCATCGTCATCTACTGAGCAACCCTTGTCTTCCAAATGCAGATGAGCCTTGCCCTGAAGAGCTGGCGCCCAGGTTTGTGAAGCAGTTGTTTTGTTTCACGATAAATCTGTACCTTCCCTGCTGCATTGGACTGTATGTAATACACGGACGCAGAAGCTTGTCGGAGATAAAACACACAGACATAAGCAGAGCAGTGGGCTGATGGGTTTGAAATGAATGGGGTTGCATTGTTCTTTTCTTCTCCTCTGCCTTTTTTTTTTGTAGATTTGGCAAAACCCATGTTTGAAAACCACAGGTTTGAAGTGCTTCCATAATGCATTTGTGGTCTTTCTCTTTTACCTCCACCGTACAGGCACGTTCACAGACACAGTGGTTCTGGGTTCTGGGTTCTGGGTTCTGATGACTGATGACAGCCTCCTTTCAGTAGTGTTCTGCTGTATCCACCCGATCCTAGGAACACTATAGATGGGCAGTAATGTTCTTTTTAGGCACTAGTGGCTGCCTCGTTCAACCTCTGCCATGCACATAACTACAAAAGAGAGGCCTTTAATTTCCTAGCATTGAACCTCTCCAGAATTTCACACCTTGTTCTTTGTCTGATCTTTGTTGGTTAATATCTTTTAAAAATTCATTTGTAAACATTTCCAGCCTGGTCACATCAAGATCTCTTCTTATAAGTTTTTTAGAAATCTTCTTTGTTCTAGCCATGGCACACATCTACAAACTTGTGATGAAAAGATGTCTCTTTTAAATAAAGCATGGCCTCATGACTAACACTTGATTGTCGTCGTATTAAGTGAACAACCTGATTCTAATTTCCCCTTCAAATTACTTGAATATCCTAGAGGTTGACATACTTTTGCCAGACAAACCTGGTCATTTCTTAAATTTGGGTTCCTTTTACAAAAGGACTTACATGAAAATCTGGTCAACTTTTGTGTAAAATTTATGCAGACACGTCTAAAAATCTGCCAGTATAAATATTTAAATTTTTCAAGTTACAATTTCTGACTTTTGGTGAATTTAATCCTGCTGCACAAGTCCTGTTTGGCAGTGATTTCCACTTTGTTTGTCACTTTATGCATGGGTGATCTACGATTGTCAGTGTACATTTCAAGTTTGGCCTAGGTTCAAATTCTGCTCAAGGCCTTAAAGCTGGCTTGGTCAGACATCTCAGTAATTATTTCATGTAGGTCAACACAACGTCTTCGAGAGACACGCACAACTGTAAACCTACTGCTATGGGAATAGTCATCAATAACACTTTAAGTAACAAAATACTTAATGTTTAGGAAGTACAGCACACTTTAAGCGTGGCAAATAATTAAATAAAGTAATTAAAATTTCTAATGAAGTTATTGTACATCAACGGTGTACACAAAGGTCCCAAGAGGTCTATTTTGCTACTGATATTATTCATGTTTGTCTGTGTTAAAACACATTGTACGTCTTAATTGCATAATTATTACAAAATTCCTGAATAATTACTAAAATATTATCACTTTTAAGAAAATTTATTACTAAGGCTTCTCCGATCTTAAGGTTCTGTATTTCTGTTTTTAATGATCATATACAGTTTCTCAGCTATAGTGAAGTAGAAATAATTCATGCTTCCGCTACATGAATCATGTTCCTAAAATAATGTGAATTTATTCATATCACACAACTAGTTAAAATCCTAAACCTGTATCTAGCTGATATTCCATCACTCAGGTAATGATCAGATATTGGTTGTGTCTAAAAAAAAAAAAAAAGCCCCTCCATGCCCCTGGGTGTTATACTGTAATAGTTACTATGTGAGTTGCTTTGGATAAAACCGTCTGCCAAATGACTAAATGGAAATGGAAATTGAAATTTAGGTAGTACATTATTTTGCTGTTTTTGCTCATTTCCAATTTTAAATGCCCTAAACTTTTTTAATTTACAAATAAGCCTCTCTACTATGTGTAATTTGGAGTTAAATAGTCCTCAGATGTCTAGTAGAAACGCTGCTGCACACATTTTACTGATTTTATACTTTGCCAATATGACTTCTTAACATTTTCTCACTGTGTGGTGAATGTAGGTGGTGCCTCAGATTTGACACAACATTCAATTGAAGCTGTTTGACTCCAGAAGAGGGGGCTGATGGGTGAATTTTCATTTGAGAGTAACCCCTCAGCTTTGAACACAGTGAGGACAGAATGTGGCAGGAAATTAGGCGAGTTTGTCTTCAAAATAAAAGCATTCCCATGGGAATGAGGTTTAATTAGTTTTCAGTATCGGTGCACACGAGAAATCTGGCTTGTGCAATTGCAGAAAAAAACACACACTTCCATATAATATAAAGTAATTACATAAATACATTTTATTTAAATTAAACTAAAACAAACAGGACATTTTATAAATTCTGGCTACTAAATTGTTGGATGAACTGCCTGAAATATGCGTTTTAGTAACTGTGCATGTTTAAGGCTGTTGGGAAACACACACCTGTAAATTTACTTTTGAACTTTTTTTCTTTTTCTATATACACGTCTGCATTTTTTTACTTTCAAGCAATAAAGATGTATTTCGAAACAAAATTTATTTATATATAGTTTAATCATAAACTAAAATATGACATTAAAAATGCATATAAACAACTTAGGTTGTTTTAAAATGAGAATAGATAATACATTTAACTCACTTTCCAAATGTGCTCTATTTCTTTTTCTCTCGTTTCTTTTTTGGTTTCGTGTTAATATTAAACAGCGCGTTTCAATCAAGAGGGTCTTCGCCAGTAATCCAGCGCGTTCAAAAATTTATTTTGAAAGATTTGGCTGGAAATCTTTTTGGTATAATTTGACTCTCTTGACAGTAGCGCAAGCCCCGGGCTTCCAAATAAGGAATCCGGCTGTTGCTGCGGCGCGGACACACAGACAGACAAGGACGCTCCAGAGCCGCGAGCTGGGGGCGCGCGCTGCCCCTCTTTGATTTGCCGCTCCATTAAACCCTCACGTTCACCTGGAAGACAGTTGGAGTCTGACGACGAGCAGGATTTGAGCTTTGGAGAGTAACTTTGTGAGACACATCTCAACATTTGCGGAATAAGGAAGACAACAACTACTGAAAAACGGGATTTCCTTTTTTTTTCTTCTAATTTAAAGAGGAGCGAAGGACGTTTGCTTCTGGAACTATGTAAGAAAACGGCACCCGGTGAACACGCGGGGGGATTTTCCGAGCCCATTTTACGCACTGGAAGCGCGTTCGGAACCAACGGACATTCAGAACTCTTCCGACTTTCTTCTCCCAGTAATCCTACATTTATTCTGTTTAGTATTAAACGAATCTTGCCTCCAGAACAATGCGTGTTGTGGACTTACCCTAGGACTTATTCCTCGGGCTTTTGGAATTGGGAACTGTGAACGCACGGAGCTCTGACCAATGACAGTGTGCATCAAGGAGACTCGTAACTTACTCAAGGTAAATTGTCAATTTTGAATTTGAGCTGATTGACCCTTTGCTGACACCGCTGCTCACCTCACCCCGTGTTTACTGCGCTCGCAAGTCATCAAGCAGGTCGCGTTTCCTCTGGGTTCTGTTTTTGGAGAGATTCGCGTCGATGTTGTCACCGCACGCTCCGGGGCAAAAAGAGCTGAAACAGAGCTCATAGAAATATCTCCTTTTTTTTTTATTTCTATAATGTGATCTGCTTTAGAAGAAGCACAGTGGGGTCTCTCCCATTCAGCTGGTTGGTGCACAGTGAGTCGCACCGCTGGTGGCTACCGAGCCCGAGAGGGGTCGAAGGAGGCGCGTTTGTCCGGGGCACCCATCACCCAGCTCCAGTCAAACGGAGCCGGGTGATGCACAGCAGCGAGAACGTCACTGTGGGTTAAACACAGAAGGCGTCAACGCAACTCTTTAAAACGGAACATAGTTGCTGAACACACCCAGCAGCATGTGTGTAAGACAAATGTTATGGACGGGATCCACACACCCTTTGCTGAAGTTGCCACTGGCGCCTCCATTGTTTCTTAGCGTCGCAGAATGTCTTTAAAGCAGCATCAGTCTTTACCAGCAAGCAAGGTTGCATTTAAATGCACAATATTTACTGTAGATTTGGTGGTTTGGGGGTGTCTCCAGTCAGGAACACACAGCCAGTGTCCAGGTAAACCTGGTGTATTACCTAATGTCAACATTTTATGAAGTACAGTCTTCAATGTTTTTAGATGTGGTACTTTTTCTAGTGATTCCCTAACAGGTTGAGGTTATGGTTTTCAAATCTGAAGAAAGAAAGACAAAGGTAGAGTTGTTATGCTTAACCTGTAATTGTTAACCTACAGCAAACTTGAAGCATGCGTGGATTTTAGCCTGCTCAAATGCACAAAGAATGCCTCGGTGATCCACGATGATAGGACGGTGATATCATGCCCAGTGATGCTCATGGGAGAAACCAGTGGCACGCAGCTGATTTCTTTGCAGTGGAGTAGGCAGATGAATGCTTTGAGCCTATTGCTGTGGCGCACTTTCACTCAGTGATGGCCAGTAGTCGCATTCACCACAAAATGGGCTGTCATTCACTGTCCCCTTCTGGCGCAAGGAGCCTCCCTCAACTCTTCTTGTGCTGCAGTAGGACTCAGTGGTGCCCTATCTGCGGCTTGCAGCATGTGCACACACAAGATCAAAACTATAGAAACGGAGCGGGCTGCTGATTCGGAGAAACTTTCAGAACAGTGATTTTGTGAATTTCCTCCTTATTGGGGTTACGCTTGCAGAGCAGCCTTCTATTTCTGCGTGTATTTTCATTGTCTCTTTGTTGGATGTCGATAGCTCAAGCAAAAATATTTTCAAATTCCCCCGATAATTCATATAGGGGCACCATAAAACATATGTGGCTGGATGAGACAGGTTACATTTCCATAAGTTCAGGTTTTATTTCGAGCCTGAAAATGTTTTCTTTTTTATTATTAGAAGATGGAGCTAAAATGTAGCATAACGCTGTATATTTTGTGTGAAGTGTGAATTTCAAAAGGTGAAGAAGAGATTATTTTTAGGGTACATTAACCTCTAAAACTCATGCAGAAATTCTCATATGCATGTACAATTTAGGGTTAAACTTCATGTCTACCTGAGATGAAAAGTAGTGGGTTTGGCTCATGCTATTTAAGGGCCAATTCCAATACTTACTGACTGAAATCAATAGTTTGTAAGCCAAAAATGTACAGAGAGAAAATAATAGAAAATAATAAAACGCTTTCATGGAACTGAGCTGAATGGGATTTGGGGGTAAGCAGCTCTTTAAAGCAGCCTCGAGCTGCATATTACTTCAGAGGCAGACAACATTAGGCCTTAAAAGGTCAAATGACATTAAATACGCCCTTGACATGTTTAGTTCCCCCTTCCTCATATGTTTCATTTAATATCTTCCCTACTGCAGAATCTTTCACGAAGGGGCATATTGAAATCTTTAAACCGTACTCCATTGTCCTGTTGACACACTTATCACATGATATCCTGTACCTTTGACCTACAATAAGTTATTACAGCTCACGATGCCTGTAAAAAAGTGTTTGCCTTCCCCTGAGATCTGTGGTTTCTCATTAATATAGAAATGTTAAAATCAGTTTCATCAAGTTTCTGCCTTTGATTCCAATGGTGTTGTGTTAAAGTGTGCCACAGCACCACTAACATTCATGTAAGGCCTGCCATAAGCCTCTTCAGGAGAGTCAAATGTAGTTTTCTTTCTATGACAGCAGATGCATTTCTAGGACAGTGCCAGGATCCGGGTTTGGGAAGCCCTATTGAACCCCCCCCACCAGGTACGGATATTAGCAGTCAACTGTTTTATCCATAAGACATAAGAAAGAGAGCAGATAACAGAAATAGACTCAACAGTAGAGCCCTGACAGGCACGGCTGGCTCAGAGTCACAGGGATGAGACAAGCCAGCAACGCTACACAGGCCTTTTCAGAGGCATCCATGCATGATTTTCCTAACCTAGATGTCCTCCTTTGTTTCTACATCTTACATCCTCCCACTGTTTCGGAAAATACCCGTGCCGTCGACTCATTCACCTTCCCTCCATCTCCTCATCCCCCCCTATCCAAAACAAGGCCGCTGTGTCCAAAGCTGTGTGCTACCCGAAAACCACATATCTTAATATGTGACATCAGAGAGAGAAAGAGGAACAGTGAGAGAAGGGGTGGAAGGTGGTGGTAGTCGTGGTGGTGGTAGGGGGGGACAGAAGCAGTCATTGAAAGGAGGGAGATGAATAGATGGATGACGAGGAGACAGTCAGCGGGAGGATAGAAGATGGATTAAAGGGAAGATAGAGAGGGACTGTAGACATAGGGCTATTTGACATAGACAGACAGTGCTATTCTGCTGTCTCTGAGCTGCACAGATCGGTCTGTGTGCTACAACCACCATGCTTTGGACTAAAAACACAGCAATCAGTCAGCAGAGAAAGGCCACTCTCTCTCTCTCTCTTTCACACACACACACACACACACACACACTTTTTAAAACACCAAGGCACTTTAAAAGGTGAATCATGTGAGTAACCTTTGTCCTGAAAGTTCCTAATGGCTTCCCAAGATTACTGTGGGCAGAATCTCTTTGCTTGGAGGAACTTGGAGTTTGACCAGACCCTGTGAAAACCATTGGCTTCCCTAATTAGGGACTAAATGATGAGCTTGGGAAGGTTGATTAATGAGGCTTGTCCAATATGCACAGGGAGACAGGAACTTAGGCTGACAAGCATGTAACAGGCACAAAAGCTGTACCACGGGGAGACTCAATGGTTACATTCACACCTCAGCTCTCATGCAGCTCTGAATAGCTGTTCAGTTGTGATTTCTTTGAATGATTATTCATACGGAGGACATAGCTTGTGTCTGACGCCAGTCTGAGGTGATGAAGGTCAGGGTTAATGGGTAGCATTCAGTGTCTTTTTTTCTACTGATACCATTTCCTTTCTTTATACTTAAGTGGAAAAATTTAGGACTGATTATGAAAAGGGAGACCACCTCTGTTCTATTTATGTGTTTAGCAATTATGTGAATTTAAGGTATTCCCTGCCGAGATCAATTTCAAAACATATATCACGTATACAACCTCAAAACTCAGTAACAAGGAAGTTCAGAGGGTTGGGTAAGTAAAATGCCTAGCTTTAACACTGAAGATAATGGTTGGTTTGTGGATCTATCTGAAGCTTCTGAAAACATTAGTTGTTGGACCACGGTTTCTGGTCTGCACTGCAACAATGCACCCAAATGGCCAATTAACACAGAGCGAGAACTTGGGTGGGACGTTGGAACTTAAAAAGGCACGATATGAAGGAATTCCATTAAGAAAAGTATTTCCAAACAAGTTGGCATAATTGCAAATCACCTAAGATGTTTTAAATAATGTGAAAAAATAAGAATATAAACTGTATTTGCGCAAAATAAAGACACTTTAATATTAGCTACTTGGTGAGGTGACCTGAAGCTTGGCTTTTCTTTTTTCTATTTTGTTAAGGAAAGTGTACATAATACATTGGAAAAAAACAAAAATTAAGGTAAACATGTGGGTATAATTTTTATTTTACCCAGGATGAATTATTCTTACATTTATTCAGTCTACCTCTGAAAACTGAAGAGCTCTGTAGCACTATGTCATAGCACTGTGCCCTACCCCTTACTGCTGAACTACACATGATTGCACAGAAGAGAAAAGTGGGGAAAAAAAGGAAAGTGGTAAGGCAAAAGGGGGGAATTGGGATTGGGCCACATTCTGAAAATGGGGCTGACACCTCAAATTACCTAAATCTCTTTCAACAACACTGAAATACACCAGTAATGTGGTGGTCAAATCATCTTGCTGCTTGTTTAGGTTACTCGATACTTTGAGGCCTTTTTAGTTAGAAGGGTCCAGAGCTTTAAATGCTTTGGATAAATCAATAAGTGCCAGTGCTGCACAACATGGTTTCCTAACCGGAGACTTAATTATAGCACTCACCACCTTTAATCTACACCAATTGTGCTGTTTTCTTCTCACTGTCTGTTTGCTCCACATTTTGGCCTTTTAGGAAGTTTTGTCGGGTAGCATCAGTTGTTTTATATGTCGGCTCAATTACCATATCATCAAAAAACACTGGGATTTTTATTGTCTCTTTATTTTATGACATATTTTTGTCAAAATACAATTCCTCACTCCATAAAATAACTCTGTGTAAATTTTACTGCGTGTGAATGTAAGTCTACCTATACACTGAAGCTGGTAGAGACATCGTACGAAGGCTGATGTTGAGTGCTGAATCTACACACAATTTATATTTTAATGCTTACAAATATCCTTTTCAACAAGCCAGCAGAAAGCCCAGTTTATGCTTGACTGTTTTCTTTTGACAGTTGTCTCCAGACAAAAAGGAGCCATGTAGCACCTTGCCCAGCCTTTATAGCTTAGCAACAGGAATGATTAAGTGATCACACAGTTCCTTCAACGCTCCCACAAGACTGCTGTCATTTCATTCATGACTGAGCAGAGAAATAAACAGAAGTAAACTGTATAATTTTAACTGTTTAGAATCAGCATTTTCTCACTTCCTGCCGTGTGAAGTGAGTGTGTCAATTTGTGTCAATTTTCACCCTGGCAACAAACTATCCAGTCACACTCCATAAGAGTCCTTGACTTTACATGACACTGTGCAGCAGCAACATGGACTCTATCAATAATTTCCAGAGTTTCTGAAATGTCTCTGTGCCCAAGTGGTGTTGCGTTTATCAATGAACCCAGAGGAATACATAAATGTATATTGCTGTTTGCAACCACTCTTTTTACACCCTGCTACCACCCTTAACACTCTTATAAACATGTTTCCAACAACAGCCATCAACTTACAACAAAACAAAAAAAACAAAACTCTTGTAAACCCATTGTATACAACCAGCATATATTCAGTGCAGAATGTGCCAACTGAGATACTGTTAGAATTTGGTAGAGCCCCAAAACAGAGATAAAAGAGAGTTTGCAATGCATTTGCACTTATCAGGTGGGCACAAACATGACAAAAAACAACTCATAAGTTGATCTGTATCTGTACACAAGGTCAAAATACACTACAGCTATTGTTTTAGCTTGTCCTGCTGACATTATGTTCATGATAACCACCTGTTATGAATATAATGCCCAAGAATATTCTGCTGAAGGTGTACCACATGGATCTATTCTTGGTTCCTTTCAAATTACTTTCCACATGACTGCTGTAGTTAGGGTTTGATACATCACAATCTGAGTGCGCGGAAAATTAAGACACTTGTTGTATATTTGACGTCACTGTAATTTCTGAACTTTTTACATGAGGACATCAAGTCAGTGGCTGACATGTATATTCACATGGCCATCCTGAGGTTTATTGCTTAAGGTGGAAAGGCTTTTTTCCCCTCTCCATTCAAGCTCAGTTTTAAATGTGTTCATGTACAATTCGGCCTGGAGTGAATCACAAAAGACTTAAAACCTAAAGAACAAAAGAACTGAGGTTGAATTTCACAATAGCACTCAGTGAAAAGTGAGAAATGGTCTTGGTGACTTTTCATTCCATTCTGTTTTATTGTGTGATGCTGCATATTACAGCTCTGTTCTGCATGCTCATGTTTCTGTCTTTGGCAGGCCTGGCACTTTTTAAATATTTAACTAGTTCTGAAATTAAACTCACTCTCCATTGAAGCAAAGCCTTCAGGTGACTTTCACTATCTCTGGCCTGAAATTCATGCTGCTCATAAATACAGAAGCCCTTGAGTAGGAAGAAATTCTGTCACTTAGATAGTAGAGTCAGACCACCTGCAACCACAGTAGTCTTTTGTTAAAAGTCCAGCATGCTACACTGTCAACTTGCATTAAATTGAAATTTAACAATACTATTTAACAGCAAAAAAATAAATAAAAATCCATAATGGTGGAACCCTTGTGGAGTAGCAGTTACGTTGTTATGTTAGGATCTAAGCTGCAGTGCTGAAAGTCAAGGTCTTCAATTAGCAGGATTCTCTTGCCTCTTTGCTATTTTTATCTTCATGTTAGCAAGTGTGGGAGAGAAGCAGAGGAAACACCTTCACACCTCAGTCTACTCCTCTGGTAGCCTCGAATGACTAAAGCACAGCAGCCAATGGATTGAGCCACGTGAACCATGTCTATATATATATGTACAGAATAATGGTGTGCAAAATGGAAAATATAAACACCCCACTTACTTTCAAAACACCTTTCCTATAATATGGTGGCTGTGACTTTATCATCCAATATTAATATATGTATTGTTAGTTGTATTAAACACGGTCAACATTTTTAAAATTGCTAACTTAATCTCACAAAATGATAAATGTATGAAGAGGGGCCTTTATGGTTCCACCATAAGATGGTTAGATGGTTTTTACCTCGTTCAGTAGCTGTCATCTGCTCCACATAGTTGTGTATACTGAGGTATTATGCACCTGAATATAATTTGATTTTAACAAACAAACAAACAAACAGACACACACACACACAAAAATACCAAACAAAAAAAAACATGCTTCTAGTTTGGCCAGCAAAACAAGGTTAGGATCAGGGAAAGATCATAGCCTGCCCTACCGAACTGGAACTATGCATATGATAACCATATAATAACCAACCTTACCATTTAGTAGCATGATAATGCTCAAACTAGCTGATGATCCTCCTGCTTGAGCGGCTGGGATCAAACATTTTTTTGGCAATAAAAATTGTGTACCTTTTCTGTAACTATGTTATTTGCAGTTTTCTTATTATTTTTTTATTACTGAAAAAATGTCTGGATTTATGCAAGGCTTAGACAAAACAAACAAACAAATCGGCCCCATAAACCAAATCTGCATTTCCATGCACTGCATCTGAATTTCAAAAATATATTTAAGAACATTTTCACTGGTCACACCTGAATTAGGAGTCGGGAATATATTCACAGGCTGCTGCCTGCATTGAGAAATTGTGAAACAAAGTGAGATGATAACCAGTAAATACCATCTGCTCCATCTTTGCTATCACACAGTCATGAGTAAAAGTAGATGCAATTGTGTCTCTTTGCATCTGTGCCATGGCAATCACATAAGTCAAAATATATTTCCTACCCAAATTTTATAAACGATAAACCTATAGCGTGAATTTTGTTCAATAAAGTTTTGCCTTGTCGTATCAGAGGAAACAGCAAAAATCTTAGAAACTGAGCCACCAGTTTTTCCAGTCCTCATGCTGAAAAACTAAAGCCTCAAATAAAGCCCAACTTCACTTCACAACCATGCTCTCTCAGCTGACATACTGCGAGTTGAAGAAATGCCACAGAAATTAGTCACATGCACGTAGGCATTTTCATGGCATTTCCCCCCACGCACATACTGTACATAGACACCTTGCTTGGGAAATCACAGATGGTTCCCTCCCTGCTTCCTCCACAGCTTTCTCAGCGGTGTCGTGACCCTCTGTTTGGCTGAAAATATGAGTTCTTATTAACACATTATGCTGTAATTTCTTGCACTTTTTAAACTCCTGGCACGTCATTAATTATTAAATAATCATAGCTCACGCATACTCTGATAAGCCTTTTCAGAAGCATTTTTTTAAATCGTCTGCAGTTTAGTTTGTGTGACCACATTTGAAATGTAACCATAACCAACCGTATGTACATCAATCTGCCCATAGGGATCCAATAGAGGCAACATGCATCTGCCTGTTTGCATGAATGCAGACCAAGCTTCTGCTCTTGTCACTGTGTCTGTCTCAATAAAACAGACACAGGTAGTTCCGTAGTGCAGGGTGAATGATCTTCTTTATCCTCTGTGATGAGACCAAGGGAACTCTTTGATCTGGAGTGGCTAGATAATCATCCGTAGCTGAGCTCTGATTTCCATCTCTATTCAACTCTCCCCTGGAAGCTCCATAAGACGCCATCAACAGTGGAACTAATCACGGTTATTACCACTCTCCCCACTGAACGGCACACTTCTCCACATGTGGGACCAGCTTCACTGCAGCTATTGTTGTACAGTCCACAGATATATATCTGTTTGCTGATGTATGGGGCTGAAAGTGGAATTGTATTCAACGTAAAGGTAGACAGCTTTGGATGTGTTCTTAAAGCAGTGTTAACATAAAAATCAAAAAAGTTATCATCAGAATTCAGGGTGGTGTAATTTAAGCTATAGTAAGCCTGCCTCACCCTGCCTTTAGTAAATCCACACACATTTTCAAAGCAAACAAGACCATTATGATTTATTCCATTTTTTTAAAGGGTCCACACACCGTGTGGCCAGATCACCAACTTGGAAAGTCTGTAGAAAATCAAAATCCAAGTTGCTTGCTTTTAACATTGACACAGTGAATGCTGTAGTAATAAACTGCTCATTAGCTCGTCTGCCTTAGTGTTTTATTGAAAAAATCATTCAGAAAATAATGTTCAACTTTTATCTGTGGGCATATCGATACTTTGTTGTGTAAAGCATTGAAAAAACTAGTATTGCTAAAAATGGCCAAAAAAGATAATCTGGATAGAACAAACTGCAATTCTCCCATGTTGTGGCTTTCCAATTTGGTGTACTGGAACATAATCAGCTCCACTGTGACGTCATTCCCAGTTCCAACTTCTGCGATAAATCCAGTATAAGCCACTGTCATTTTTTTTCTTTTCCATTTGCCAAGCCACGCTTAGAACAAATCAAATGAGCATTTGTCAGTGGTACAAGCCTCTGCTTTTACATTAAATCCATCATACATTTAAGTGTTTTAGTCACATTATAAGTGTTTGTCACAGCTACGATGAAGGTCACGTTTGCATTCAGCTTGCCTTCTATTAATAAAACTCGAATATGATGGACCAAATTCACAATGTTCAGCCTTATACCAGTGTATGTGCATCTAACATTTAGTGCAGATTCTTGTGTTGGAGGTCCAATTCAAGCCTTCAGCTACTAAGTGTATGTCTAAATCAGGTCTAATCTCGATTTGTCAGGGATGTGGGTTTGTAAGAACAGTTAATGCTCAGTGGAACTGGATTCACTCTAAGTTTTTAAAGACATTTTAAATAGAATCTTTAAATGCTTTAAGAATGTCAAGCTGGTCGGGTTGTGACTGTCTGGTTGAACCATGACCTGACTGTGAATCTCTACAGACATTTGTAAGTCTGCTGAGAATGTTTTAAGTTTTAACTTAAATGTTTGACAAATGTTTATTTCTACCTGCCAAGTCTGAAGTCTTCAGTCTGGTAGCAGAGTGTTTCAGGTCACGTATCAGGATTGTCAAAGTATGTTTCAGTATATGTTTCAGGTGAAATATCCCCTAGGAAAACTATATCTCATAAGAGGTAACACTCATATTTTTAGTGTCCATGTTTTGAGTCAGACACTGGACTTCAAATCCCGGACCTCCAGCTCTTAGTCATGAATGTCCATTTGGTAACAGTAATTTGATGAAGCTGTAACTACATTCACAGCTCAAGGCCCATGGTGGAGGTATTACCTTAGTGATCTGTAGCGTTGATCTACTGTTATGTTAATTGTTCTTTCCTTACTGTCAATCTGGGCCCAAACAGATGTTTACCAGTGCATAGCTGTCACCTCTACTGTCATAAAAAAAACTGGTATTTCTCCTAATAAAGGTCTACATATCAAGAATGCATCTGCTGGCAATTTGTCTTCCTTCGATAACTAAAAGTTTTTGTGTCCCCAAAAAAGGGGAACATGTGGTCCCGAAATGCTGACTGTCCAATCTGCTGTTGTCAGCTGCGTTGTACAACAGCTCTGCTGAAGTGAACCATTTATTTGTGACCCCTCCATGTTCCACCTCATTACATCTACAATGTTTTCTCCACTTAGAGGACATTGCAGCTGGATCCTGAGCTCTGCATATTTTGTCTACTTGAGCACTTGTTAATTTGCTGTTATGCTCCATCATGTGGAGCTAATGGTGGACAAAGCAAGAAAATTAAGAAAACAAACAAGTAAGAACTTCATTTCCTTCTCTCCTCTACCAAATACCTGACAGCTTGTATTTCACATTTTTATTAATTCATCCATCCGTACGTTAGCTAAACCCACTTATCTTTAAGGGCTGCACAGGGCATGGAGCATTTTAAAGAGTTGCATGTTTTCGGGGTGTGGAAGTGCCCAGAGGAAAACCCTGCAGAAACAAGAACATGCAAAAGCCACTCAGAGAAGCCCCAGCACCATGACCTTGCCGTGAGGTGATCGTGTTAACCACTGCAGCGCCATGCTACTGGAGGTTTTCCATTATTTTCACAATATTCCACTTTTCCTCTTATTTCATTCCTTCTGCATCAAACTTTATCCATTTTTATCACCCCTCCTTGCACGAAAAATTAATTTTACCTTTCTCTCTTCTCTCCATTCTCCATTGTCTCTGTTCTGCCTGCTTCTCCTCCATTCCCCTGTCTTTCCTGCTTTCCTCTCTGATCTATTCTCCTCAACTGGGCTCTTCCCCACTTTCATCATCTCTCCCCTCATCCTCTCCTGATCATTTCTCAAATTCCGTCTCCTGTGCTCTTTTCGTCTGTGCTCCAACATTTTAACTCTGCTCTTCTGTCCACTCCTGCCCTTTCATCATCTTCCAGCTCTCCTCTTCTCCCCTCTCTGCTCCTGTGATGGATGGTGTGGGTCAGTGTGTAGTCTCTGACAGTGATAGCCTCTGTCACTGTTCACAGTTTCTGGCTGTTAGTGTTACCCCCCCCCCCAACCCCCAACTTTATCGTCAGTCTTCTCAGGTCATTGATTCAAGTCTGCAGGAAAAGTGTGAGAAGAGATTTTGCTCTTGTGGCTCCTGGAGCAACAGGAGGCTTAATACTGATGCGGGATGCAGCTAGCGGCAATAGGGTTGAACTCACTTTTAGCTGCTTGTTACAAAAATTTTGTTTTTCCAAAATTTTTCTTTCTGATCCATTGAGAAAAAAAAAACAAATGGATTGCATGAAACAAATAAAATAAAAAAAAACACAATGAAAACATGGTACAACATTTTGTTGCAGTAAAAGATTGAGGATATGATGGTCATCAATATAAAACTGGGGAACCAAGTAATGTGTTAAATATAACAGACATGACCAAATAAAACAAATTCCATTTATGAGTTTTGATGTGAATAAAAATAAAAATATAATTAAACTGAATAAAAAATGCCTTCAACCTTTGTTTTGATGATGCTTTTCTCTCAGTTTTGTTAGTTTATAGCTTTTTTGTCCACTGTACTGATTTTTTGGCAGATTTTTGTATGTGCTTAAAACTCACTTGCTTAGACGTGCAGCACGATCGGAGTGGTTAGCACTCTTGCCTCACAATAAGAAGGTACCAGGGCCTTTTGTCTGGAATTTCTCCCTGTTGGTTTCCTCTACCCCTTAAAACATGTGTTTGGGAAATCACGGTAGAGGTGCACTCAGGACTAACCCTCCATCTGATCATGCACAATTTTGTTGTACACCTTTTATGTATATTGAAAAATAAAATACACACCTCCAATATATTTATTATCAGTATTTTAGGTAAGGGCCAGGAGGTGCCTGTTCCACATGGTAGCAGGATCAGTATGTCATTATGTGATACCATATGATGTAATGCAATTTTGCTGTAGAAACTGCCAATAAAAAAAAACAAACAAACAGTCAGTAACAGGTGTCTCTTGTTTCAAAGTCCTGTGATTTATCACCCATCCATCTGTCACAGAACACCAGTCTTCCTCCTGCCATATGTACTTACCTCTAGATGACGCCATTTTACCACACAGCTTAATGACAATGATGGTAGGGTGTAGGTGACCTACTAGGCCAAACCGTGGCCAGGAGTAGGATTCAATGGCTCAGAAGGAACATTTAACTGCGTCCAAAAATGTGTCAAATATTATGCTCTCTTACAAATGGATACATTAGATGCCACACCTTAAGCAGGTGTTGAACCTGAATCAGAGATTGTGTGACGGTACAGACAGCAGTGAGAAGGTTAAATACAATCAAAAATGGCCCGTTTTATTAATAAGTTTGTGCATTTGAAAGTGAAATGGATCATTAATGCATGCTACAAGGAGCGGGCACAGCAAGGGTTCAAGTCAAGTCTGTATTTGATTTCTGTCCTGACTCCACACAAATCTTCAGTTAACATTCATGTTACAATATATTTAGTATTTGCAACTGAGCAGTTTCAGAGGGTTAATTGGCCACTGAGTTCAAAGTTTCATGTATTTTGGCCACTGGGAATATTTGCAATTGTATATGTAACTCTAAACTACGACAAATAAAAACATTGTTTCATTAACGGCTTTATCTCTGCCTCAGAAACAGATCAACCTGTCTAAGTTTTACACTGCGTAATTTCAAAGTGCAGTCACTGTCAGTAATACAGCAAAAAGGTCACATTGACTTTGCCTCAGCATCTTGCCTGAAGCTGGGGTGAGGCCAGATGTTTTCATGTTTGCCAGCCAGCAGGATAAGTAAGAGTGTCACAGACGAATGATGAGAGATTTTTAAAATGTGTTGAAAATACAATTAATAAGGTTGCTCTAGTTTCAACGTGGATAGATATTGTTTGATTAAAAACAGCCTCAAATGAAAGTCTAATGTGTGTGTTTTTGAGAGGCAGTCAGGTAGTGCAGAATCTGGTTATTAGAAGCGTTTCTGCCTGGTGAGGAGTTTACTGAGCCTGCACTGCCGTAAAACCAAAACAGTGAGCTGAAAGGGGTACAGCAGAGAAAAAGGAGGCTTCAGAAAATGTCAAGACACAGATGTGTGACAAATGAAAGGAAAAGCACTAAATGCCCAATGCTTGATCCATAGGGCACAAGTTGTCAAAAAATCATTTGATAAACTCAATAAATTCTACAAAGCTCTACAGACCACTCAGTGGGGGGGATTCCTATTTAGGCAAGTGGACAGTGATTTCACATTCCAAGTGTAATGACAGCTTTTATTTTTTTATTAGTTAAATATAACATACATTAATGCTTTACAGCAGCCATAAATATCCACATGGTTTGCTGAGATGACAATATTCTAACCCCGAGTGATTGCAGACACTGACTGATCCACCCTCACAAGAGTCAGGCTGCAGGCTGCTGGCATGACTGCCGTCTGACCTGACACAGTAGTTCTCATAGTGAGGAAAGCGTTGGATCAAATAAATAATAAAAAAAAACTTCATTTGCATTAAATAACCATATTTCACAAATATAAATGGGTACTTAAAAAATTTAATAAAATAAAAACAAATAAAGTAAAATAAAATAAAACCTTAATAATAATGCTCCGAACTTGACTTAAGTAATTGGGGGTTTCAGCAAAAGTTCTAGGAACTACGAGGAATGCCTTTAGAATTCTAGAGACTTGGAGAATCAGTGCCAAGGTGCATTTGAGTTGTTCATGTAGCACATTGTGACACAACACAATTTATTCTTTACATTGCCAAAACATTTCCCCCCTGCACTTTTCAAATGAAATGAATGATTAACATGTAGTAAAGTCTTTTTAGCATGACCACTGATGACCTGGTACATAAGGCTGCTTCAACAGTCCCATCAGCTACACAATGTAGCTAGATATAGCAATATTGAGTTTACTGAGAAAAAAAAAAAACATTGGACGTGTTGAAAGGATCTTTTTTTTGAGTGGCACTGTGAAGGTTTGGAAGGTTAGAATAACACAGACAGTGTCAGCATGCTGTTAACCTCAGCTAACGTCAGGTCTGTCAGCTCCCCAGGCAGCAGAGAAACAAGTTTAGATGCTCTGACTTTCTGCAGTGCAGACTCTCAAGCTCCCAATTGGAAGTCTGTTTGATACACAGCCGTTGTTTTGTCTTGGCTACAGGTCAAAATGAGAGCAGTGGACAAAGATAAAACGCAAATACAAAATCAAGCAACTCATGTCCCACCTCTGCTCATTTGTGGTATCTAATCAAGAAGCTAAACATGTTGGAAGTGATTTTTGTTGTTGGCCTTTCTTTCACCATCTCCACCATCTGCCCTTTCTGGAACCTCTGAAAGCGTTATTTTTGCCCGTGGTGGAAGAACAGATTAGATTTCCGTCAATGGTGATGAAGTTTGAATTTCTGCAGCTGGCACAGTTTTCTTTTGAGCCACTGCTCATGCAAACTACCCAAGACTTCCATTTCTGCCAGAGAAATGTGAAACACAACAAGCCTCACTTGCTGTGCAGTAAGTAATTTTTCCTCAGTAAAGACCTCACAAGAGTTGTTTTCACATCAAATGTTAAATTTTGAACTAGCTAAACTTCATTTCCATCAGTGAGAGCAGCATAACAGACAATTCAAATGAAAATGCCACAGTCCATTAATTTAATGTAGGATTACACAGGGAAAATAGAATGTGGATGAAAACATCTGTTTCACAAGATCACAAAAAAGAAAGTTTGAAAGAGGCTGTATAGTTCACTGTAGTTTCATTTTTATGTGACTAGAGGAAGGGAGCAGGTAGCTGCTGTTGGCCACGTTTACAGGGCTGAAGCAGGCCCATTCATGTGTGTGATCAGCCATACACACCCATCAACCACAAGGTGTTCTACTACTGGGTGGTTGCAATGTTGTGGCCAGGGACACATATTAATTTTGTCTCTGTGAAATACTAAAGCCTCTTTGTCTCTCAGTCATCTTTGACTAAAGATACAATAAGTGTGTAAAGAGTTATTGGCATAGCTTCATCTGCAAACACACACATACAGTACAGTCAGGATTTTTTTTTATTAGATTGTGTTTATTCAGTTAGTTAAAACCTTTTCTTGGCCCAATATGTTAAATAAATAAATAAATAAATACACAGATTAATAATTAATTTGGGCCTAAAAACACTGGAACTCAAATATTACAAACCCATTCACACAGATGTGCAGTTTAAAAATGACTAAACAGTTTAACATTATATGTCAACAGTGCCCTTAACCTTGTGTAGGACGACACAAGAAAATCTGTAAAAATTAAGCTGTTATTTTTTTCCAAGACAATATTTGGCAGTACTACAGATTCAATCCCATAAAGTCGACTTTGCACCTTCCTAACTGTGAGGATTTGCTGCTTTTTTGTGTGTTTGCAGTATCATTCTGAAGTATTTGCTCCGATGGTTGGAGTTACTTTCAGATATAAGGTTAAAACCCTTAGTCACTCTGAAGTTGTAATGAACAAAATGAATAGATAAAAATAACCAACAGAATGGCAAGTAGGATAAAAAAACAGTTGCTGGCGTGGGCCTCATCATTTTCCAGCTTTCTGTGTTGAAAGAACCAGGTATGGTGAGGTGTGCTTGTGCATTTCTCTTAAACCCTGTGCGGTCTTCCTGCCCGAGTTAATAAGTTGTTGTGTGTTATGTGATGCTTACATTGTGTCACGTGTGGAATTTTAAAGAGCCCAGGTCTGGTTTTTATTTTTATTCCGGGGATGTACTGAAATAGTTTAGATGATTTGCAATTATTAGCTCCCGTTACCTCAAGGGGAAAATCTCCAAAAGCAGTGGCCTGAGTGGACAGACACAAGAGATTTTTTATTTTTTATTTTTGTAAGTTAGGCATTTGGGGTGTCCATATAAAAAAAAAAGCCAATTATATCCCTTTTAAGGAAGATATTTTAATAGACTAGTCAAAAGAAAGAGAAAAATGCTAATCTCCTTGTTGGAATGTATGGAAATGTACAACATTTTAAGTTATTGAAATATAGAATTTACTATAGATATAAATAAACACCGGAGTATATGAAAGCTCAAACACTGATTCGTGAAAGCTGCAACATGCTTTTTGTCTATCACAGAAATAAATGTACCTCTCATCTTGTTATTTTGTTACAGCTGCTGAACTATAAAGCAAAAGTTGCACATGACCCTTTACACTAAAATGCATATTTGCTCTCAGACAGTTTTGATGGAATAAGTCAGACTTATGACTTATGACAAGCATATGGCTTCACAAGTGAAATCCTCAGAGTGAGTGTGTGAGTTGTTTATGTATATGTGGCTGATGGCTCCATATGTAGACAAGGATATCATAAATCCATTACTTAGGGGTGTTGGGAGGGGGGTGCTGTGTGGGCTTCGTGGCCCCTTTCCTCAGGGAATGATTGTAGAGGAACCACAGCAATAGTGGCTGGCTGGGTAATTGTGCCCCAAAGGCGCGTCACGGTTTTTCACTTTTGCGCTGAGGAATCACACCAACACCCCACAGGCATTTAAAATGACTGCGGCACAAGCAGCAACTGTGAGGAGATAGAGGGATGAAGAGAAGCTAGAACCACAACAGAAAAGAAAGAGATACTGACGTTCTTGTATTATGGCGGATTTAGAAAGTGATCTGTGAAATGAGAATAAATGTTCACCTCAGCCTCCTAGTGGCAATTACGTGTAAAACAAATGGAGATTGTGGAGCTCTGATGCCGGCCCATCTGCCAGTGTGATCTGTGGTAACACAGTTAAAGGGTGTCATTTTCCGAGGCTGCGGGGTCATGTTCCCCTCCCATTTTAACCCTTTTCAATTTTAACCCCTTGCACTTTAGAGTTCTACAGTTTGCGTACTAAAAGCCTGATGAGCAGTGACTGTCCAACTGTCACACGTCAGATATGACTCATCTGAGTTGATGAATATCTCATCTTGGTTGCCTTTAACTAGTTTTTCTGCCTCAGGCTGGGCCAACTGTCTGGTGATTTGTTGGGGCTGTACAAAACTGCTTCCCTCCCTAGGAACAGAAATCATGGCACTAAGCATTTATTTGAGACGGACCTAGAGGCAGGTATTTATTTCAGATTTAAAGCTTAAAAGGGAAATTTGAAGACTCACTCTTTTCTGATCTGCTCTCATTAGCCCCCCCTTTTTAAATTTAAACTCAGCATTTATCCATCTATTCATTTCAAATGAAAAATGTTTAGTAGGCACAACACATTATTTCCTAAGTTTTATTTTAAACAGTTGCAGAACATTTGCAGTTACAACACTTCTTGCAAAACAAGGGAAAGGAAGGCCACTACAGATACTTGATTCCTTGTGGTTGCCCGGTTAGTGCAAAATGCATTTAATTGGGAGTGAAAAGGTTAAACTAAAACTGGCCTAAAAATCGATCAAAAGACGGGCACGAGGAAAAGCAAAACATCAATAACCACAAGCAGCCGAAGAAAACAGGAAAAGGACAGAATCTAAGGGAAAGTTCATGGAGTGGCATAAAGAATTTGATAATTAAAACCATGAAGACTGTAGCTCCGTAGGTAAGACAGTCATCCACAGAACATAGAGTCAGTGGTTTGACTCCTGGCTGTGTGGCTTTGGGCAAGACACAGATGGGCAACTGCTGTTATTGGTGTGTGTAAATGGGGGAATAAAAAGAAACAGCAGACCGGTGATGTCAGTCATTTTAACAACTCACCGATCTGGGAGGTTTTAATTCACAAACTTGAAACGCTGAATCTGTTTGCATGAGGGCTGCTGAGGTTATAGCGACCTTCTTCTCACCATAGCTACTTCTAGCAAGTCAAGTCAGCAGTCTTGCTCACAGACTTGTTGAAGTGACCAATCCATTTTTACGGTTGTGCTGGCACCAATTCCAGCTGCCAGTGGTACAGACACAACATGCACAAACAACCCCAACTCCCAACCTCAATGTTAGTGTGACCTAAAGATAAAATGGTTGCTCATTATTGTACGATGATCACCTGTAACGAGGCACCTACTGCCACAGATAAAGGTTTTTGATAATTACAGAATTCAAAGTGGGTGGTCTGTATGCTTCAAATTATTTTACAGCGCATTAAGGCCATGCATCAAATTAAGGAAAGACACTGCACTGTCCCAACAGTTTGGGACAAAGAAGCATACGCAACTCACAGGCTCATAAATTGCATTGCATAAATTTGGACTTTAAACTAAGGGGGCTAATGAGCAAATCCACTCTCCAAACTCTTTATTCCAGCTTCAAGGAAGCTTTCCTTTGTCAGCTACTGTTACAGCAGCTCATGCTCCTTGATTTTTTTCTACTACTACATAATTGTCTTTGGGTCAGTGACAAAGTGGCTTGCAGCTTTCTCTCCTGAAGTTTCATCCACGTATCGAAATCAAAATTTCTGTTGACATGCTATGCTCCTTAAGTTCACCTTGCGCTGTGCAGGCTTCGGCTCCCATAGAGGCCTCCATGATTAGCTGCCGCAATCTGCAATCTCGTGTGTACAGTTTGTGCCCACATAGAGGAAACACACGCACACGCAGAAAGATCCAATCCATCCAAGTCATTTACTCTTTTGTGCGTATGCACGCCATTCGCAATCTTGAGTCCACAGGTGCTAGCCGTAAATTTCCCCCACTGATTTTTTGTTTATATGGATTTCCCCCCACCCTAAAGCCCCAGACTAAAATAAGCTTTGTTTGGCCGCTCATGCACTTGTAAATCTGCCTGTGACATTTTGATAGTGGGTGACACACTGGGGGAAGAGCAAATATCATTAGAATGGGACAGGATTAAAATCTGTCACTCAAAGGGTCTATTATCGACAAAACCAATGTAGGATGCTCGGAGCCGGCGCTGAAAGGAAACTCACAGAGGAAGAGAAAGGGAGGGATGAAGCTTTAGTGAAGAGGAGGAGGTGCTTACACGGGGGCAGGGGGCCGGGCCTGTCAGTCAGGGCGTCCCTGGTAAACAGAGTGGTAAATATTTCATCCGTCACGGCCGAGTGTAGGCAGCTGGTCCCCTTTGCATGGCAATGAGAGGAAAGGAGGAGAACCTGTCTCAATGGAGCCCTTCAGCCATCCCTGGGAAACCTCACCGCACACACACACCAGCTGAGTTACAGCCACAGGACAGTGCAGGTCTGTACTCCCTCACTGGCTCTTCTCTTTATTCCCACAGACTCCCTACACTGCAGCTCCTCATCAGAAGAAGCAAAAAATATGCCCCTTTGTGTTAAGTGCCATTCATAACAGGAGATATTATTGACATTTGCATTTACTGTCAGTAGAAGTAAGGAATGGATTGCTTTTTTTTCAGTTTAGATTGTGAGAGGCTGTTGCACCTGTTGCGTCAAAGTTGGTTTTCTCATCTGTATTTTCTGTTTAGCCAACAAAAGTCATTTACATTGTCTATACATGTGTATACATACATAAACAACTATATAAAATACTAATAATTAGAATCTTTAACAATGATCTGGGCTGCCAAGGGTGGGGGGCACCTGGGGGGGTTGTGCTTAGTGTCGCTCAAGGACACACCTGGTGGGCAGGATGGGACTTAATCCTGGAGATGTTCAACACAATGAGGTACCAGGCTGCCCAATAATAGATCCATTCCATTTCAACCCATTAACAAACATTTATGGGACAATCTGCTAGGGTTGCTGCAAAACTTTTAATAAACAAATCTATGAAAATGTACATTTATGTACATGTACATTTTAATTAAATGTTATTATTTCTATGATGATTTTGAGCCTTGAAATTGGTCAGTTCTACCTTTCTGTTCCACTACAGGTACCTATTACGTTCTTACTCTTGCAGGGGGTGGCACCTCGTACCATCATTAAAGCAACACAGATTCACAGATTCAGGTTGCCATGAGTCTGTGTTGCTTTAATGATCGTACGAGATTGAGGGTGTGGCAAAAGCAAGAGTATGGATCGGTTGTTGTTACGCGAATTAGCCAGTTCTGAGGTTAGTCTTCTTCACTTGGTTCATCAGTCATCACCAAACACACAATACGACATTAAGCATCATATTACTGCTCAGTGCCGTAAGCCCTGGAGAGAGGAGTTCACATGACAGCTGGTCATGATGAAAGAACAGTAAGAATACGGTAAGAATACATATATCAAGTGTCAGTGGCAGACATATATTTGATTAGGAGGAATCTTTATCGCTGTTCATGTTTCTAACATTACTTCAACATTAACAACATCAAATTAAGTATTTAGTCATAAAAAACTTTCTCAAGATGTGGAAAACTTTTCATCTTTCATCAACTCCCTCTTGTGAATAAACCTTTCCATTCTCCAGAGACACATAGCCTACAGTGTCTTTATGCACCATTAATGTGAGCAGCAGATAAGAAACATACACGTTATGAGCCTCAGGGTCGTGTAGAACACAGTGCAGCCTTTCCTTCAAAGACAACGGAACAAAATCTTTGGTGTTCACTGTTGCCTCCGTACAACCCGGAGCCCAGAACAGGCTGACTGAGATGCCAGTGTAACTAGTAGTTGCAACCAGAGAGTGAACATACTGTAGTTGGAGCAGCTACTGTACACGAACACAGTGATGTGCAAGAGGATGTCATGTGCGATGCATGCTGGTAGCGAAACAGGCATTTTCGTGGTGCTTTGCACAGCAGATTGCTTGTTTTCCTGACAACTGCTGAAAACAGGGCTTTTTCATGTGAACTGACAAGCTGCAAGGAAAACTGCTAAATGTTCCCTTAACGCTTAATTACCGGACGCAGTTTTCCATGAAAAGTTTCACAGTTATAGTTCAATCAGATTTCTTCCAGCTTTGTTTTTGTTCTTGGAACCTGACTTGCCAGGCCACTATGAGATTCGGCACCACATCACTGATGATCAATAGAGCTCCTTTCTAAAGCTCCACTACACACACTTCTTGTTTGTTTGGTTTTCCGTGTTTGGTCTTACAGTAATAACCTGGATTCAATGTCCTTATCGCTGTGCTCGTGCAGAACAAGTCGGTGTGGTTGCTCTCGAACCCGCACGCAGATGTGCTGCAGTGTTCACTGTAGTGTCAGCGCTGTGTGAAAGTGAGAGAGATCCACTTCACATAGGCTTCACAAAGGGAACAGTGGAGTGTCTGTGCCATTGTGACAGAGATTACAAGGTTTCCTGATATATCTGAAACCTTAGAGGTCTGGATTCAATCTTAATAGCCTGCAGTTAAGGCTGTAAGCCAGAGGTACAAACTTAAAATACCTTTAAAGTATTGGAGTATTTTAACTGAGTCGGTCCAGTTATGGTATATTTAGTATATGTTGTTTAATATTCGGTTGAATACACAGTGAATCAGTGGTGATGTTTCATCAGTAACAGAATTAACGCAGGAATTTATAAACCAGGGAGCAAGATGCTATAGAATTGCAAATGTAAGAAATGAGTAACAAATTGGAGTGGGGTTGTAAGGACTGTCTCCTTGAGTAGTGAGGAACTAAGCTGGACATCGTCTCAGTCCCATCAGTTCCCCTGGCATCACACCCATCGACTGATGCCGTTTCAACATGTTGACAGGGGTCCGACTAGTGCCACAAAAACTAGACTGACTAGCAAGACACTGACCTCTGACAAATGATGCACAGAACTACACATATGCTCAAAGATAAACCAGTTTGTGGTGTTTTTTATATTCACTGCGTCTCAACAAGTGCAGTCACAAAACTGTTCAGCCCATTTACAGGCTGATTGTGTGTGACAGGTTTCCTCTGTCTGTGAATTACAGCGACATCCCCCACATCCCTGCAACCCAAAATAAACAGGAGTGTTAAAAAGCCAAGGAACACAACTTGGGAAATCAGATTTTAGTGCCTGAAATAGTCAGAGGAGGAATTTAGACCGAGTGTCTGCTTTCTGAACACAGTTTAGTTCTCACAAAGTGCAATGGTGTAAAGGCACACACACACACACACACACACACACACACACAGTCTAAGTGCACTATTAATTGTTCTTCACCTTTACTTGTCTTTTCTGTGCATAGACCACCAAAAAGGTAACAATGTGTTGGAGTGAAGCTGAGGAATTATGGTGTTTTGAAGGTTTGACAATCATTTTGAATTTTTTAGAAATGTATTCAAAACATTACAACTCCAACATAGTTATTCAGTCATCCATGCAGACAACAGAAGATTCATAAAATGCTTTAATATTCTTACAATGCAAGATTCCTATACACATTTAGATTTAATTGGTCTGGCATTTTAATGTTTGTTAGTTATTGTTGGTGCTCTGCTGTGCAGTTTCATTTGGTATATGGTCAGCGTGATCACTCCTCTACGTGACCCAGTGATGAAACCAGCTTTTGTCTGATATGAGCTCACAATGCTCCATCATGCATGATTTGTCTGTGCCTGCGACCGCACACACACACAAATGTCCTTTGTCAGACATAATTATAACACAGATTTAATAAATGTCTCACTAAGCAGCGTGGGAGTGTCTTTACAAACAATTCGAGTTTTATTTATTTATTTTTCGGTAGATGTAGCTGGTTCACACTGTGTGGACAGAGCAGCAGTAATGCCTGTAAACTGTAAAAGCGTATCCCATTATTCCACTAATGGTCCATCAGTGCAAACCTAATAGGTATCAGGAGTGTCCAGCCCCTGCAAAACATGAACCCACACTTAAACCCTCTAATGTGGAAAGATGGTAACTTTGTCACACACCACTGCATATTGCACATTTGATTTTTTATTATATTTATATCCACGATGCAAAACAATAATTTGGAAAGAGGGGCCAGTATCAGTCCCTTAAACCTGTGTTTTAACACAGCCACATTTACAACACAGTTGTTTTCACTGAAACATCTGTTGTCAAGCAATAGAACAAAACAGTAAAAGTCCATTGATTTAACTGGGACTTAAATCTTAGGACGCCTCAGTGGAACGCCCATCATGTTCCTTCTGTAGTCTGTTCATCAACATGTTCAGATCACACCCACAGGATCAGCACTGTGTAATGTATAATTTTTTTCTCAGAATATGCACCGAGGTGCAACGTGAGTTAATTATTATTTCAACAAACTGCTTAATCTCGTAAAAGAAAATGTCGTAAAAGAAAATGATGTAAGAATAAATATACGATGACGGATGAATGAAATGATATTTTACACATGGTGGATATAGTACTGCACACAACAATATACAGTCATTGCTGCCCTTTGTAATGCACGTTTGTGTTTGTGTGTTATGTATAACAGAGACAGATAACATAGCTTTGGACGTGAACATTTGTATGTGTTGGCGTATGTGTACAATTGCCCATATTTTTGCATTGGGAAGTGCTTAATAATCTGTGTTTGGCGCCAACTGGCTCATCATGTAATTCAGCTCCATACATCGCTAATGACGGTGTAATGGATAGAATCATTTTCATGCTGCTCCCCCTCTCGACAGCACTTAACCTGCAGCTGATCGGCGATCTGCTCGCAATTGATGTGGAGCCATGAATGAGACGCATTACTTAGGATAGAGAATTGGGAATCTATTATAAAATTCAGATTTTAACGTGGTAGCTCAATGAGTTGTACTAGTCAGCCAGAGCTATTCTTCTTTTCTCCAACAGAGAATTTTAGGTGACTGTCTGTTGGAGAATTTCCAGCAATTATATGGGCATGAAATTTCCATGATTGAATCATTCATTGAAACAGTGATCCACTGCATCAAGACATTTGCTACACTGAAATTTAATTATTGGTACACAACCCAAATTTGCAATATAAATCAATTATGGATCAATGTAGCCACTGCTGTGCAGTGTTTTGTTAGAGAAAACAAAGAAAAACCAGAAACAGCAGCCTTGGAATCTGATTAACTTTACATTTCACTTCATTATCCTAACTTACATTGTGTTCATTTAAGCAATTTCTGTGGGAAAAGAGGGGGCAGCAGGGGTCATTTTGTTTTGTTTTGACAGGACCAATCAATAGTAAGTGATATATTCATCCCACTGGTGTAACTATCAGTCAATAAGGAAGCTGCAGTAGTGCTTGCTAGGAGCAGTTAACAGAGCAGTTGTTTTGAACAATCAAATAAATTTACAGCAATTTTTGTTGCCAAGTGACCCCATTTTAAAAAAAGCAAGTTAATGTAGCACATATTTGCAAAAGAAAAAAAAAAGCCAAATTGATCAAGTTTTCAAGTTTTTATTTTGCAAAATTATAAAATACTCTTGAACATGTACTTGTATGTCAAAGGAGGTAATTGAAAAATGGTTTAAATTAAACACAGGAAAATTGCTAAGCTTATATGTAATGAAAGATGAAAATGCTAGACCATGCATAGTTAATTATGGTTTATGGAAGTCTGGATAGAGTGATTTTTCTCATGTACAGGTCTGCAGCATCATCATGTTTAAGTTGCATTACATTTAGTTATAATCTATATATATATTGAGGTAACCTCATTGTATTAACGTCTGCATTATCAACGACTAAAATCAAAGAAATTTTTCAATGCCATTTAGTTTCTGTGGACTCTGCAGGGCTAAATACAATAATAAATCGAAATAAAATAATAAAAAAATAATAATCAAAGTAAAAAAATGCAATACTTGTAAGCGAGTTGTTGGCCAGCAAGAGAATGTGTTAAAATCTCAATCGATCGATCATTTGTTATGTCACATTCCCACTTTTAACCACTGCCACCGTCAAAGAGACACGGAGGTTTTGAGCTTCCTACGGAAAGGAACGTGTGTTGAAGGCGTTAAACGTGTACGCCTCAGTCCATTCAGGATTAAAACCTTGTCAACTTTCTGCCGTTTAGCACAAGCCACGAAACACTGACCTATAATTTTGCCACTTTTTTTTTCACTTGTCTTCTCACTTTACATTTTTCTCTCTGTCCGGATGCTGCTGTTTTCTCTCGAAATGTTCAATAAAGACGTGCACTACCTCTGACTGGCTGACATTCTCAGTCCCTATGCCTAAACCAATGGCAATGAGTATTTGCCAGTCAGAGAAAGGTGCTGCAGGATGTCCCTGTTTTTGAGTAGCGGAGTAGAAATCATGTCAGAAGAGTCACTGGTCGAAATTTAATCTCCACCAAAACTGAAAAAACCTCTGATATGTAGCTTCCGGCTCAGGGTCCGGACAGGATAGAGTTTTACTCCACATAAACTGTATAATACCTGATATACTGATAAACTGATATAATACCTCTGCTGTCCTGCATTTACACAGGAGGGAAAATTAGTTTTCAGTTTTGTAGAGATCGCTTTGACCAGTATTGGGCTGTTGCTCACAATGCAATTAAATCTAATAAATGATACCTCCATTTTTATTTTCACATCAAATCTTTAGTTGATCTTGTTGGATATAATTACCTTGATCCTCAGTAGCTTAGAGTAAAAAAACTAACATGCTGAAAAGCAATTATCAAAAAATTTTAGAAAAATCTTTTTTTTTCATATATAACTGCGAGTAATCATCACTGCAAGTGAACGAATCAGAAGGAATTGGAGCATCTTTCATAGAGGTTTATATTAAAAATTAATTTCTCCTTTGGTGAACTATATAATGGACTGTGGGAGCAGGCTGCTTAGGAAAACAGATCTGTGCAGAGCTCTAATACAAATCAATCCTAACAAATTCTTCAAATATTATTTCAGCCTCCCTGGTGGATGCACATTTTTAACATAGAAGAAGAAATAAAGAAACTGTCTTTATTCCAGCTGATGCAAGCACATTCAGTTCACATTTCGTAGACTTCCAAAGGTTTGTTTAAAATGTATTTTACAGTTGGATGGAACAGACTTGGAATTACATTTGAAAGCCCTCAGTTGCATTTGATGTCCTCTTTCAGTTTTAATCCCCCTCCTTTTGTGCAAACACACAGCTTTTCCTGATTAACTCGTTTTCATCTGAATGTGATCTGGCCTTGATTTGATTTGCCATCCAGAGCAATTGCCTTTCATATTAATGCGATTACGTTGTAGAACAAAGCGGCCATTATACAGAGACTTATGGCGTTAGTGGAAAAAAGGACCATCACGTTGCCATCAGTAACATCCCTACTGAGAGCTATGGGTATTACGCGGGGGAGATAACACACACATACACACACACACACAGGCAGAGGCACATGCATCATGACTTTTTCTCCTGGCTGTGGGCAGAGCACTGCTGCGTCTGCAGCCATGAGTGTTAGAAGTGAGGATCCGACAAAGCCGAGGATCTGTTTGTCATTATCAGCTCATTAATGTGTTTGTAAAACCACTTGCACTGTTTGCTCCGCATGTGGCAAGACTGTAATCTGGGGTTACACGTCATGAATTCTCATCTCGGTGAAATCCAATTAAGGCTGTATTTAACTCTGGATCCACTTCAGCACAGCCGCCGCTCCACACGTATGGAATAATTGCTGTCTTTGTCTCTGTTTTTGATTTTTGGTTCTCATTCACGAAGGGAATGACATGCAGCTGCAGTTGCTCACCTCCTACCACATACACAGTCTGTACAGTCAACCTAATAATAGACATGTTCAATTACACTCATGGTGCTTTAGTTGCTTAAGTGTTACAGGGGTGTAAACAATGCTGATGCCTGTTTGCTGTCTGCAAGCCCCCACACACACACACACACACACACACACACACACACACACACACATGCACACACACTCTGGGCATTAAATGATACAGACTGACAACATTGCAAATTTTCTGCTCCACTAAAAGCCCAGCATGAGGATGAGAGTGTCAGTCTGTCAGTTGCTGTCTGTCCAACGCTTTAGTCTGGAGCAAGATATCTTGACAACAGACTGCGGCACAGATTGCCATGAGGTTCACTGGGGATAATAAGGCCCCCCAGATGAAGACTCTTTGGTGACACTTTGATCATTTGTGTTGCACCGTTATCAGATCAATACAAAAATAATCTGCTGGGCTGATTGCCCTGAAACTAATTTGCTCCCAAGAGAAAGGAGCTGTGCCATTTTTACGTGCCAAAAAAAAAAGTAAAATGCTAAAATTTGCTGAGCATATTTTTAGTCCACTGCTTAAACAGCTACTTTTTCTAGCGCTGTTATTTGCATTTCCTTCCTTTCCAGCTTTTTAAACATTTGCAGATATTTTTAAATGGGGATGTCCTGATCAAGTATTTTTGGCTCTAATCCTGATCTGACTCCTTTAAAAGTCTAATTTTTAAATTTACAAAAATGTTATTTATGGTATGGTAACTGTATGCTAAAGGAAGTTACATGGTAATTATCAAATCTGTAAAATCTGTTGTTCTCCAGTGGTGTGGGCCTCATTTAGTCATCTCTTAATTTGAACTGCTTTTCCTGTTCAGGGTCACAAGGGTTCAAACAAGGGCTCCTCACTGGGAAGCTTCTGAAGAAAAACATATTTATTTAGTTTATTAAACAAATCACTGAAATTGTAGTTTGTTACTTGAGATACTCGTCAATACATGGTTACTACGTCTCACATCTGGAAGTTGAGTCATCTGCTGCATTTCCAAAAACACAATCCTCACCCATATTTCCAACATTTTAAAAGTTGATCGGACTGTAATCATAGTCCTACCACTGAGGGCAAAGGAATAAACCAAAATGTACTCTGAATTGTGCATGTCTTAATTTTTCTTTTAATATTTTATAATCTGACACTGTGTTTTACTTAATTCTAAGTCAGTTCTCATCAATTAAACATTCCCCACATTCACTGTAAGACGTCCCGTTGAGCTCTGTGGGAGCTGTAATGAAACATGTCTCTGAATGTTAGTGAGCTTGTTTGTGTGTGTGTGTGTGTGTGTGTGTGTGTGTGTCTTCACTCTGCTTATTAGAAAGGCTTTGGCATTTACCACAGTAAACACATTAATCAGCAGTGACAGATGATTATCTATTTAATTTTGGAGCCTCACAAGACGTCGCAGGTTTTCTTGTTGGAGTCATCAGGGTGCAGCTGTACAGAAACAGCAACGTTTTGTCAAGAAAAGCCCCTGCCATGTTTCCCTCTGCGTGTCTGTCCTTTAGCCCCCCCTAGCACACAACAACCCGGTGTTCCACTGACGTATTTCTACTATTAACTAACTACGGTATGTATGCTGAGCTGAAATGTTCACTTTGGCACAGAGGGTGAATTTCTGTTACAGTGCAGCAAGATAAGCTGTAGCTTCATAGTTAACGGGATAACAAGTGGATTCTCTCTTTATCTTTCAAAGTTGGCAAACCTCAACGCAATTGACACATCAGCTGCATTAGGGACAAATTGTATCAGTATTGTCCTCAATACTCACCGCACTGCTGCAGCTCTTTAGATAGATCAGCATCGGCTAGAATAAAGCAGATTGGAATCTGATCCGTTCTTTAATTATTTGTCCGTCTCAGACTGCTGGTGTTGTATATCCACTCTTCCGCACAGAAGTATTTGAGCACAGAAGTCGCTCTGATTTTAGATACTGAGGCAGACAAGAGGTGGCAAACTCTAACCCATAAACACGTTAAATATCAGTGTGCAGATTCACGTGTTTAGCCCGTACTGAGCCCTGGATTTACTGTCTAAAAAGTCAAAAGGTACAGGCAGAAGGTTCTTTAACGGTCACTATTGTCTCTGTAACTGGAATCTATGTCTTGTGAGTCCTTCATCCTTTACACCCCCAGAGGTCGTCTGTCTCGCCCATCTCATGTGACCAACAGGAAGGTTTGTTAAACTTAATCTTTTGGCACCAAAATGCTGGATGGCATCTCTTACAATGGCACTGCATTTTGCAGCCTGAACAGTCAAAAAGTTTACACCTGTGCAAACACAGCAGTTTGGTTGGCACAGAGACGTCGGTGTTCGGTTTAGGCACCATATAAAGATGGATGGGCTTAAAGAAACTGCAGTAGTTTCACATTAGACTCAAACTCCAGTCTGTGTTACACATCCCTGCAGCTCAACCACCTTGTGACAGCATTTGGGCGTAACTGCTTTGTGATGGTTTTAGGTCCAGTACATCTGCTCGATGTTGCCAAAACGTAATTGGTGTGTGTCATTTTTGGCTGCTGCTACAGAATATTGTACAGCGAGTACGGTCTGGTCACAGAAGGTGCTCCATTTTGTAATGCTGCTGCACAACCCTAAGTGAACTCAGTGACCCCGTCATTCCAGGAATTTAGCAGTGATACAGTTTCACGATAGTTACACATGTCAAGTGAGTTTCAGACTCACATTTGCAAAGCTGTTGGTAACATACATAAAATATCATTAAATATATTTGTTATGAACGTAGCATTTTTTAAATGTAGTATTTGGATCAAAGATAGCCTTCAATAAAAGTATCTACTGGCCCAGACTGCTGCAACTGATGTCCCTGCCAAATCACTTTGCGTGTGAAAGAAGTTGATGACACACAGGTTGCGATTTTACACAATCTGTACGTCAGAGACGAGTAAATCGGCCTGCATCTTCAGGCAACCTTTTTTGCCTTGTAGTTTATACGGCAGAGTGTGGCAGCAGGTCCCTGTGTTACTCTGCTAATCAGCCTGTAATCCCTGTGCCGCTGATGTGAGAAGTGATGCTCCATGCGACTCTATCATTTTCTCATCAGTGCTCTCTTTGTCTCTGCCTCTATCTCTCTATCCCGCTACATCTCTATCTAAGGGACTGTTGCTTCTCTGTGATTGGACCATTGTTCCGACTCGCTCACAGAGTCAGCCTGTTGGGCATGTTTACATAGATTCATGCTTCTAGGCTGCTGGCTAATGCAACACCTTTGTTCTTTTAATTGCTTGCTGTTCCAGCCAGAGGCTGAAAGGAATGAATAATTCCACAGCTACAGAATACTAAAATTTCCACCCAGCAAAGATAATCTCAGTCTGAATGTGAAATGTGCTCAGACCGCTTGGTGTATGGACAGCAACTTCCTGTCAAAAGGACATCCAGTTTTGGCCATCTTCAACTTCAACAACACATCTGTGTGTGCTGTGATATTAAAAACTTGACTTCATCATTAAGAGAAGTGGCAGCTGTCACAGCAAAGTAAATAATCACCGAGTTGAAAGTAAAAATCTCAAAAATGCCTTAATTGTCCAATAATTTTTGCCATTAAAAAATTTGATTTCGTTTTGGTAGGTTCTATCAGCACCGTATAACGTTATGACACTTCAGCAATCAACTGCCTCTTTGTAGGTCGAGAGAAAAAACAGACATGAGCGTTTGCTTTATCTGGAGTTGGTGTATGTGAGAACCCAAATGTCCAAGTAAGATGCTCTTGAGACTTTTCAGTTTATTCTCCGAGCTGTCTAGTATAGCGCAGAGCGTGCTGTTCGGTTTTAATTTAAGTTAAGCGAATGGGCATGTTGACAATGTTTCTGTCGGAAAGCATATTCTTTCTTCGTTTTGTTTTTCTTAGCCCTCAGTGAAATCAAGCCGGATTTCTCCTGTGATGCTTCTGGCAATGTCCCACTATGTGCTACACACGTGAAACACAACTCCAGATCTGATTTATCCGAGCGCTGTCTGAAGTTCAAATGTGAAAGAGGATTTATTTTATTGGTTTCCTGTAAGTCTCCCACTTGAAGACTTACAAGTTGAACAAAAAACACCAGAAAATAGGCCATTGAATGGGTTGAAAACATTGAAATGAGGTGTTTTGGGTAGAAGTTTTTCTATGTCTGGACAGTTGTGGTTGTGGACTATGCAGCTTTTAAAGCATCTTGAGTGGAAAATTTGCATTGTTTTAAATTTTTTACATAAGGTTATAAAATTCAACTTGACTTGAAGGAGCCCTTTAATTCTCAGCCAGCCCAGGGGCACCGAGAAGGAATGGGCTGAAGCAGCACAAAACCAAAAGAGACAGATACACGGACAGTTAAACGCTGACTATGATCAGTTGGTGTCAGAAAGTCCGGGACATCACAGCTCACTGCGTATGAGCTTTGGAGCTACAGAAACGCCCATGTGGCAACATGAAATCCAGTAGTTGGTATTATTGTTATGGCTCATCAGTGTAGCGAAGGCCAACATTACCTGCAGCCCTCAAGTCCTGATAGCCTTTCAACAACTGTTCAACAACATATGACGGCAGAGATTCAAAGAGTGGCATTGATTACTTGACAGGGAACATCATGTTTTAATCTTCAGGTCAGATTTCATTCAGCATCTTGCTGCTCTCCAGCTCTGGCTCAGATCTCTGCTTTCACTGCCATATCCTATTCTCCTCTGCTGCAGAGTAGATGAAAGTGTGTTAATAGCTGCTCCCTATCTGTTAGCTTCTGAAACACAAAAATCGATCAAGGACGGTGTGGGTTGGGGGTGTCTGTGTGTGTGCGTGTGTGTGTGTGTGTGTGTGCTTGGTGTTCATAATGAGGTGAGGCTTGACATGAACAGGAAGCTCCAATAGAGCACGGCATGTTGGGCGATCGGACTCCCTCGCTGCAGGTTAGGAGGAGGGGGCTGGGGTGTGTTGGGTGTGTGGGAGGTCTGGAGATAGATGAGGCAGAGCTGTCAATAAAGAGCAGCTCTTTATCCTTTGTAAAAGCTCTGTTCATTTCATTACTGTCAGGCTTGTCTGGTGAAAGAGGCCTAGGCAGTCTTCCCTGGACACTTTTTGGAGAAGAGCTGCCAGGCTGAAGCAGAACAAGGCAGAGTGAGACGTAAGGTGGGCTAAGATCGTTAAAGGCAAAAAAATATTCTTGTTGACGAGACCAGATGCACAGTTTAATTAAAGTTTGTTTGGCAAGGAAACTTAATTCTGCAGCACTGATACAGTACACTTTCCCCTGAAGGCCTACTTTGAGAGGTTTTTGTTTAGATTGTGTTTTATTGGTTCTGAAGACTTTTCTTTATTGGTTTCTGGCAATCTTTTATTCCATCCCACCCCCATAAAACCTCTCTCTCTCACACATACACACAAATATCTTTATAGTCTTTCTTTCTGTCAAGCCTACAGATCATTATGATCAATCAGTGTGAGCCCTCGCTGCGCTGGTGTCCTCACTGAACACTGTGGCCGTCAGGTTGTCTCCGTCTGAAACCGAGGATCTGGTGAAGGATCCAATGGTGCCACATTTGCCTTCTTGAATTTGTGGGCAGGTGGATCTGGAATGGAAATATTTAATTCTGAGATCCATCTACATTTGACACTAATTTGCTTCAGTACACACTGACTACTGATCTGATATCATCGCCAAGTCAATGCAATCCCACATTAAGCAGTTCGTTTTTTTTGTGAATAAATGAAGCATGTGCTCACAGATATGGACTCAAACTCACAGACAGTAGAAAAGCAAACACTGTTCACCTTCACGGGTGAGTAACAGGCTAGGGTCAGTAAAAAAAAAAAAAAAAAGACAGCTGGCTGAGATTTTTTTTGCAAAAAAAATCTAAACAGCAAACCAGGTGGGAGGGAGTGGCTGGGGTCTGCAATGACAGGACATAGCAGGAATGCAGAGAAAGGCATCCACATAAACAACAGAATGTTGCATTGTGTGAGTGTGTGTGTGTTTGTGTTTAACAGTGTATTTCCTGTAATGTCTTTTCACATTCTGCTTTGACAGATGAGCCCATCTATGCATCCATCCTCTTATACGTACTGCTTAACCCATTCAGAGTTGGGGGTGCTGGAGTCTATCCCAGCTGTGATTGGACAAAACGCAGGGTACACCCTGGACACGTCTGGCAAATGAAGCACACAGGCTCGTTGAAGTTAAAACTTTTGTGATTTTAAGAAAATGAACTGAATAAAACTAAAAAACTGCAGCTATCCGAAATAAAACTACATAAATCGGGATGACTAATACAATACCATTGTGACCTTGACCTTTGACCACCAAACCATAGCAGGTTCATCTAGTTCAAGCCTCTGTTGATGCATGCATATTGCATCTACAACCATGGGATAGAAAATAGGCCAAAACCAGTTTCACTGAATGAGACGATTTGTTGCAATATAAATCAGATGCGTAAGATAAAATGCATCCTTTTGTTCACTGTTGTTGCTGAACATATGGATATTTCTCTTTGCATATAGGTCAAACCTGCCTAATTAACTTTAATAATTATTTTATGTGACATACAAAAAGTGTTTTTTCTGGGATTTTGGAATTTTACTGTCTATCTAAAAATCATTAATTAATTATTACTTGTTCCCTTTGTGTGTGAAATTCTGCACAGAATCATAAGCTGCTGTGGTGAATACAGGTGTCTCCACCTACCAGACTGGACACACTACAAGTATGTGTGGGCAGCATCTATCACACAGAACAGGAGTATTGACATTTCTGCAGAAGTCCAGGTCACTGGATTATACTCACGTGGACAGATCAGTCTACACAGGCTAAGCTGTGCTTCTCTTACTACCTCAGCATAAACACGTTTGTTTGATGCCATGCCAGAAAATTCTCTTACATGCACAGATGCAAGAAAATCGACTTGGCCCCTGAGGATTTTATTTTTTTTTAAGTGGGTTGGTCTAATTTCCTGCAGGTGCAATGCCACCATTAGAGTTCTGTTCAAATTTAAGAGAGAACAACAAAGTTGAGCTTTTTTTTTTAACCTGGTGTGTAGCAGGTTTATTTGTCAAAACATTTGAGCTTTAAAAAGTGCGCCTATGGCTGGTTAATTACACGGAAATCTGTAGTGCCTCACTATTGTGTTAATACGGTGTTTGCTTGTTCCAGTGTGTGTGAAGTCAAAATCCTTCCTACACCTAATGAAGTGCCTAAACTAATATATACAATGTGTGTGAAAGTTACTGCAGAATGAGTAAAAATGCAGTGTATTGCAAAATTAAGCTGTTACATGAAATGAGATATTACACTGACAAGCACATAAGCAGTCAGGCAAGTCCTAAATTGGAGTGAATCTTACCGAACTTCGCAGGGAACCACAAATAGGTTGCTGGTAGCTTCAGGGTGCACCGGAATTATTCATGGACAGTTTTTCCAGCAGTCTTTGGCATACGGGCAGCATTTCGGTATGTACAGGAAGTGACAAGGACAGCGTGTCTATGAGAGCAGGGATCATTTTCAGCTGAGTCGTGTTTGACTACGATTGTCGTACTGACCGGTGTCAGCAGTGAGGAAAGTGTGTCAGGCAGTAAGTCACAAACCATCTGGATGATTTTTTGTTATTACCAGTCATGTCTGTAAAGTTTTTAACTGTAAAGCCCCATAAATTTATTTTCTTTTCATTTGTATCACATTAGTTAGATGGGATATAAACTTTCTGTTGTTATTAGCCCATAATAATGGTTCTATGATAGTAGAGTTTGTGCAGTAATATCATTATCATCCATAACAGTGAGGCAACATGTATGGATACAGTAAAAATGACAGCAAGCAAGTGTGAGAGATAATTCCAGTTTGAAAGGAAATTCACACACACACTGTACATTCTAATTGTTTAACGTTACTTCATAGCATGCAAACAAAGTCAGTATAAATAAGCATTTATTTTTATAAGTTCAAATTTTTGTTCCGCCTCACTTGGCTTTTAAAAGCAATTGGTTTGCATGCTTTTTCTAAAGTAATTAGAATGTACAGTGTAAGTCGGGATGGATGGGTGAGAGACAAAACAGAGGTCTTCAAAGTGGAAGGCACCAACTTATATCCCACTGTGGCGATGCTTTTATTTCAGTATTTTAATACAAGTTACAATCTGTCTTCAAACATAACCCAGATGCGTTTGTGCCTAAACCTAAAAAGGTTGTAGTTCTTTAATTATTTTGATAAATAAAGCAGGCGTGGTCAGGCGTGGTCAGGCGTGGTCAGGCGTGGTCAGGCGTGGTCAGGCCTGGTTAGGCCTGTGTGACAACAACCTACTGAGCTGTTTGTGGTAGTAGGAAACGAACTGCAGAGTTAACAGCAACTCTTTAGTTTTTTTCAGTTTGATAGCCTGTTATGCAACTTACTCTTAAAATAAATCTGTGGAATTTTAATGTTATGCAATGTATTTGAAAATGTATCTCATATGTATGACTTAACCAAAACCTTTGTTAGTTTAACTTGTTTGTCTGCTGTAATTGAAAGTAATGTGACTGCCAGCTTCGCAAAACTTTCTATTGTTTGTCAGTGCAACCTGAAGTAAACATTCTGGTGACAGATGTCCTTGTAAATATTCCCCAGTGCTGCAGATTGAGCACTTTTTTGTTTTTCATACAATAACTTGAACAATGGGCAACAATTTTCCTAAAAAGCACTCATTTCGAATCAATCAGTGTGCTCAGCTGAAAGTGTGCAATTCTCAACGCAAGAGCAGCTGAAGAGTGTGTGTTTGAATAATATTGTTTACCACGCTAACACTGTTTTATATTTCATAGCTTTTCAGTAAAGCAACATTGATTATAGCAACTTAAAAAGACTGAGCCAATGAAAGATGGAAAAGTATAATAGAAGAAATGGGCCGAAATGAAATATGCTCCTATCATCTTTTGGACGTGTATTTAAAAAGCAAAACTTCAGCTAATTATTTTGTCTTTAATAAGCCAAAACAAAGAGGGATATTGATCATGGCATTGCTGTCTGTGGCTCATCCCTGATAAATTGGAATAATGAATGACTGCAGGTGTTTCTTTTTTTTGTAATTAATAGTCTTATAATTGGACAAATTAATGAGCTGGCGGATGAAATATGGGAGCAGACATGTGAGGAAAGCAGTTCAGTCTCTCAGGAAGAGACCAATCTGAACTTGTGTAATGAAGAAAAACTTAACTAAATCACTGGCTCCCTCCCTCCATCTGCTGCTTTTCGACTTGCTGTTGTTCTCCAGAGACCAAGTCACTGCAGTTGCTCTCAATTTACAGTGCAAACAGACAACAGTAGCAGCTGATAGAGATTTTCCAATGCAGGGATAAATAGAATTAGTGTAATCCCATTCTGTTGTCTAATCAGATAGGAAGTCTAATTCATATCTTGTCTCTTCCATTTCACAGGTTCTCACGAAACTCTGGGTTGACTGATGCAGCCATGGGCCAATCGCTGGATCTTTGAGCGCAATCTTCCTCCCCCTCCTTCACCACATGCTGTTCCTCTACCCCCCCCTGCTCCATCTCTTCTTCCTTTGCAGCTCTGCACAGCTCTAAGTTGAGAGCTCCAGACTAGTTTTCCACCTATGATACCTTCTCCTTCCCTTTATCTACAAACCATGACAAGCTTTGCTTCTCAGAGCCCTGGCCAAGCAAGGTGGCCTCTCCCATTGCTACTCTTGTATTTTGCCCCTTTATTGCTAATGGAAAGTTGGTGTCAAGCAGCCCCCTCAGGCCCAGAGTCGGATTCCTGCTCTACCTTAGTCCAGAGTCGCTTCTTTGGTTTCTTCCTGTCATCGTCAGTGTTCCCCACAGTGCCTTGTTCTTGGACCCTCCAAAACCCTGATCCACGGCGCTACACCATTTTCATTAAGGTGACCAAACCTACAGACAGCTGTGTGCCGTCACAGCTGCGCACCTTCCAGTACGACTCCTTCCTAGAAACCACACGCACCTACCTTGGTATGGAGAGCTTTGATGAGGTGGTAAAGCTCTGTGATACCTCTGTTCCGGTGGCCTTCCTAGAGGCTGGAAAGCAGTTCCTTCAAATGAGGAAGGGACATCCTCGGTTTGCAACGGCCATCACAGATGGCAGCGGGGATTTCAAAACAGAGTACCTGGTGGTTGGGAAACGCAACCCCAGCATGGCAGCCTGTCAGATGCTGTGCCAGTGGCTTGAGGATTGCCTGGCCTCCAGTACATCTAACAGGCCCTGTGGCATCATGCAGACTCCATGTTTGTGCTGGGAGCCACCACCACAGCTCAATGAGGGAGATAGTTGTTATCACAATGGAGTTTACCTGGAAAACTGTTTGCCTAGCGTGAAAGAGAGTGGAAAAGATGCTGAAATTAATGGTGAGTAGAAACTATTTTACAGTTGTTAAAAACAAAATTAATTGTAATTAGGGGATTACATCACTGTTCGTACATCAGCTGCCCAATTTCCAGCAGCACTTAAGTGCTAAGACTAGCAATTATCTCTGATTCTCTGTAAAACAATGGATAAAGACAAGCTATGCTTTTATTGGATATAATAGATTTATTGTTGTTGATGTTGAAAGGTCAGCCTTGGAGATCATCACTTCACTGAGAGCAAGCTAGAAAAATGGTGCCTTTAGTAGCAATCAAGCTGGTGAAAATGAGTATGATTTAGGAAACGTCAGGATAATTCTGTGACATTGGAACAAAAGCATGTGGACTGCTCTGTCTGAAGGAGGGAGAGAAGAAGGTACAGAAAGAAGCAAATGGAAGGTTTAGGGTTTCATTTAATGGAAGCAAGCTCTGTGACCTTGCAAGGTCAGTACCATATTCTGACTCTCTGCGGTCCAGGGAGGGACACTCAGTCGGCCTGTGGAAACAGAGGGGAATCAAGTGCTGATATTGGATAGCTTTGGGGATGCTCAGAGCAAAGGAGGGGGAGTTGTTGTAAGGAGATACAAAAGTGGAAGCTAGAAAGAGAGAGGCAAAAATGCAATGGGATAAGGGTCTGTGGCTTGAAGTCTAATTGTCTGCTGCTTGATCCTGGCTCCCCTCCCTTTCCCTCAGCAGACAGGATGTGGCCTGACATCTCTATCCTGGCTTCATCAGCACTATGGCCAAAGGGACGGAACATCTCTCAGCTACCCTTTCTGCCCCTAACCTTTCCACCATTCATGTGGCTCTGCCTCCTTTTCTCAGTTACTTCCCCTTATCAGACTGTGGTTCTATTCTCTTGGTCTTCCTCCTCCTCTTCCTACTCCTCCTTCTTTTTTAGCTCCATCACTGCCCCCCCACCCCCCCATCTTTCCCTCCTCAGGCTGATAGTGGGCTGATACTGAGCCAGTCGTGGGAAGCCAACCAAGCAGAGAAGATAGTGTGTTGGGTATCTCCTTCTTTATCCTCCTCCAGTCTCTAGAGCAGTTAATATCCCCTTGCTGCCCCAGCCTCCTCTCTCCACTAGTTATTGCACTTATGTAATCCTGCTTATGGTGCTCGACAGCGGGGTGTGGGTTGCTTGTGCCTTAAGGTGTGAATAAAAAAAAAAGAAATAGACTGATCAGTGTTTTTCTGATCTGTAGACAGGTGTCAGCAACGAAAAACCCTACTGCTAGCCATGATCGACAGAGCCATAGGCTGGTCAGATTGCCAATGCTGACCCCTGCCCACCACAATTGTTGTGGCTTATGCCTGCGCAGAAATAAAAGGATGCATTATAGCTTTTCCCCTCTCTGTGTGTACTACATCCCACACAGTCAAAGTGTCTCTTGGATGACAATCAAAGGTTCAGAGTAAGCAAGTGGCTGTGGAACCCTGTGATGAGTTCAGAAGGAATGGGAATATCCGGCTGATGGGTGACTAGATTGATTGAATTGAATTATGAAGATAAAGAGAGGCTGGGGAAATGCAATGGATTCTGTGTGGAAAAAGGCCAGGGAGCTGAGTGGTTATTGCCCACTGTGCAGCAAAGACAGGGGGATAAAGGGGTAATAGTTGTGGGTGATGAATGAAGAAAAGACAACAGATGCAGAGACGAGAGGGAAAGATTGGCAGAGGAGAATAATGGAGAGTGAGGAGGCTGACACAAGCCTGAAGGGGGGAGTTGTCTGATGCGGACTTGATGAGGATGGATACTTGCTACTTGAGTCAGGCAATATGCAGCTGAACCTGTTTGGTCTCAGCACCTTTAGTAACAGAAGTTCATAGATCACACTGTCTTCCAGCCTTCTTAACTCAATCTCTGCTGTGGGACCAAGGTTCCCACCTAGCAACAGATGGAGGGCTAAGAACTGCACGTCCAGCTGATGAGGGTTGAATGAAAAGTTTGGCTCCTCGTACTGTACGAGCTGTGGGAGTTTGGCCTTGTGTGCAACCTCCCCTAATGTTCAGCCTTCTTAAAGTGTAGAGGTAATACAGAAACAGTGTAGAACAGAGAATACTGCACGTCAACAAAAAACACTTAGAAGCAACTTTTCTTTTTCCTAATAGAAAACTTTTGTCTGAAGGTTAATACAGTATTTTGGTGGAACTTAACTGAGGATTTTGCAGAATCGCCATAGATATGCGACCGTATCTGGCAGTTAGCTTGGGATTAGCTTGGAATTTTATGTTTGGTTTCACCCAACCAGTTAATACAAAGGCTTTAACTATCCTCAACTGTGAAGGGTAATTTGAACTTTTAAAACAAACACAGCTGTGAACACACTTTTGTTTTGTTACTCAGCAAGGGGAATGTAGTATATGTCTGCTAAAGCTAAACTAACTGCCTTCAGCATCATTTAAAATATGACTGGTTGAAAAATGGCCGGTGATCAACAGAACTTGTAGCCATTAAAACAAGTGTCATGAATAATACAAACTAACGTCAATTACTTATGAAAGGCCAATGGAGAAATCCAAACAACTTTGGGTTAATAAAATGTATATAAACATGAAGGTTTAACATTCCCTTTAGCTGAAATATGACTACTTGGTTAGTTAAGAGTTTAGTAAAACAGCTTCATACTGTTTAAACATTTTTGTATTGTCTATGTAGTATTTTTCTCATCTATAATTTTAATAGATGTAGCTTGCTTGTATTGATCAAATTAGTGACCCCCCCCCCAGAGGAGCAGGCGTTAGCTCCTGTCTGTGTGTCCATGGGGTACATGGTTAGATTAATATATTGACTTACAAATCAATAAGGGTCAATATTAGTCTAATTAATAGCACAAAATGTGACTTTTTGCAGTGAGTTTTATTCTCTCACCATCACATGATGGTACAGTTTCATTATCCACCTGCAATGTCAATAAGCTCATCAATATGAAGTTCTTAACCTTTATTGATTTCCATGACCTTTTGATCATTTTTTAATGATGAAAGTAATTTTATCAATAGCACTGTGGTTTAATTTTGTAGTCTCAATATCCCAGAACAGCGGGAATTGTGGGAGACATAAAGGCAATATCCAAGGTAATGAATTCATTACAAAATATTTGAAAACATTTGCAATGAACTGCTTCAATTAATTTATTGTTATTTTAAAATTATAATCCTGCCTTATTACAGTAATTATAGTTAATGAGTAGGAGCCCACGTTTGACTCGACCACAGCTCACTGTGTGTGTTGCCACTGAGTGGTTGTATGTGTGTGTGGATGTGGGTTGATTTGTGTCACGACTCGTGATACAGAACAGCAATGGATTTATTTGGTAGCCCTCTGTGGACAGCCAGGGAGGCAGTGAGTGATTAAAGGGTAGTTCAGAAAGATGCTGGCCAATGAGAAGCTTATGACTCAATCTGAACCACAAAAAATCCCTACCGTGATAAGTTAGAGCAAGTACCAGAAATGACCAACACAGTGAAGTGAAGGCAAAGGAGGACAGGTCCAAACTATCCAGAATGCCACAGAATCATGTAGGGCATGACTTTAGTTGCACATCATGCCCTCTCCCTTTTAGCTTTGCAGTTATTTCAAGTGTGAAATATTTCATAACACACATAAAGCTTAGAAATAAACCAAAGAAGGACACAGTGTCGTAGACTGAAAGCACTCTGCACCAAGACACAGAGAGGCAGCTCAGTGTTTTGCACTGTTATCTTCGTTCCAAAAAAGTCCTGGGCATGAAATATAGTCTAGGACGAGATTCTCTTTGTGTCATTTTTATGTTCTTTACACGTTGTTGTTTGGAAGATCTATGGGGGCCTTGGTAGATCATTGGGTTGGGATATAGAAGGCCACAGGATCAAATCCCACCCCACCAAGGGCCACCTTGGTGCTGGTCCCAAGCCCAGATGAAATGGAAAGGGAAGGGTTGTGGCAGGAACGGTGTCCAACTCCTCATGCAAAAATCAAAGTGTGTAGAGGCAAAAGCCAAAAGCTGTTGATATTTTGATGTGGAATAAATATGAATCTGCAAGGAATGGATTGAATTTGTATCCATATATATATATAGTCTCCATGGTCAACAACAGCAGAAATTGTCAGTGTCGTTTGGGAGTCCTCTGGTTTGCACACGTAACCATCAACCCTGACTTCACCCCTGCAAATTTAAGTCTGCATACTATAGGACAATTTCTCATTCACCATAGGCGCTATAGACATCAATTAAATGTAAATGTAGATTTCTGTTAGTTCTGCTGCTGGCAAAAACAACTCATACAGCTGTGTTTTGCAAGACAGTCTCCTACATGACTATTTACCTAAGATAACAACCCCGTAGTTGGAAAGGGATGTCTGAATAGATGCCAAAGGTTTGCGACAACTCCACATTCCTATGCTTCACACCATATTGGTTGACCAGCTGGACAACCACTTTGTCAACGGTCCTGAGGGCAGTGAAACACGGATAACTGGGCATGTGAATTAACCTGACAGCGAGGGAAATTTCTTTTGAATGATTACTGTGGAATATAGATATCCCCTATCAGCCAACAGGAGAAGGTTGAGCAGTGGGAGCCTGGCTGGGATTTGGTTGCCAGCCAGCTTCCTTCTGGGTTTTACCTGTGGTGCATCCACTGGGCCAGTCAGTTAGAGTCAGTCATTTAACAGATGCTTTTATCTAAAGTGACTTTGTAGTTGAGGGGCACGCGTCAGAGTTCAGTGTCTTGCCCAAGGACACTGATATGTGGGCAGGAGGACCTGTGATTCTAACCACTGACCCTGCGGTTAGTGTACGACTGCTCTCCCAACTGAGCCTAAGCTATTTCACAGCTTAGATCTCAGTTTAATGAGGGCTGCCTAACATAGTGATTGTGGTGTAAGTGTAAGGAAATATGAAAGGACCAGTCCAAAAAAGTGACAGCAACTGCAAAGAAGAAATACTTATAAACCTTCCTGACTTGCACTTTTCTTCTTTAGTCGCTGGCAGCTGGCTACAGATGAGGAAGATGAATGTGAGCACCGCTTTTCTATTTGCAAGCCTCTGCGTGGCTGGACCACATTGTTGCTAAACTAAGGGATTTCCAACCCGCCTCCGTAAAGAGCACTGAGGAATCCTAAAGCAAGGCTAATGCATTTTCTCCACTTTACAGTCATACAGCATGTGTGCACACACATACACAATGAATGCAGCACGTGTGCACACAAATGGTGAAATGTCGCACCAGAAAATTGCACATACACTAGTGCAACCACGCACCGGTCCCTCGTGACTGAGTGTGGGTGGCTGACTGAGGGAGAGAATAAAGCTGATTTTGTGTGTGTGTGTGTGTGTGTGTGTGTGAGAGAGAGAGCAAGGTGTGGTGTTAACCACAGGAGGCGCCGTGTGGGCAGGAATAAACTGAAAGGAGATGGCAGTGAGAGTCTCTGTGCTGGTGTAGAGGGCGTTCTGCCTGCAGGGAGCCTCGCAGCCTGTTTGGGAACTTTTCATATGGAGTTTTTTTCTTGAAGGTGGGGACTGGCACACATGTGCAGTCCTAACAGGGTCATGACATGTTTGCCTCATTCATAATCTGTGTATTTAGTGGAGAAATGGTGGGGGACTGTTATCTTCCCAAGCCAAATGAATGAAACTGCCAGTTACATGTATTAAAAAGTGGGAAACAATAATTTAACGGGAAATGGGAGATCTATTCTGACATGTGTAATATACCAAGTCCAGCACTGCGCCACAGGTACACTTTTAAAAAGATTGACCTATGCCGAGCATTTGGCATTATTACTGCTTTACTGCTGTGCTTTCTGTAAAGGAACTGCTTGATCGGCATGCACTGCTGTCGCACTTGTTATACAGGAGAAGGAGAGAGTTGTTGTGAGAATGAAAAGAGCAGAAGTTAGTGATAGGGCACAGCTGGGTAGCAAAGTACTGTATAGAGAATGTAGCTGTGTGGCCCGTTACGTCAGAGACTGGGAGTAGCCTATAAAAACTTCCACATCTAACGCGCGTACAATGTTTTAAAAGTGTTTTTAGTTCATTTATAGCACCTGTTGTAAGTATGTTTTTATGCTGGCCTTGATCGGCAGGTGTCTGTCCACTACACCATTAAAACCAAGAGCTGCTCCAACTTTTGTATGTAACATTTATTCATTTAAAATTCAGAGCAGTTTGATCTCATCCTACAGCATCAGATAATGACACTTCCCGAAGCATCGAATATTGAAGTTTATTATGTCCTTTGTGGTCTCAGGCAGTATTTGACCCCACAGGAACGGTGTTGACTGCCTCTCAGACCTCTTGTCATTTAATGCTTGCTTACAGTTGTGGATCATCAGGGTTTGCTTGACTTAATGCACAAAGTAAGGGTAACGTTGATTTAAAAGTCATAGAGTGAAAATGCGGCACTGTACTTTGCAATATAATAAATATTAATGTGATGTAGAAGAACAATCATGATTAAAGCGTTGTATTGCACCTGACCACCTCTCTAAGCTGCCTTTTGGCTTCATGTACTAGGTCATTACTTCGGGGGTAAAATATTGAGTTTCTCTTGCCCTTGATTTGAAGGCCGGTGCACCTCGAGTCAATGCAAATGGTTACCTACACCAAACGACTTGAAACCCAGCCTGTTCTCAAGATGTCAAAACGATCCCGTGTCCTCTTAATAACTGGGCAATTGTAGAAAATGAGCTGTAACAAGTAGGTGTTTATCACACAGCTACAGTCTTATTTGAATGCTTTTTCCGTCTAAACCATTAGCGCATGTGTGGTATTGGTCAAATGAAGGTTTTTGAAAAGGTATTTCCAGATTGAAGATGTGGCACAATTCACACCCATGCACAGATTGATTGAGATGCATCTTAAATCAATGGTAAAAAGGTTTTAAAACTAGGATTATGGCTCTATGCAACTCTGTGGTCCCGAAAGACTGCAATATCATCTAATGATTGATTATTCTGCATATTATGGTTCTAATAATTAACATGTGAGTTGATGGCATATAGCCTACAGCAACCTATGCTGAGAATAACAACAGATGGTGTGCCAAGCTAAGACGCGCAGTGACTAAGCCTGCCTGTTTAAAAGGCAGCGAAAATCAAGCCAAACTAGCCTGGGGTTAAGGTTACAGTATGAGCTCAGAAGCTGACACTCCCGGCCTGTGCAAAAGTGAACAACTTAGCATTTTTATCAAAGTTCAAGGCAGTGACCTCGTGGAGTTTCTGGCCTGCACCAGCTCCACCTGTTCTCTGTCAAAGGACTCACTTGAACTTAGCACGAAGCGAGTTAAGGAAGGGTCTGTCTTCTTCCTCAAGGCTGCCTGTCAATGGAAGGCCTATATCTCGGGTCCCTCCTCATGCAGCCTGAGGGTTTATTAAACATTCATGCTTTAATTAAGCAATGTTACCGCTGCTACTTACCGGTCGATGATAAAAGTACTGCTCCAGGATGAGCATGACGCACAGACAAGTATGCGTGTGCGTGCACATGTGAATGTGTGTGTGTGTGTGTGTGTGTGAGAGAGAAAACAGTGGTGAGAGCCCATTAATTTCCTGCTGTAAAGAAAAGTGTGAAGATTAAAGAAAAGACAAGTTGAACTTTTTTTTCTTCCCTCATCAGTCATGTGTGACTGCAGGAAAATGGTCTGCGGGTGATGTTGGGCGTGATAGGGATCCCTCTGTTTTCCGACAGGCGGCTTGTCACCGTTCACCTGTTCAGTGCTACAGTTTCTTTCTTATCTTCTCTCTATTTTACACTTCATCAAACCCTTTTTTTGGGGGGGGGATTTAGTAGAGCCAAGGGGATTCGAAACCCTATTTTTCCCCACCCTCAGAAAAGTGCTCGGAGGGTGAAATTGCGTGTGTGAGGGAGAAAATAGAGAATTAGAGAGCGCGTTTGTGTTGCCAGTCTCCTTGGCTGTGAGGACATTTAATGCCAGTGTGACTGTCTCACTGTCGCTCTTCAGATTTGATGACTTGGACAATGAAGATGAATTACCTCAGATCACACTGCAGCGTACAAGTTCAGTGCTGCTGTTCAGAGCTACATGTAGTGTGTGTGTGTGTGTGTGTGTGTGTGTGTGTGTGCGTGTGTACATGCGCATTGTTGCACCTGCGTGTCTCCGTGTCCTTGTTAAGAGCAGGCGATGGCTCTGCGGGATGGCTGTAAAGGCTGCTCTCCTTGGCGGTATCACATGGAATGACACCCAGAGGTGACACACTGTCAGAACACACACACACACAAGACACAGGACACACTGATACACACACTCACAATAAGCTGAGCGTATCCTGGCCAAAGCCTGCCAGGTCCAAGAAAAGAACTCATTAGTGCAGACATGTTCCCTCCGCTCTTCTAACAACACACTCCCTCACACGCAAGCTGGAAATGCACAGACCCACTCCCACACATACACACACACACACACACACACACATCAGGTTGTTTCTAGTCTATACAAGAATGGATCGCTGTTTAAAGCCCAGTCCTACCCAAATCCTATTAATGTTGTGTTCAAATTAGCCACTGTTGTCATCTCTGGCCAATCACGGACACTGAAACGTCACCCTGTGCATTTCCTACACAGCTACAACAGAGTTTAGCTTTCCTGTCCAAAAAGCGTCGTCAGATGACAGTCGGCTTTTGCTGGGTTATAAGATGTTCGGATTAGTTTGTGCAATCTTTTTACCTCCTCTTTTTGCAACCTATGTTTATCAGCCTCAAACATCGAGTATAATGACCGTACAGATGCTGGTTGTAGCCAGTAGAGCATACTGTGACTGCGTGTGTGTCTGTGCCTGTAGTCAGCTTGTGATTTCTCTGTGAAGCTAGTTGTCAGAGCAACAAGTCCTAAACCCCAAACTGAACTAAATAGGTGCAGTTCTATTGAACACCAGCTGCAGAACTCACGGTGCTTAAATAACTGATGCAATCAAACCTGCTTTTTACAGAATAACTCTTCGGAAATTGCTGGAAAGACCTTTGAGGAGAATCTCGCTAATCATGCACCAGTATCACAACATAGCAGGGCAGCCACGTTAACTAGTCTAGTGTTTAACAGCGATGATAATGTCAAACCACTGAAAGCAATGAGAATACAACGTGGAACAACACCTGATAAATGCATGCAGATATTGGAAGAAGTAGAAAAAAGTCTTTTCCGTTGAGCATGTGATGCACTCTGGCCTAAAAATGCATTTCAAAATCATTACAAAATAAAGTAAGTGTCACAAAAAGCACAGATTGACGTTTTTTTATATCATCAGAATTTGATCTATTCTGCCTGTTATCATTTAGAAAGTTATTTTATCCTCATTCATGCAGGGGGCATGACCAGAGGAATGTGCTAATGGACACACTCTATGGCTTAGAGGATCATCAGGCTAATTTCTAAATCTGGAATTTGGCAGAATGCAGAAACATCTTTGCTTGATTTGTCGGCAGATGTGTCTCTCATGTCATTGAGCTGTAGGATATTGAATGGATGTCCTCACACTTTTAAATCCTTTGTATCTTGTACGTGTGGGTTTAATTTCTGACAAAACTCTTAAACACATAATGAGGAAAATCAGAATAAACAAATGCAGTATTATCTTCTAGTTAAATTGTTTCACTTTTCTCTTAAATACATGAGTTCTGCTGTTAGTCACTGGTAAACGGTCTGCACTTATTTATATAGCTCTTTTCCACCTGTTGATACTCAAAGCGCTTTACACTGCTTCTTATCTACCCGATCACACTCACAATCACGCAGCTGCCCGACGCTCACCAGGAGCAACTATGTGGGGGTTCAGTGTGTTGCTCAAGGACACTTCGACATGTGACTAGATGAACCGGGCATCAAACCAGCAACTGTAGAATTGGAGGACGGCCGCGCTACCAGCTGTGTCACAGTCACGTTTCACTGTACTGCTATGCAGCGTGAGGCTCAGCTTGGTATTAATTTGTATTCCCAGCAAACGCAGAGAAGAGAATCAAGTGAAATGCTGTTGGTCAATGTGGTTTTGAATATTGATTTGCCTTCTTTGCCTACACTTTCATATAAGTATGGGCTGCTGGTTGACAGACTGCAAATTAGTACACACTCAGGAACATATTTGAAGTACCAATTTCAGGCTGGAGACACAGAAATGGACACTGCTAATGCATAAAATATATTTCTACAGGTGCTTCAGAAACTATTCAGACCGCTTCCCTTTTTGTTTTGTGGGTTTAATTACAAATGACAAAACTGCCTCTTTTTCCATGTTTGCTAATATAATTCAGCAACCCATTATGACAATACAAATGCAAATGTACACATAAAAAAAGAATCCTTCACAAAACTACTGAGCCAGTCATTGCACATATTGGCTGGTGAATGAAAATATATAGATAGAGAATACATGGGTGTGTTCAGGTAGCAGAATTTGGCACCAAATGAGAGACTGTAAAAGTAAAAGTTTTTGGTTTAGTTTTGTGTGTTTGTTTGTTTGTTGTTGTTTTGAAATAGTTTATGTTTTGGGTCCTGGGGGCTGGAAGTTATTGCCCCTGAGGATTAGAGGTGGAGTCCACCCTGGACATTTGTTGTATTAATTACAGTTAGAAACATGCAAGTACTGGTGTACTGGTGTATTCCTGCATACACTAAACAACAGTGACTTCCATCAGAGCTAGAGACTCGTTTCTGTGGATGTAGTTCAGTGTTAAAACACTTACTATAATAACCACAGTTTATAAAGTTAGCTTTCTGTCGTTTCTTTTAACAGACAGTGACAGTGGACATACCTTGTAGAGAGGTAGTCCAAAAAAAAAGGGGGAATGTCATCAGAGGTCTCACAGTCAAACATGGATTCTTATGTGGTATACGTCTTAATCACTTGACCAGTGAAAGCGCTGTAATACCAGTCAAACTTGATTACAAACAACAGCAGAAATGTGATGTCTTCATCTCAGCTCTTTCTGAATGCATTTATAATCAACTTCTCACTTGAGATTGATTTATTTATTCTCATTTGTTTCTCATCAAAGCGCCACAACACGATTAGGGTGTGCCTTTTCAGATTCTCATTTGTGTGCTTGATTGACTTTTTATCTCCTCGGTTCTTTTATATCTGCTAAAGATTATATTGGCCGATCTAATCTCAAACGAAAATTACAATTAATTATTTTGGGGGCATTCTGAAAAACACATCCTGCTATTGCAGCATAGATGCCCAAAGGCTCGACTGAGTAAATCTTTTCAGTCTGCTTTGGCTAAATCAAATTTTCTCTGCCCTCTAGATTGCAGCCCTTCTCTTCTCTCAGCGCACTGTGGCAGAAGACTCCCCAATGCATTATCTTTATCTGGGGTGTTAGCGGTGTCGTGTTTTGCTTTCTGCTTTCAATTTAGGAGATAAATTTGGTTTTAATGTTTTGATAGTTTGCTCGTTGAAGGTTAAAAACTATTCTTGGACGCAGCTCTCTGATTGCTGACATCAGCCAACATACATCATCTGTGCTGAGTTCAACTTGATGGAGAAGGTCAATAAAGAAGGAGGGTACACTATAAGATGGAGACATCAAACAAGCACCGCCCAAAGGAAAGTCCTGTTACAACCTGTGAAAAGTAGTAATTCACATTTGTAGAATTAGGATTTTGATAAATAAACCTAATAAAAATATAACTGCTTCAGATTTTGTGTCAGCAGTTTAAATGTAACCCTTCCTTGTGTCAATAGGGCAACACAAATTAATATTTCTCAGGTTCAGTGTGGGACAACCTAAATGCACAGAGTCCCATATAGGATTGTTGCATCCTCCCCAGCACTGCACACACTAACAGTCCTACTGTGGACCCCCCTCTGAAAGAAGGGCACAGTTGGTGCACTATACAGTGCCTTCGTGGGAGGTTTAAGGGGTTTTATAAGTGTAATTGCCAAAGTGCCAAGACGAGTGGCCATCAGGGGCCCCTCCTCTTAATCCCAAACATCTGCCCGGTCCTGACACAACGCCTCTGACAATTAGGCTGGCCACTGAAAAGATTATATTTGCTGTATTCCTTCAAGAAATTTACTAAGTCCCAGTCCTTTTTGTTTTGTTTTTATTGCATTTCAAATAAAGTCCAAACTTTCCTGGACATGTTTTTCATTTCATTTTTGCACCAGCATCAGCATGGGTGCCTTTAGAGTTCCTGTGACTCTGGAAAAGATTTTGTGCTGGGTTGTAATTGTCATTGTCATTAAACCAGTACTGTACCAGTTTCTGTTTTCATTTCCCAATAGAGAAAAGCTAAGATTTTAAAGTTTGGGATTAGTAAATACAGTAAGTATTCAATTCGACTTCAGCACCTTTGTCATAAATATTGAAAATCAATACAAAACATTTGCTTTTCTTATGGTTCTTCTGAATTGTCTAATGGTAAAATCTAAAGTGTTGATTTCCTGCCATAAAACTAGCCGAGCAAGTGATGCGCTCAGTTCTCTGCTATTTCATAGCATCTTATTTCAGCAACATAAAATAAAACTTTTATTTAAATCTAAAATCAAACATAAACACTCCATAGGCCATTTTAGACTTTAGTGCTCAGTCCTCTAATCTATTGCATTAGATTTTTGATTAATTATTTGGATTCACACACAATGATATACTTTCCCTAAAACAAAAACTTCCTAAGTCATGTAGAAATTAATTTCCACCATGTGGTTTCCTTGAGCTTAAAGTTTTATGGTTGCCTATGTGCCACTAGGGTCTTCACAGAGGACACCAGTGCTGTTCATCTGTTTTAAATGCTCTTTATTAAAGGCCTGGCTGCTCCTGATGCTGTTAGCACAACAATACTAAGACACACTGCAACACACGAAACACCATTCAGCTCACAGCTGCACATCAGTCGCAGAGATTCTTCTGCATAGAGCTGTAATGACTCCAGACACCTTTGATTAATAACAGGTCACTCAGCATTTAGGACATTGTGTGTTTCTAAAGTATTTCTCTACATTTCATATCTCTACATTTCATATCTATCTAAAGTATCTCATAGATTTGGGGCAATATTGTACATAAACATACAATAGTTTTCCTTTTTTTAATTTTTACACACACACACACACACACACCTACACACACACAAACAACTCACTTGCTAGTTATTAAAGATTCACACAAATGTACTGTAGATGAGATGTGTCCAACTTTTTGTTTATGCAATTTTGGTGTGAAGAAGATGGTGTTATTTTGTTATTTTATTAAACATTGGCGGTTCTAATCCTTCCTTTAGAGCACATGCATTGTCCTAGTAGATTTATTGGTGCTTTAACAGCCTCCAATCCACTGGTTTAAGGCTTTTGGCTGAAGGAATCTGCCACTGTTCAACCAACAAAAGCTTAGTGATGTTAGTGACACTAGTTAGTGACTCTGGTGCCGGATGATGAGGCCTGCCTCACTCTTGCCATCAGAGTTCAGGCCAAAGCTTGTTGAGGATGAATTGAGTTCAGTTCTAGCTGTCAGACGATCAAATTCATCCTCAACAAATAGATTTTTTCCAGTAAACTATGAAACTTTAGGTTGTTTGTACCAAAAACAGAAAACAACGTTTTAGAGCGAATTCACAACTAGCTGCTCTAGTCACATAGTATTTGGACTTAAATTTTGATGCAGAGATGGAGATGGGCAGTTGGGTCGACAATGCAGACGACTTCCCCACAGGAGAGCAGAGTGAAGATCCAACATAAAACAACTTTTGGTAACTGTAAGCATGAAACCGTGACTTATATAATGTCATGGAAGCAGAGATTTTTAAATTCCAACTTTTTCTCTAAACCATGTTTGTTTAAACCCATCTACAGTTGTAATTTTAAAGAAGCATTTTTTGACATTTTAGGATAAAATATCTTTTTATGCTACTTGCCATTTCGGTACCGCTGTTTGAGAAGGCAGACGACATTTTCGTACCTGTCCATACAAATTTAAGAGATGCTGCCATTGGAGCACCCTTTCAGCAAACACTTCTTCCGGTCATGCTGCAGGACGAGGCAGGGACGATTAATGTATGGAACTGATGTAATACACGGGGCCGCTCTCATAGTGAAAGAGATTACAGACCAACCTGGCTCAAAGATTAAAGAACACTGTTGTCTAGAGTTTCAGTGCCCCCCTTACTCATAGCAGGGATTGTTGTATGAGTAATGTACAAATAGAAAATGATACAGTACATAATGACAGGGTAGTTGTAGCACTCCAGCAGCTGTGTCAAGGTCTTTCTGCAACTCACTGGTCAGGAGAAGCTTTTTCCATTACACAGTAAATACCATCTGTAATAGAATGTTATCTGTTGTACATTTCCATGATTGTCATCCACGTCTGTGATTGTATTTTCTTTTTCTCTATTTTTGTCACAGTGTTGAGAGCCACAGTGATATTTAATGTTTGAATGACTGACAAGGCCAAATTTATATGTATTATAGTTTGCTGATTCCAGATATCAAGGCCTGGTGTCCTTACTTGTGATTTTTATTTTTTGGGCGAAACTGGTAGCCTTGTGCAGTAGTTTGGAAGCATTAATTGTGCAACAATTAAATCTCCCTGTGAATGGTATTCGTCGAGAGCACAACACAAATCTACATGGATTTTGTGCTATTCCAAGAGTTTGAATCTGGACTGTAAAGAATTGCAAAACTAATGGTGTGATTAGATAATCAGTAACTACACCACGCTCACTTTGCGTATGATCACCCATGTGCCTAGTAGAGAGGTTGTGGGAGCTGAGAACGTCCATCTGCATACGTCTACAGCTGCATATACATCACCCACAGCGACCTGTGAGACTTTTCCTTCCTTGCCCACCAGGATGAACCCCCACCAGCTCCCCTGCCACCTCCTCACTTTTCTCTCTCTCCGTTTCTCCCATTCTGTGTCTCGTTCTCTGAGTCACAATGCAGTCACCATCCCACACTGTGTGGGGAGACAAGGGCTTCTGATGTATGAGAGTGCTATAAAGCGTGGGAAGAGTAAACCGCATTGCTCAGAGATCTTTGAGCGTGTGTGTGTGTGTGTGTGTGTGTTTGCATGCTTGCATCTGTTTGTATGTGTGCCAGTGGATCCAAGGTTTACAGGTTAGTGATCCCTGGACGCCTTTGAATATATTTCATATACTGTAGCATGGCGTATGGGTTTTAAATGGAGCAGTTAAATGTGCTCTCAAGTAACTTGGAGAAACTCTGAGAAGAAAAACAATGACGCATTCATCAGCTGTGGAGTGAATGAAGAAGCTGCAGAGAGCTAAGGACACACCAGAGCACAGCGGGGGCGATTTTTAGTCTTAATAGCTGTGCGGGGGAAGGTTGAGGGGATGGGGAATCCACTCAAGTCCACATAGGAAATAGACACAGGCCCTGGTAGCTCCCTGAGGAATATTTAAGCCACATCAGGTGTGCCGAGAGGAAGACAACCTGTAAACAGCATCCAGCTCAAGTCAAAGTAGTTCTCAGCTGCTCTTAGAAGCTCTGCAGAAACCAACAGACACATGCACAAAAACAAGGCTGAATTTACAGTCCAGCCCGACATAATTGCGTTGAGTTATGTGACTGAACAGACAAGCCCGTGGAGTTGTGCAGTGGGACACATAATTACTGTCTGAGCATTTATCAGAAGTCGTCTCAGCCAAAGATGGATGTGTGTCAAGAGGGATAGAAACCCAACAAAAAATTCTGGTGAGCTTCCAGTCAGGCCAGAGAAAAAGTAAGAAAACCATCTGGTCCCTGTGGTGAAAGACCTTTTGAGCCTTTTTCTTATCGTTCCCTCTGAAATGGGGCATCCATCTTCAGAATTGAAATGTCTGGTTGGCTGACCTGCACCTGAAACCAAAGAGCAGCCCACATGATATGTATTTATAGACAATGGGCTCGGGCAGAAAGTTTCAGAGATGGTGCTGCTTCGGAAGGTGAGGGGTGTAATGGTTTGTGCTCCTTCGCTGATAAGGTTAAAGAGATGGAACAGCATTACGCTGATTCAAGGATCTGCTGGCGTGTGATGGAGTAAGACTCAGATTGGGTTGTGAGTGGATTACAGTTGTGAGCATTGTCAGTTGTGTGCGCCTTTGGATATATTTTAACAGCATGAAATACGTGGGTGATGCACGGGTTTTATAGTATAGCCAACTTTCTGACACACATCACCGAAATGTGCTGGCAGTTTGACGGGCTAATCTCATATTCATGTAATTATGTATGTTTTGAATGAATGAAGTGCTGCATTTATTAACAAGAATGAAGTCACTAGGAGATTGTTGGGGCGCATTGTGGGTGTTGAAAGCACGTGATTGTCACACCATAGAGTTTGTCTCCAAAGTCTGATGTGTAGTTAGGTTTAGGCGAGAAAAGCACTCAGTACTCAACCTAATGGGAGGCAGTAGGATGTCTGCTGAAGCATAAATATAGGCCGATAAAAACTAACAACCAGTGGAGTGGTGTGATGGGTATTTGTGCTGTTTTCTGAAGTAACATAGATCCGACCATTAACCAATAAAAAACACGTGCTTATTTTGCCACTTTGTTTTAGATGATTTGGATGTTTCCGACACGCGAAATGATTCCAGCGTGGTGGGGGGACTGTGCACAAGCTGCAGTGAAAGCTGTCTCATTCTGTCTCAAGTAAAACCTAACGTGCCTGTAAGAACTTCAACTTTCATTGCTTGGATTCGGTGTCCCACGATGCTCTGAGTCTGTTTCACAAGTATTATCTTCCTGACAAGAATAAAATAGTGAAGGAAACTGGGTGAGAAGTTGTCGTCTTTGTAAGTGTTTTGTGGAGGATTTCCCACTTCTTGTTAGACAGATTCTGGAGAAGACATATAGCACAGGCTGTGTGCTAATGCAAATCTAACATTCATAGTCATTGCAAATGATTTCACTTTCCCTCACATTAGATTTTACCTTCAAAGAAAGACGTTTAGATGATCTAGACAAAGTGTTGGTCTGTTGCAAACAATCATGCCTAATTGTTTCTCTACTTGTTTCTTGCCATGTCATTGTCATCGTAGTTCATTGTCAGTCCCCTTCAGTTACTTTTGTGTTTCCATACAGGTAGAGCTAAAGGATAGGCAAATTAAATCAAATCAAATCAAATAAATCAAAAACCTGTAAGGTTTGAATCCACTGAAGATGCCTTCCAATGCGTTTGTGAAATGAAGTCTGATATTTCTCACTCTAATATGTTTTACTTTTTGTTCAGAAATTATAAAAACAAACAGATAAATACATTTTATTTATTTTGGTTCAATCCCCGGTCCTTCCAAAGTGTCCTTGGGCAAGACACTGAACCCCTAGTTTCTCCCGGTGGGCCAGATGAGCATCTTGCATGGCAGTCATCGTGTGTGTGTGTGTGTGTGAACTAAAATACTCTGTAAGTAGCTTTGGATAAAAGCGTCTGCTAAATGTAAATGTAAATAATTTAGAGACGTCTAGTGGCAGCAGAATATATGACAGAAACACGAGTGTCAGTCAGTGATGCGATTTCAAGGTCTCTATAGTGAAGAGATCAGGGTGGCTGGTTGAAAGACAAAACGCAGGACTAGCATGTTTGCCATTTCAGCTGACTTTTTTTATTTAAATATAATCCAAAGCCTCGATCTTTTCCTTAAACCTAACCAATTCCTAATCTTGTGATGATGAGGATGCAAACCAGTAGGCAAAGCTCTCGATATCCCAGTAAGTCTACAGTATATTACAGTATATTTCAGCCCTCATCTATGGTCACAAGCTCTTGGTACTGAGTAAAAGAATGAGCTTCGAAAAACAAGTGGCTTGTTTGGACATCTAGAGGAAGCATAAAGTAGAGCCACTGCACCTTCACTTCGAAAGGAGCCGGTTGAGGTAGTTCAGCCATTTTGTCAGGATGCCCCCTGGGTGCTTCCCACTGAAAGATTTATATGGACATGCAAGTGGGAGGAGACCCTGAGGCAGACCGAGAATACGCTGAGAAGAATATATAGCTCATTGGGCCTGGGGACACCTTTGAATCCCCCGGGAGGAGCTGGAGAAAGTGGCTGGGGAAAAGGATATTCTGGCTTACCTTACTGACCGTGCTCCCACCGTGACCCAACTTTGGACAAGAGGTGAAAAATTATTGGATGCCATGAATGGATCCATAATAACCACCTGACTATGTCTACTGAGAGGCAGAGTAGGGATCTAATAATGCCCAAATGTGTGTGTGCTGAGTAGAAAGCCGGCAAATGAATAGCCTGACGACATACAAAGCAGGTGGTTTATTTGCCAAACATTACAGTAACCAGCTGTTCTAGGAAATGACTCAGCTTTTTTAAAAATGAAACTATATATTGTAAGATGTTTTTACTATTTGCATCTCCCGTACAAACAAAACTACTTCAAGCTTAAACAGCCCAGTTTGTGACTCTAAGTTTAAAGGTCTTTTCTCTCTCCACTGTCCTTTCACCCGAGCTGGTCAAGGCAGATGTCCGTCCACCCTGAGCCTGGTTCTGCTGGAGGTTTCTTCCGTTAAAGGGGGTTTTTCCTCTTCACTGTTCCCTGTGGCTGCTCAAGGGGGATTTGTTGGATTTTCTCTATATGTCAGTATAGTCCTGACTTTATTATGTAAAGTGCCATGAGATGACTTTGGTGAAAATTGGGGCTATATAAATAAGGTTGAATTAAATTGAATGGATAAATCGAGACACTTTTGATTTTGTACTTTCTATGGCATCCGCTTATGATAACAGTAAAATAAATGATTTTAATAATGCAACATTATTAAATGGAAAGGTGAAAAGAAAAGAAGAAAAGAAGCAGGTGTAGCAGAGGTACATTCAGAGGCAGAATGCTGGCACATTATGTTACCGGCTGCTTTCATAATGTCACAAATGACCCGGCGGGGGAGATGATTGGGTGCTGGTTGCTTGGTGGCGGGCTCACCCACGGGTTAAGCTCTCAATGGGATGTACTTTCTTTCTTTATTTGTTTATATTTTTAATATACGATACAGACTATAACTTTCAGGGAACAAATTATACCACAGTTAACATGATCATTGGTTAATAGAGTTTATTTCTGTAGTTTAATGTACTTTAATATGTAGACGTCACTGTATTATTATTAAAGGTTATGTAAGAGTATAGAGATTTAAATGTTCATTATAATGTGTAAATTCTCACTAAGGCCAGTCAGAGCAGAATATCACTCTAAAGACTCCAGAAGCAGATTTTCTCCAAGGTCGTAAATATTGTCTTTTAGGAGGAATGTGTGATAATTTTCATCTCTGTGAAATTCCAACACTGTATTCACTTTGGCATAAGCCTACCTTTCCCCCTGCTTTTTTTCATTTGTCCCTCTCTTTTATCTGTCCTAACATTGTATCGCTGTTTCTGTTCCTGTCTCCCCTCATTTTCCTTCTCCCCCTCCACCCCTGCTCGACTCCCCCGCTCTCCTTTCACCGCCCGTTATCTCCACCGTGCAGTTGACTGCTTCTGTCCTCTGGGTGTCAGCACTTGCCTTATCCTTCATTCTGCTGTACAGCTGTGTGTGAACCGGCCGTGCCGTTTCTGCCTGCATTTCATGTTTTCATGAGGATTTTTTGATTTCCTCTCTCCTGCTGTGTCTTAACATTTTCCTCAGTCTCCCCTTCTCTCCCTCCCCCATGCTGCCTGCTTTTTGCCACATTAATTGTCAACTTTAACATCACTTTTCCGACATCATCTCTTCATCTCTCTCTCACACACACACAGTTGTGTGTCACTATATTTCAGAAGATGCTCATTGATCTAATGCTGTCCATTAAAATCCATTGCCCTAATCTTGAACATTACAACTATGTGCCTAATCCTAAATCTTCCACTTAACTAAATTTAATTGTAACCTTTGCCCTTAAACCTTCAAAAGGCCTTTGCAAAAATGTTCTCGCCTGTCTGTCAAGTCCTAACTGTTGAAACCTTGGAAGATGTGTCAGCCAGTGAGGACTGACCACAGTGTCATTACTTTGCAATAACTTTATAAAACCTCTCTTTCTCGTGAGGTGTACAACTAGTTCTCATCAAGATAGCCTTACAAGTGCACAAACAAACACACACACACACACACACACACCACGTCTCAATCAATACATCTGCAGTAACCCTATCTGTCACTGCCTTGCATGTGTGTGTGTCTGTGTATTTGGAAAAAAACTGAAGGTTAAAGTGGAGAGTTTTGGAATGTGAAGAGAGGAGGCTAAGGTGACTTAGACTACATGCCACCGCTTTTCACAAAAGACCCCCTCTGAATTATTGAGAATATAATGCAATGTCCTTGAAGAGGGACAAAGACAACACTGCATTTTTCTCCTCCCACTTTTCTCCCCCTCTCTGAGTCTGATTATTGGGGAAATAAAAAAAAATGTCATACTCCTGTCATTTCCCTTTTTTTCCTGGGGAAGAATGAATCTTATCTGTAAATGGACCCACCCCCATCCTTTTCTCTCGCCTCTCGCCAAAACCTTCATTTGACAGAAGGAGCTTCTGTCCTTTGCTCCAAACTGCAGTTAATCTTCCTCTGTATTCATAAAGCATATTTGTTCACTGTAAACTGTTAGCGATTCAGAATTGTGACTGAAGGTTATTCAGCTGCACCAGGCTGACTTCAGTCCCCAAAAGAGAGGAACTGGAGAAAAAAGGCACATTTAGTTCATACTGGAAACACTATTCTAAATGATGCTTCAATGGGAAACCAGATGAGAGGCTAAAGGCTATTTTTACTATTGGTTTGTACAACATAATAATATGTGTTTGGCATTGAGTGTAGTACAGATCAGCCACAACATTAATACTTGTCTTAATACTCTCATGGCGGACAAAGGTTGGCATGTACACTCTGTTTAGTCTGCAGCCACACAGCCCCACACACAGCAGACTGTGATACACTGTGTGCAGAAGTGGTGGAAGATGTTTATATTAAAAGCCCCAGGTGGTATTAATACTGGTTAATAATATTTCATACTGTTCATATTCTATGCCTTCACAGTATGGTCCAGGTCAAATTTGACCCAGACCAAAGTTACCCTTATAATATGGGTCCAAATACCAAATTATGAACTAGAGAACTTGGAAACTATAAATAGCATATCTGACATCAATAAATGGATGTTTAATCCTTAGTCAATGGACAGAGACATAATCAGAGGTGCTCTAATCCGTATTTTCTTCCAGATGGTAACGTGTCTGCACTTATATAGTGCTTTTCCACCTATTGGCATCCACATCACTTTGCACGGCTTCTCATTCACCCATTCACACACACACTGATGGGAGAGCTGGTATTTAGTTGGGCCTAAGTTGGGGTTCAGTGTCCTGCTCACTTTAATTTGTGAGATTAGGAGCCGGGTGGATGGCCGCTGTATCCACTGCTCCACAGTCGCCCTCTTGCACAGTATTTCTTTTTGCCATTACCTCCCTGAAATATCAGCTCAGGTACCTTTACTAGCTTACGACCCCCCCAATCCCTCTTTTTTATCTTTCTTGATTGAATAGATTGATACTGATTTCTGAATTGCATGTATTTCGACCCTTCAGCCTTAATTCAGTTCAGTTAAACTTAACCATCTTAACACATTTGACACTTTTTTTCTAGTCTTGACTTTATTATGTAGAGGAAATCCAACAAATCTCCCAATTTACAAAAAATGTAGCACCTGTGCAAAAACAAAACATTTTAAAAATTAATTCTTTATTTTGATAAATGATAAATTTAAGGCCAAAAGAATGATAATTAGGGTGTTTTTAATGTGGTCAAATGTCAAAATTGGACCCCAACAGTAAGGAGGTATTAATGTTATGGCTGGTCAGTGTATATATGTGTGTGCTCGTGTGTGTAAAGTAGATGTGAAAATTCTACTTAAGTTGTAATTTGTCTGGAAACCTAACAAAAATATCTGTAATTTCTACTCCTTACATTTTTACTATTAATACTAATACTAATATTATAGTGTATTAACCTTGACAAGCCAGCTATATTCTAATATTACATTGAATCCTCTAACCCGCTTTAATTATATTAATATGATAGGAGGTCTAGTTTACTTTGCACAGAATCAGCTGGTAGAAAATAACTTTTATTTTACTTTAGTTACATTTTAGACTGTGCCTGCCCCAATAACAGTCTTAAATACCAAACGAAGGACATAAATAATCTTCTGAAACAGGAGTACACTGAGTTGTCTCGGATGGTGAATAGAAGGTCAGAGCCTAAGATGGGCGCAAATTAAAATTCCCTTTGGAAATCATGCATCATTCTTCAGGCTGAAGCAGTAATGTGAACTGCAGCAGCATCCTGTGTCAACCAAGAATGAAAAAAGTATATTTTGTTCATACCTTTGTACATACCTTTGTCCCAACTTTCTTAAGAAATTTTGCTGGCAGAAAATTCAAAATTACCAATTTCTTAAAATATAATTTCACAGTTTCAACAGCTGATGTTGTCTTTGCACCATTTGTAATTGATAATATGTTTCAATTGATTTGCAAATTACATTTAAATTTGAGTCCCATGTTTTTTGGAACCAGGCTTGAATATGGTTTCACTATTATTGACTCTTTTTAAGATGGACGTTTTAATTATTTGTTGATTGCTTCATATGGATTTTTTTGTAAGATCCAGTCATTTTTTTTACAGCAGCTGGCCACGTTTTGCAAACATTAATTAAATACTAAGAGATGTGCTGCACTAACTACTGGGACAGCAGTGAATTCATCCGCATTTAGTGGTCTGCAGGGAGCAGCATGGTGTATTTGGGATTCTGTCTAAGTGTGGGATTGAGTCCAGATAAACTACAGAGGCTGTGTTTGTGGGTCATTGTTTTGTCGTTTTTAGACATAACCAAATTCTATTGCACAGACACACACAAATATAGACATGATGGTGTTTTAATATGACACAGTAATGGCTGGTTTTGCTCATTTAATGACATTTCTTGACAGCAAAAAAGCAGCAATGTCATCTGAGTCATCTGCTGCCTAAAAGGACAAAACAACGTGGGCACACAGGTTTGAAGGCTCTCTGTCCCTTCCTCTTTACATTCTCTCCTCTCTGAATTTGTTTCCTTTTTTTCTTGCAAACTTTGAAGAAAATGACATTTCCCTTCAGGCATTAGTGATAAAGTTTGCACGTCACTGAATGACGGCAACAACTTGTTGTCATGGTAATGCCATTATGCTTGTTGTGACTGGACAGGCATGAATACACCGGTAGCCCTCCCAGTGTGTGTGTACAACGTCTGCATTGATATGATGTTAAATATGTACCATAAGAAAGCCCCCTACAGTTTATTCTAGTATGTCTCACCATAGGGAGGATGATCGATCAAGGTTTTTTGAGGGTGATACTGAAGGTTATTGAAATCATAAGGGTTTGTAACACATTGAAGCATAAATGGGTGAATGTGCTTAATTAATATTAATATTTAATGAATTAATAGTGTTGCAGGTTTTCATTCAGAATGTGACATATCAAGGTCACGTGAAGGGTCAAATTGTTGCAGATTAGTGAAATTGTTGCTTGTCCACAGTCCCTGTAACATTAACTCATACAGTTGTCATAGTTTGTCCCGACCTCTCTTACGAGCCACAGAAGTGTTTGTTGAAAGAGCATCGAGCGGCAGCAGTCTGCTCAAAATTGTATCCCTTCTGGCTCCAGGCACCAAATGACAGCTGATATAACACCATTTTCGACCCTAACTGTGCACACATAGTGGTTCAGATCAAAACCACTGCTTTCCTGATGTCACATGACATGCGTTGATGTTTCTATTTCAATGTATGTATTTACTCTTCGTTTTCAAAACAAGCAAGATTGTTCATAAACACAGTTGGTTCCAGTAGTTGCAGCATAAGTTTAAAAAACTCCTGTTACAATGAAGTTGTTTGAAGTTTAATGTCTGCTTCTTTATAGTAATAACCATGAAACATGTCAAATCTGTGGCGAAAACATATTTGCAGAGCACAAATTAGATCTGTTCATCTGCTAATCATGTTCTGCTACTTTATTTATGGCAGCTCTATGTGTTGGTATTTGTGTTTTTAGTGTCTGTATAAAAATATAACAATTATCTGAGTGTGTTAATACAGTTTTTCATCCAAACATAGTCAGAGACAGAAATAGACAGTTATACACTAATAAGCAAATGCAATGCAAATCTGGACTGTGTTGTCTAACACTAATTTGTAACACAAGTTGTAGATCCACGGTCAGTATTCTGACCATTACAGTGAATCCAGCAACACATACTCCACCTAGTAGCATGTGAAGTAGGAACCTATTAAGCCATGTGCAAGAGCGGATAAGAACAGAGAACAAGCCATTAAAAAGCTTGATAGCCTCTGAATGTGATGTGTTCAGTGGTACACTGTATTTGTAGTTTAAACAGTTATAAATTTATGATTTCTGATACCAGCCATGTGCGATAAATGAAAGTAATGAATATCTTTGATATCCCCAGAAGCCACTCATGTAAAATATTTGCAAGAACTAAACAAAGGGATCATAACTAGGATGAGTGTTTTAAATCTGAAATGTCACCATAGTCATTATTGACCAGTCAGTCTTTGTGTTGATCTGTGGGTGTGTTTTCTTTCAGGGGATAATCTGGTCAGTTTCCACTTATACTGGACTACTTATGCAGTGATTCAGTGTGGTCACGGAAACATGAGCAAATCCATTCCCACAGTCATAAGTAAACACTTGGGCCACACTCGCTCATGCTGCTGATGACAAACACATATTGACTGTGATCACTGAGGCCTGTTAACTTCATTTGCGAAGACAAAGGAAGTCATTTACATATACAGGAATCAGTCTCTTCTAATCCATACAGTTCGAATCATCTTGCTGACATGGTCAGTTTACACTCAGCTGTGTGTGTGTCTTTACAGTAACTCCAGTGCTCTTCACGGTGACCTCCCTCACCCTGAGCCTCACCCCCAAAGGAAATTGATTAGGGAGTAATTAAATAAAAAATAATAAAAAAAAAACTGTGTGTCTGGCTTTGAGCAACTTAATGTTCTAATAATGCAGATTAATACATATTTGTTGTTGCCTGTGGGGCCTGAAAGACATCTGTCTGTGCCGTTAAACATTTATGTGTGCAGGACACACACACACACACTCAGCCACTCAGCAGCTCTTTTCCTCCCTCCTCCTTGTATCAGCTCACATCTTAATTGAGTGCATTAAATCAGAATGCCCAAACAGGGAATTTTGCAGTGACAGTGGCATTCATCACACCTTTGTTTTAAAGGCACAATTTCCCCTCAGATCCTCATTCACTGTTAGATACCATCAGCTTGTTGTTCAATGCAAGAGCTGTGTTCAGGTTACTTCTTATTAGTGGACTCAATCTCTTTGTGTAGACATACTGTACGTAGGTTGTGTGTGTGCACTTTTTTGAAAGCCTTAACCATGGAGTGCCTGTGTTTGAGTCTCATATGTGTTGAGCATTGTTGTCACACAGTGGAGATGTTTGTATCTCCTCCAGCTCTTCTGTTGCTGATGGCGATGTGTTACAATTGCACTGGGCAACGTTGCCTTGTTCGAACGGGACAGACAATTTGACGTCCATCAGCTTCCCCATCCAACCAATATCCTTACTATTTGTCCCGTTAAGGGGCACAGCTGTAGAGGATCCCAGCTGTTGTTGGGTGAGAGGTGAGCTGTACTAGGGACAGATCACCGGTCTATCTCAGGGCTAGACACATGCTTCTACTACTTTTCTTTCGGCTTTTCCCATCAGGGGTCGCCACAGCGAATCATTCTTTTCCACCTCACTCTATCCTGGGCATCGTCCACTTTGACACCAGCTAATCTCATGTCTGGAACATGGATTTGTTCTTTGGACCCAGAAATATGAGAGACAAGAGTATAATGAAAAGAGTTGTTTATTGGATAAATTAATGGGTGGAAGAGTGGGGATTGGATTGAGAAGAGGTGAATCATGAGGTGGAGACTTGACAAGGTAAGTAGACAAACAGTGGGTTCACGGAGAACTAAAGGTGGCTGACAACATCAGGTGAGTAGATCAAACAAAAACTACAAAGTAACTACTGAAGCAGAAATAATCCAGAGTGGGGAGAGGGCAAGAAACAATATTCGGAGGTGCGTAATCAACAAAGTAACAAAGTGACCATCTAAAGTAACAATGTAAAACATTCAACACAGTCCAACAGAATCTAAGCTTTCGGAAAACCCAAATTAAAGCCACCAATTATTACAGAGAAAGTTCCGGAGAACAACACACACGGCCAGAGAACAAGTTCCAAAAGCCACCATGCAAGGGAGTATGAATGAGGGAGCAAAACCTAAAACAGAAGCGCTGGAGACTCTGGAAAACATATGGGAGGTCGAGAGATATTCTTGCACGAGGCTAACACGGTTGGTGAACAGACCATAGGTAACCAGGCAGGTGAAGCATGAAAGTCCAACATGAAATCCAGCGTGGTAGAAAGTCTTTCTTTAGAACTGCAGAGCAGTAGCGAGAACACACGATGGTCTGGCCATGGTGAAGTCCAAAGCCGAGCCAGGCTAAAGATTGCGACTGAAGGTGCGGCTGTGGTTGGTGATGATGGAAGAAGTCCTTTGGATATCGAGCTGGGGGCCGGCGTCGACGGGAGAAACCCTCCAGGGAGCGGGCAGGGCACCGAGCTGGAGGCCGGAGTCGACGGGAGAAGCCCTCCGGTGACCGGGCAGGAGGTCAGCAATAACGGCAGAATCCATCTGGCGGACGTCGTCTGTGACAGAAGCTCACCAGGGAACAAACTGAGTGAACAGACGCCTGACAGGCGCTGGACAACCTCTGCGCAGGGGCAGGAACCGAACAAGATGCCTCTGACTTTGGCTCGAGAGCTGTAACTGGATGAGCCGCAGACCTCTGCTGGGAAACAGGAACTGGACGAGCCACAAACGACCTCTGCTTGGAAACAGGAAATTGTGCAGGGTCTTTGCAGTTAACTTTCCTCCTGGGAAGAACCACGGAGTCAAACGCGGGACCGGTGCAGTCTACTACCCCCTTGGAGACAGGACCAGGACCAGGAACAGGTGCGGGACCGCAGTCAACAACCTCCTCGGAGACCGGATCAGGACAAGGTGAAGGGCCGGTGCAGTCGACAGCACCCTCAGAACCAAGACCTTGAACAGGTGCGGGACCAGTGCAGTCGACGACCCCCGTGGGAACAGGACAAGGGACAGGTGTGGGGCCGGTGCAGTCAACGGCCCCCGTGTAAACAAGACCAGGAACAGGACCAGAAACAGGTTCCGGGCCAGTGCAAACGACAACCCCCTCGGAAACAGGGCCAGGAACAGGTGCGGGACCGCAGTCGACGGCCCCCTCGGAAACAGGGCCAGGAACAGGTGCGAGACTGCAGTCCCCCATGACGGCCCCCATGGAAATAGGATGAGGGACAGGTGCTGGATCGGTGCAGTCGACGGCCCCCTTGGAAGCGGGATCTGGACCAGGTGCGGGGCTGGTGCAGTCGACGGCCCCCTCGGAAACAGGAGTTGGACCAGGTGTGGAGCCGGTGCATTCGACGGCCCCATCGGAAACCGGACCAGGTAGGAGCACTGGTGAACTGAGGCTGAGGTGTGAGCAGATGCCACGACCGGAACAGGATTATCCGCGGGTTCTGGTAGGTGGTTAGGAGGCTTGGAGACAACACCCGGTCAGGAGAGTAGTTGGCTGACTCAGGAACAGGGGGTTGAAGCAGGGCAGAAATATCCCTCCTGAAATCGCTCACACCTCCCAGGACCCGGTGTGGCCCGGGCAGATCCAGCAACCAGGGTCTAGATTTACAAAGACCTGCTGCCACACAGCAAACCTCAAGGTCTCCTGGGGTCACAGTTGTCTCCCAAAGTTTTAACAGTAACTGAAAAATAATGGGACATTGCTGACGTTGGGTAGAGTCCAAAGTGAGCTCTGCTGTTAATGAAGAAGGAAAATGAGCCTCAGTAATACAGTCAGAGGGAGGTGTGGACTAGGAGACCTGGTCTGGCGGGGCCTACGACGTTGGGCTGGTCGTTTCCTAAGTGTGGAGGTGTTGTTGGGCTGTGGCTTGGTCTCACTGACCCTGGGTGAGGAGGCAGACTTGGTAGCAGACTTGGGCACTAGGGAAAGCAGGGTGTCCGTTGAACTCAAGGCAGGCATTGTAACTGGGCGAACAGAACCAGGTGAAACATTGACGGACTCAGGGACAGGAGAACAGGTGACAGGTGAGAGCTGCGGTGAAGTCCAAATATAAGTAGGCACGAGGAAGCAGATGAAACCAATTGAGGTCAGTGAGTAGTGGTGAAGTTGGCCAAGTAACAGTAGGACAGAGACAGGATGTGGAGAAAACAGGTAACAAAATAAAAGACCAAAAGAGGAAGTGGAAATGTGGGACTGATTCTTGACAATGCAAACACCATTGTCCAGGGAGATTTCTGTTTGACTTCATCTGTCAACCTGTCCATCAGCATAGCAAACAAGAAGGGACTCAAAGCTGATCCTTTGTGTAGTCCCACCTCCACCTTGAACTCCTCTGTCTGACCTACAGCACATCTCACCACCATCATACTCCTCTCATACATGTCCTGGACTACTCTGACATACTTCTCTGCCACTCCCGACATCCTCATACAGTATCACAGCTCCTCCCTCAGCACCCTGTCATAAGCGTTCTCTAAATCCACAAAGACATAATACAGCTCCTTCCGACCATCTCTTTCCTTCTCCATCAACATTCTCCAATTGAAAATGGCATCAGTGGTGCTCTTACGGGGCATGAAACCATACTGCTGCTCACAAATCTCCACCTCCTTCCTAAGCCAGGCTTCCACTACTCTTTCCCAAAGCTTAATTGTTTGGCTCATCAGCTTTATGCCTTTGTAGTTGCTGCAGTTCTGCGTGTCACCCTTGTTCTTAAAGATCGGCACCAGAACACTTCATCTTCTCACTCTCTCTAAAATCATGTTAAACAGACTGGTTAGAAACTCCACTGCTGTCTCTTTTAGACACTTCCACAGGTACATCATCAGGACCAGCAGCCTTTCCTCACCTCATCCTTTCTAATCTCTCCTATTTCCTGCTCTACAACATCTACATCTTCCTCCCTTCTTTCCCTGTCGTTTTCCTCATTTATCAGCTCCTCAAAATACTCCTTCCATCTTCTCTGCACACTCTCCTGGGTTGTTAGCACCTTTCCATCTCTGTCTTTAATCACCCTTATCTGTAGCACATCTTTCCCATCTCTATCTTTCTGTCTGGCTAGCCTGTACAAGTCCTTCTCTCCTTCCTTCGTGTATAACCGGCTACACACATGCTTCATTTACATTAAATCCCCAAGCAACTTAGATCACATTTTTTTCATTGAGGTTGTAAACACACTTAAGAGGACCTACGAAAGATTTGACTTGGGAAATAAATTAAATAAATAAAAAACTATAGGACTTCTGCAAGCACTGTCCAACCAATCGAAATGTGTTATTTTTTGTTTTTCTTTAGCCTGTTACCTCAGTGTGCATGTACACATAGCCTGCCATCATAAGTTCTGGTATTTCACAGAGTGGGACGAACATATTGTATCCAACAAGTTTTAGAAAACTAAACAATTAGACTGTTCATGCTGTTGCTGCTTCTGTGACTGGGATTGAGTATTAAGGCCTGTAGTGTGAACATGTGTGTTTTGTTTTGTCTCTGTGGTTGACGCCCACAGGCATTTTAGGGTCACCAATTAACGTTGACTCATTTTTCATGTGAGTAAACCTGAGTAACTGGAGGAAACCCACCCAAGCACAGAGAGAACTTTTAAAACTCAAGCCATCCAATGCGTTCAAAGTCAGGACCTTCTAGCTGTGAGGCGACTACAGCTGCTACAGTGAACCAACATACTGTGTAGGGTCAACAAATCAATAAAGCTGTAGTCCCTTGTTTTGTAATGCAATTATTAAATGAAATATCCAATGATACATAATAACCACCTGACTGTGCCTACTGTCAGGTAGAGGAGGGACTTACTAAGCCATAGATATCTGCTAAGAGCGTGCATTTTGAATCAGGTGACTGCCAGGAGGCTCTAATGAAATCCATTTACTTTAAAAACCAAGCACCTGTGAACGGATCAATTGTTTATTGAGCCATTTTCATGGAGGTTAAATATAATTTACACTCCCAGTCAATATGCTGCTGATTCCATTTGTTAATAAACCTGTTAATATATTGTAATTTTAATAGTCATGGGTGATTCCCAAGGTGTAGGCTAAGATCTTCAACGTCCCAAGATATATCTGTGGAGCCATGAAGATGTTTACACAAACAAATCGAAGTCCACACTAAAGCAATAATTACAGTGGTAAAGTCAAAGATATTTTTATATTTTTTGTTGTTGTTTTTTTTTTGTTGTTTTTTTTTGGGGGGGGAGAAAAAATAACTTGCATTGCATGATACCAGTAGTTGTAGGGTGTGTGCTCAGGTGTGTGCACAGAATAATAACGTCTATTAGAGATTGTATGACCTGTCTACAGTCTACAGTAAATGCTGAATAAAAGAAGAAAATGCTGCTACAGTTCGATAGAAAAATGTACATCCCCTTGATATGGAATCACAAAAAAGTAAAAAAATTTATTTCATTAACATAATATTTAATGCATACTTAGTTGGGTTCACTGTATTAAGCCAGTATTTAGTGCTTGAATGACAAAAATGGCTCTCAGCAGCAGCAGTATTCTTAAATGCAATTATTCTAAAAGTTGCTGAGAAATATATGTTTAGTCTTTCGCTTGGCTTTTCCTGGATGCCTGACCTGCTGAGACACTTTAAAGGGTGTAGTTCATGAGAAGAAGGACAATAATAATGGCTCTTGTTCTAAAAGCTTGCCACATGTTCTTTAGGTGGTTGGAGTGTGTGGGGTCAATGGGCGCAGTGCAGCAGCGAGTGTGGGGGTGGGATTCAAACACGGACCAGGACCTGTCAGTCACCTCCAGAGGAATCGTACCTGTGTGAAGGGGTGGTGGAGGAGGGACGGCCGTGCAACTCACAGCCCTGCACTGGTGAGCTGCTTATTCCATGTGCGTGTTTGTCTCTAATGTTGTCTGCATTCTCTGTGGGTGAGTGTCCTTTTTAAGCATTGTGTCGTTAAATATGAGCATGCACTGTGTCTTTACAGCTATCTTTGTTCTTTTTCATGCTTTTCCTTTTTTTTAAAAAAAATGTTGATCATCTGCTTGTTTCATCTCTAAGTCAGTCTTTGACTTAAGGAGTGCATGTTGGAAAGGGGACTTTGATCGATGAAAAAATGACATGGTGAACCATTTAAGACTATGCACAATATGTTAGTGTCATTTCATTTAAAAAGGACTCAAAGGGACACAGAAAATCGACATCAAAGCCGTTTAGTACAGCACCTTCATTCAATTGTTTACCAGGGTAATGTTTTGTTTCCAAAGAACAAGCAGGTTGTACTGTAGATTTATTTGTGTTTTCTTTTACTACTAGTTTACAGTTTCTCTGACATTATTATATGACAGCTGAATGCATCAGATAAGAAATGCACACATTTACAGCACATCAAAACCCACAGCACAACAAAAGTCCCAAGTTTGGCTGATGCTGTTCTGGGTGACCAATCACGTCACGGTTGTGTCCCAAATATAAGCCACTGATGAAGGAGCTCTGGTTGCTAACCCCGCTCCCTCCTCCCCCCCTGGCCTTGCCTCACCCCCCTTTAGGCAAAGGTCGCCATGTCTCTCGCAGCCAATCGCTTCGCTCAGTGGACAGCCGCAAGCGGGATGACGTAGACAAGCCCCGCAGTGGACAGCAGAGCCCTCAGACAGGTAAGACAACGGGACGCAGAGGGATCCCATGCATCAGTCACTGTGGCAGCTTGGGTGACCACTTTGCACAACAAATAATATGACAACCACAAATGACCACTTTGCACTCACTTTTAATGAACACATCTATCAAAATCTCCAGAAGTAGTGCCTTGTCCGCAATGGACTAATTCCAACATGGACCCTGACTGAACATAGTGAAATTGTATTTTATGTGAGGTCATAGCAGGACACTGTGCCCTGTCTGCAATATACTCTACCCAATGGAGTCCTCCCCCTCTGTTAAAGTGATCCTCCACCCAAAATCAGCAGCAAGCACTCAACCCTCTGTAGGCTTTCTTAATTTCCCCAAAGGTTAGACACCAGTCTCAAGACTCTCTGGTTATGGCTAGCACACACTTAAAGACCGTACAGCCAATTATAAATGTGATTTGTTAAGTTAGAAAATGCAGGTTCCCCATATTTGTCTTGAGATCTTTTTAGATTTTCAGGTATGCCGATCTCTAGGACTCCCAGTCAGTTGTAAAGTGTTCTCGTAAAGTTTACTCGGTGTTCAGGTGTGTCCCCAGCTTTAGACGGGTGTAATTACAGTCAAGTTATAAGCATCTTAACTTAGCACAAGGACTAGAAAAAGGGAGGGGCAGCTATAACTAGTTTGGATTAAAGTTATACAATGTGTTTGGTAGGTGCATGTGTTTATAAAGCCAAGAAATATATGCGATGCAAAGTTAATCTCTCAGAAGTATGGTATCAATCTTGTAAAAAAATTCACAGAATGTATTCCCCAATACTTTAGCTATTGTTTTATAAGTTGGTTATAAAACCTTTGTGATAACCTTCTTGAGAGAAACAGGAGGTTGTGATTACCTTAGAATTGTGGGTCAGTGGATCCTACTGCAGCTTAGTTCTTATGGATATTTTCTTTCCCACCACTCTGATATATATCTAAGCTTGATTAGAATTGCCCTTCAGAAACAAGTACAGACTTTTCAAGCCTACAGGGGGTGAAGGTTTGATATCACAAGATAAGGCTTTGGGTGAAGCATTAACTTAATTTGCCAAATAATTTCCTACATCCCATTTAGTTTTCCTCCCTGCTTCCCCAGCTGTGACTCCTGAATTTTCCCTTTTTGGTCAACAGGCCCACTGAATTAGCATCTAACAGATGACTGACATATCCTATGCCAGTGGCATTCACTTCCGTTGGAAGTCAATGTAAGGGATATGACATCAGATCCTCAAAGACAGAGAGCAACAAGTCAAACACAAGCTGGCATCCATTTGACGTGCCGCCTCCTTTGATGGACCTCATTGTACAGAGTTGGATGAAACATTAAGATCTCTGTCTGACATCTGTGTCTCCTCTCAAAATTAGATGGTTGCCAGAGAATCTTTTCCATGTTCATTCATTGCCTTTTAAAAGGTATAACACCACAGTGGTTTGGGACACAGGTGGTCTTCAAGGATCACCAGAAAAAGAAAGATTCATTAGCCACAATTGGAATAAACTTTGGAATGGAACAGCCTCATCCATCTGTTAAGAAATACTGCACCTTTGAAGGAGGTGGCCTCTTAAATCCAGGGCACAGATAAAACCTACCCTTTATCACACCACAACCCGTCCTCTTTTTGGCCACAGAGGCTGCGTCCTGCATGATAATTAGTCTTGGCCCTCTCCTTTCCTTTTCCTCCTCTTTCTCCCTCTATCCGCCCATCCTTTACCCACCCCTTCCTCCTCAGTAGACTCAACTTCAGGTGAGGAGTGGTCAGCGTGGAGTGTGTGTTCTACCACATGTGGGGAGGGCTGGCAGAGTCGCACTCGTTTCTGTGTCTCCTCCTCCTACAGCACCCAGTGTAGTGGGGCATTGCGAGAGCAGAGACCTTGCAACAACTCTGCTGTGTGTCCAGGTAAGCCCCCCATTCCCCATCTTCTGCCACCTACCCTGCGCTCTCCCAGCCCTCTTCTCGGCCACCCATACAAGACCCACCTGACTCCTTTTCTCGGTTACTGGGTAAACCTGTGTCTTCTGGGATGATTTCTACCCTCACCTCATAGAAAGAGTTTGGTTAGGGTTTCATTCTAATGTCAGGGATTCTGTGGTGTTGCAGACAGGTAGGGAGGTTCCTCAATGGATGGACTCCTCAACGGATTAGTAAATAGTTAATACATGTAGTTCTCTTGTGCTGCTTCCGGTCTGTCAATCAGGTATGTTTTTGTCTGAGAATCATACGTTGTTATGATTACAGTGCATGGATCTTGGGAGGAGTGGTCACCATGGAGTTTGTGTTCGTCTACCTGTGGCAGAGGTTACAGGTCTAGAACACGAACCTGCACCCCTCCTCAGTTTGGGGGAACTCCCTGCGATGGCCCAGAGAAACAGACAAAATTCTGCAACATAGCAGTGTGCCCAGGTAAGGAATACAATATTCATAAAGGAAATCACCAGATGTTACCACAAAACAATACAAACAACAACCAAGCAATGCCAGAAGGAGAAAGTCTCTTTCATACAATATGCTTGTTTGCTCGTCTAACAGCATCTCAACCCCCCCATGCCCTAACACATTTGTTCTGTTGGGGCTACATCCAACAATATCTTTGCAAAACCCACAAAGTGACAATCACACCCACTTCACAAGTGAATAGCCAAATGCGGGGACCGTAAGTGCAAGACCATATGTGCCGACACACATGATTAAACATGTCTGTGTTTCTTCCAAGCGTTGAATAAACTGGAATGGTGCCTTTGTGTTATGCTTACAATCACGTAAACACCAGGAAAACGCTGATTTTGTTCACTTTGTATAGCCTTGCCTTTGAGAGGAAGGACTATAAACATTTTTTTTATTTCATATGGACCAGTTGGCTTGAAATATACAAAGCCCTTAAATACTAAACCCCACAGATACAAGATGTTTACACAATGTTCAACTTTGATTGTACGTTAACATGCTGTATGCTGTTCTATCAGCTGTTTGTGGCAAGGACAAAGTTATTGAATTATTGCTCTGTGTTATAATTTAGAATCTTAATTATGTCTTTGAGTTAGTATATAACTCACAATGCACAAAATAAATATATTTTTTTTACTTCCCTTTACTGTTGTCCTGTTTTACCCAATGACCCTGGCCATCCTTAGTGGATGGAGTGTGGAATGAATGGTCCAGCTGGAGTTCCTGCTCTGCCTCGTGCTCCAATGGGACAATGCAGAGAACCAGGGAGTGTAATGGCCCTTCGTATGGAGGCTCCGAGTGCAGAGGAGAGTGGCTGGAGACTGTCGACTGCTTCCTTGGGGAGTGTCCAGGTACATGGCAGACAATTGCTCCTACAAAAAAAAAATTATGTCTTGTTATTTCAAAGCTGATTTACTATAGTAACAAAAGTCAATCGAAAGAAGCTGTACTGAAACCGTTACTATTTCTGTTGCATGTCGATCTTCATTGTTTGTTACTGGTGACTTTTATGTGTTATCCAGTGATTTGAGGATACGTTATCAATGGCAGGTCAAAGGGGCTTTAAAGTACAGTGTGACACTGGCAATCTTGACGAACCATGCACAATGATACCGGAATTCAAGAATCTGGATTCCTGTTCCTAAAATCAGTCACAGGACATTTAGAGAGGTTAATTTTAAATATGAAAAGGTCGTAATAAAAAAAAATCTGAAAAATGCAGACCAACCGGTTCTAGTGGTGGTGTCACAGTACTTCAAACTGAGCTAGTCAGATACACAGCGGAAAGGAGGAGCAAAACCAAATACCACTACAGTCATTCATATTTTAAAATTTTTAGAACGTACTGTAGACTATATAAGATACTAAAAAACATTTCAAATCACATTTTGACATGTGCATTGTTCACTGTGTGAAGCATAAACCAAGCAACAAGATGAACTGCAAATTCTTCTTCACAGCCTTGAAACTAAATCCTGCATAGTTAAAGACAATTTTCTAGTTGCGGGATTTAAAGTTTCAGGCCTTTGTGAAAAATGCTGTGAAGTGAGAATTCCTTTTTTTCCTAAATCATAAAAAGTATAGCAAACATACAGGGACTGGTCACACTCTCCGCAGATGGTTGTGTCATTAAGGGCTTTCTGAAAATAGTTCTGTTGCCATCAGGCTGTATCTTTGGTTTGCTGGCCAAACATACAAACATTAAGAGTTAGCCGAACTATATGTTTGAAATAAAAATATCCACCCCTGACAGACCGGCTTTTTAAAGAAAAAAGCTGTTTTTCACTTTGACCAAGAATTAAACAGGCTTATCCATGTAATTTTCCCCTGGTTTGGAAACTTTCACTCATTTCACTCTCAATACCCACTTTTTTTCTAAACTGCTACAAATCAAGTCATCACATGACATCAGTTATTTCTTTTTGTTTCCATTCATTCAGAATGATCTGAATAATACTAATTATCAGTGACTTTCCAGCCACTGCAATTTAATTTAAATGCTCCAGGGAAATAACCACAAGCAATTTAAAAAATCCTAAAACAGTACAATCAGTATAATGTGTGAATTACAGTAATGTAAGTATATATCATTCATGCTAAATGCACTTAAAAGCCTCAAAAGATTGAGTTGCCTAATGATGTTATGTTGTATTAATTCTGTAAGTGGATGGCAAGTGGCAGCCGTGGTCACTGTGGTCAGGCTGTTCTAAAACCTGCGGAGGTGGGAGCCAGCAGAGAAACAGGATTTGTTATGGCCCCTTTTTTGGAGGGCAACTTTGTCCTGGAGAACGAGAAGAGCTCCGGCGCTGTAATGAAAAGAGATGCCCAGGTCAGTGCACGGAGACAGCAGTTGCTTTATCAGCAAATTTCCATTACTGTTCTGGCTTTGACCCCTACTGTTACACATTTACATGATCCAGCTCTATGAAATTTATTCACACTTCTCTGTGAACAGAACCTCATGAAATATGTGCTGAGGACAACTTCTCCAATGTCGTCTGGAAGATGACTCCAGCTGGGGATACAGCAGCAGTACGATGTCCACCCAATGCCATGGGTGAGCTTACATTTACACTTTGTGCAAGACTCAGTTGTCCTCTGAATTTATGTAGAGCTGGTCGTCTGGTGGTACAGCGATTGGCACTGTAGCCTCACAAAAACGGTTCTGGGTTTGAATAAGCTGATTGGCTGGGGCCCTTGTTTGGACTGTGGGAGGAAAAAGAAGTGTGGACCACACAGAAAGACATGCAGGTTAAATTGGTGACTCAAACCAGCTATATAATTAAATGGGAACCCGTCCAGATTGTACCCAGCCTCATACTCAGTGTCAGCTGGGTTTGGCTCCAACCCCCTCTTAACTCAATGGATGGATTTTCCAAATTTACATCAAAAACACAAATTTTCTCAATATCCAACCCTTTTTCATGTTTCTTCATATAGGGCTCATCCTACGCCGCTGCACCCTGGATGAAGAGGGCATCGCTTACTGGGAGAATCCCACCTATATGAAATGCATTTCTAATGACTACCGCAGCATACAAACTTTGGTGAGCAGGAAGATGCCTCGTAGTCATAAAGCATCTAAACTGTGCCTTGACACATTTGAAAAGCCCCAACCAATGATAGTGATATTTCATTAGAGTTTTATATAAAACAACAGTGTCAAAGCCTATGTAGACCTGCAACATGTTAATAAAATGTTGGAACTATTTTTAATTTCAGACACGGGAACATTTGTCTAAAGCGCAGCGTGGCCTGGTAGGAGATGGTGTTTCAGAGGTGATGACCAAGCTGAGAGTTACGTCCAGTGATGGGACAAGCTACAGTGGGGACCTGTTGGCCATCGTGGATGTTCTGAAGAACATGACCGAGATATTCAGGAGGGCATACTACAGTCCCAGCAGTGCAGACATGAGGGTATATTAATAAATGGGTTTGCTTATTAAACATACTTAATGTTAAGTGCTGATGCACCATAAGCAAGGTTACATTTAATACACAAAGGCTCTGAGGAACACTGTAGACTGTAAATTTTAGCTATCACTCTAAAGCTATTATGGGAAACATAAGATGGTACGGTTGATTTTATTCTTATTGTTAAAAAGGTAGCCTTTCAAATTTTTGAAAACTAGTGGCACCATGGTGTAGTGGTTTTACAAGTGGAAACTGTTTTTTTTAATCAAACACAAATACAACACATGTGCAAATGCAACTTCACTTTGCTTACACCCAACCTGAATGGTGAACATTCAAGCCTTAGGTCACATCTACCTTATTTAGTCCAATCAAACAGTAGTTACACTCAGGCAGACCAGAACAACTGAACCTGTCTCAGTCTGGTCCCAAAGAAACTCTAAAACGTGATCCAACCTCAGTCCAGAAACATCAGGTTTTTTCTAGTTGACAGTACATTTTTGCAGTGATGTCGTATTTTCAAGATGTTTTATCAAAGTGCATTTCACTGCGGGTGTTTTGTTGGTATGTTGCTGAGATAATTACAGTGGTTATGAGCAAATGTTAATTTTACAGTTGCTCCATGTTTACAAAATGGGATTGTCTGTGTCAACTTTCTTGTTTCCGCCACAGGTCTATTTTAACCCACAGGTAGACAAGACTTTTTCTTTTGTAGTGATGCATTTTGGTTTGCATGGACTGAACTGAACTGAGGTGAAAATGAGCCAAATTTGCAAACTGGTGCACCAATTCAGTCCAGGGCAAACCAACTTCAGGTTTGGATTCAATGGAGATATGTACAGTATAAAACTTTGAACACTCAAAAACACACACTACCTAATAGCAAACATTTTCTCTTTGCTTTACAGAACTTCGTCCAGTCAGTCAGCAATCTGTTGATGGAAGAGAACAGGGAGAGATGGGAGGAGGCACAACTGGTTAGTATCATGCTCTCTTTCCATGACAGGACTCACACTGTCACCTCAGCTGTAATTACATCTTTTGTTGAAGTTTGTGCACAGTAATAATAACAACCCTCAAGCTGTACAATTGATGAGTTAGACGCTGTGACAAAGACGCAGGTGGAGGAAACAGCCCACCTGTATGTTTACGGACTGACACAGGTAGATGGAGAGGTGAGCGTCTGGAGAACAGAAATAGCTATAGCTAATGAGTAACCAAGTCAACGCAAACACCCACTCATCCATCTGCTGAGCTGTCTTTGCTTCCAACCAGCCGTTCATTCTGTTCTAAGGAGTGTCGACGTGCAGACACCAGTGCAATGTTAAATAGACCAACCCCGGTCTCTTCTAAATGAGCCATGTGTCCTGAAATGCTAATAACACTCCATGTGCACAATAATTAAGAATATTGTCCCCCCACTGTCAATTGTTCATTATTAATATCATAGCTTTTTTGTTGTTGTTGTTCCCTTAAACTGTGGCATCTCAGCTCACTATACCACAAGCACTTTGTTTTCAGGACAGTTTTTCTTAATTAACCATGACCAAAATCAATGTGATTGATGTATAAACACAGACCGAGTCTACAGTGTGTCCCAGGTTCCCAAGCAGCCACGTGTTTTCCTTTATTTCTCCATGGTAAAATCAATAGTAACTTGCAGTGGCCTGAAAGTTGGGTTAAGGAATTTATCACAGTGAGTATCACGCCTGCTGTTAATGTCAGGTTTGAAAAAGTGCGGTATTTTATCAAACTTTTGATTTTTAGACATATCACGGCCAAAGATGGATTACCACTACAGCACATTATAATGATAAAAGGCCTAAAGGGAACATCTAAACTGAATTTTATCTTCAGGCACCAATTTCTATGTGCGCTCTGATTTATAGTGAAATGTAGTCTTTTAATCTTTTTTATATTGTGCTTAATTGGACCATTTTACACAATAAGTTTGTGCTTAATATATACACTCTGCAGAGAGAGTCAAAGAAAGGGGGGCTATGTCTCCCTGCTGGTAAATCCACATCTTTGACATGGTAAAATGTGACTGTGCAATGGCTTCAAATAAAGCAAATCATCTAGTACTATTTATAATAAACAAACAACATAAACACAGTTAAATAAATTAACTGTCAGCGAAAGTCAATTATAGGAATTCCTCTCTACGTTAGTACAATCCTGCCATGGGGGAAATCCACAGGTGGCATTACAGTGTGGGAAATAATTACTCAGCATGTCAAATTTAAAGACATTCAGAAAGGTTTCAGAAAAAAAAAGTTTTTTAGTGAGAAAACAAGTGGAGCATTATCTAGTCTCCTTTACTCAAGAAAAACAAAAAGAAATGTGAGGCTTGTTTCAAGAGAAAGTTTACCCACTACCTATTACGGATCCTGTACATTGCTAGAACAGTGCGGTATATTTTGATGAAGTACAGTGCAAAAATAATGCTACACACAATGTTCAGAGGAGAAATTATCTGAATATGACGCTTAAAGATATGTTCAGAGGTGAAACAATCATCTCATGGGGCTGTTATTCTCCCCATCCCTATCCCTGGAGCCTTTCATCTTCACTTCAAAAATTTTAATTTTGCCTGTACCATAAGAAGACCTGATTTGAGTGGACCTTCAAAACATACCACAAATGAGACGCGGTTCTAGAGAAAGATAATAAAAATTGTTTGAATATCCCAGTCATTCACCCAACATGAATCCAAAGCTCTATTGGGTTGACTGATAGTATTGACATTAGGTATTGACTTAAACTCAACAGAACATTTGTGGATGGAAACAAGATCGATTCACAAGCTGAAATTAAAAAAAAGAAAAGGAAACTGCTTGAGCACTGCGGGAGATCAGTAGGTCTTTATAAAGGAAGCATCCTGCAGCTGTCATTGCAAACAAAGTAGTTGTTTCATTTAAAGTAACATGCAAATAACCACATAATTGGACGGTTTACATTTATATACTGTTGTTCTTTTGTTGCATTTAGACTTTCTTAATTCTTCCACTGCATATGTTGCAATTTAAAACAATTGGGATAAAAAATCAGTTGAGTTCAAATTGTGCCACGATACACAACATGTAAATGTTCATAGCTGCGTTTGTATGATGTGATATGATGGTAGTGAGCTGCCAGAAAATATAGCAAGACCATATTGGCCACCAGTACAGCACCTCTTTTACTCTTTTTGCATGCCAAATGTTTCAACAGCAGTTCAAAATATTCACCACAAATCCATAATCCCTTTTCATTCGTTCTGCTTTCATGTGTCTCTGTTTTCTCAGCTAGGGCCAAACATCAAAGAGCTGTTCCGTCTGGTGGAGGACTTTGTGGATGTCATCGGCCTGAGGATGAAAGACTTTCAAGACATGTATGAAGTCACCGATAACCTAGGTCAGCCTTATCCCCATCTAGGAGATCTCCTCAGCCATCTCTGCTTATCAATAGATTCTCTTATCACAGCTTTTCCTTCTTTAAAGAGTCATCTTCATAACTACAATAGTAAAACATAAAAGGGAGAGAGGATGGGCAATCTGATGGTAAAGCAGACATTTAATTTCAGCTTCACCATGTAATAATACAGGACATTCCCACACATATAAAGTATTTGAAAGTAGCAAGTTTCTGATGGATTTTTAGTCCTGAGGCCCAGTAGAACTGTTACATGTTCTGCTTTAACTGGACTGTTGGTGTCTGACTTACTGTAGTTGCTACTGCCAGACACACAAGCAATCAAACCCATGTACCCAAGCTACAGCCAGGTAGGAGCTAAAGAATGTCTGGGTGCAAGTTTCTCAACTTACCAGTGTAGTAGCTGACTTAAAAACAAAACATGTCAAATGATAAAGTAAAGAATTACAGGATCAAAAAAATGGCAATTTAATGACTGAAATCTTAACTAACTAAAACTAAAGCTTTGGCCTTTAGCCAACACTAAAGACATCTGAAAGAGAGGTGAGAATAAATCCAGTTGGGGAACTTGTGAAGGACAATAAAACAACTTTTAATTTTTTTGTAGTATTACGGTTTGGAGAGGTGTTCCTTCCTAGACTTCCTGTAACTTTCTAATCAAGCAGAAATTGCAACTTCTTATCGTAATTTAATAATACTTGAAGGTCAGAGCAGGTTAAGTCTTATCTAAAAAGACGAGTGACTGATTTAAGCAGAAAATACTTTTAATTTTATAGAAATGCATGGAAAAATGTGGTGTTCTTCCTAAAGAAATTAAAAGCTCCCCAGTCATGCATTTCATGGCTTTTGGCTGACATAGAATAAAACAAAAAGGCTAAATTCTTGCTTAAAATATGTATACTTTTTTACTGAAACACAAATACAGGTGTCCCAGCTGCTAGAGAAGGCTGTTCAAGCTGTTCTCAGTGTGCGAGTCAGCATTTTGTCTCCTAAAAGCATCAAAGTATGTTCCATGTTATCTTTGCCCTATACTACTGTGCAGCCATTCTCTAAAATCCTGTGAGCATTAGTGCAGTTCCCTTTCATTTTTAAAAAATGTTCTTCAACTTATCTTGGTTTGCTCCATATTTTTTCTAACACAGGTTTAGGAGAAAAAGAACCTCTGGGTTCTGCTATGTGATTGGTCCAACTGAAAGTCTGTAGAAAAAGCTGAAAGCCATGGCTGGGAGAAGGCACTAATCAAAGCATCAAACAAAAAACAAGTGGGGCAATTTGCTCCCCCAAAATGAGGAGAAGTTTCAATTACAGCTAAAGAACAGCTTGATTGGAGTGACTGCCTCAAAGAGTGTGCTACAAATTAAGGGTCTAATGTTTTTTGCCTATTTCTGTTTACCGACATCAAAAAACAATCTGTTCTATTATTTTTTATTTTTTTTATTTTGGGATTGTTGCAGCTTAATTTTGTATTTGTTTTTGTAAAATAATTTTGGGGTAAGTTAAATTTGCAAAAGTATTTGTTTGATTGTGATTTCATTTCCATAAAAAAATAAAGGCAACTTGTAAAAGTTAGAATAAGCAATATATATATATATATATATATATATATATATATATATATATATATATATATATATATATATATATATATATATATATGATTTCAGTCATCCCACAGTTTTTAGTAATTGATCATTTAAAGTGGATGATGTTATCTTCACTTTTATTGTTGCTGGGATGTCTGCAAAAGTTACTGGCCCACCCAGTATTATAAACAGCAGCATGGTGCATCATACTGTATTTGTGAGGTGACAGGATGGAGAGCAGGATAAACTTGCAGAGAAGTTGCACAAATTTCATAGGGATTGGTTGAACTTGTGCTATTTGCTATGATGACAACACAGAATTTCTGTAGGGACTAAAAAAGGAAATCTAGCAAATATTGGTATATGTAGCCACCTCACAAGACTATGGTATCCATAGCAACAGGCTATCATTGAATTCCCTTCACATTTCTCAAGTTATACTGGAGCTAGCCCGAAATCACTGAAGTCTATTAGTTGAGGAGGTCTGAATTAGGACTTGGATCAATTCATATTGTGACCTTTAGTTGGTTTTGGAGGTTGGAATTTCCTGAGCATCCAACGTTGTTAATGAGTTGCCTTACTTTCAAAATTAGTTGAAACTGTCTATTTTACATGTAATTTCTATCATGTATTTCCATCAAGAGACCCATGTGTAGTACATATTAGCACTCCCCAGGGCAGCTGGTCCTCAGATGCATCTCATGGGATTCTACATCCACATTCACAACCACCTGCTACCTCTCATTGCTCAGCGACTGTGAAAGTTTTATTTTTTGTCAAATAGGCGGAAAGAAATGTAGTGCAGTCATCACAGAGGCTCTGCTGCTCTCTGTGACCCCCACATAAAAACGAGGCAGAGTTTGAGTTGAGTCAAGGGAGAGTATGTGGGAATTGAGGCCAGATGAGAGGTCCTGTTTATATCGGTGCCACCTCGCTGTCTGGAGCCAAATAGCCGCCCACACCAGCAGCATACTGTACCTCCTCTGGGGCAGCTGACCTCCCCTATCCTCCCACACCTCAAACATAAGCAAAGCCACGCACAGGAACGCGTGTTCATCTGCTGACATATATATTTAAACCAGAGTTTCTTTTCACAAACTCATCTTTTGTGTAGGATGTGGGAATTCACCAGACTGGAACCTAAAACTATTAACTTAGTAGCTAGTTGGTTTGTCAAAAACAAAGCCCAAAATAAGAGAAAAAATAATTACTCGTTCTTCTATTTTAGTACAGGTTGACTTTATTTATTTCTAAATGAGTGCTGAGCGGGACAGCAGCATCAGCAGCATAGTTCCAGGACAGAATAAAACTGTTAACTTGATGATTGTGATTGTTTTCAGTAAATTAAGGAAGTTACTAGATAACTCTAGGGATTTGATATAATTGTTACGACTTAAACATTGCAACCAATTTCCTGTAAATTTTCCTGACCAATATGAAAAAAGGGACATAATAAAAAATATTGCAGCACGCATTACAAAATAATCAATCAATAATAGCCAACAATCACAAAAATGTTCCTAAAATCCGGATGGTACTGACTAGTTCTCTGGTGGATAAGGTCCCTTTGAAAGGCAGTGGTAGCTTCTGACAGTTGATTTAAACTTAAAGGCTTTTTGGATGCAGTCATTCCTTCTGTTCATTCAAAATACATAATCCTGTGAAAATGCATATGTTCAGTTCATAAGGCTGTAGAGTTATCAACACATGTATGTCTGTTATCAACATTGCCTTTAGGTGTTTTAGCTGCAATAAATGCAGCCACCACTTTCAGGGTTTTGGGGTTTCTGATTTACTGCTGAGCCCTCTTTGTTTGGAGTCAATCCTGCTGCTACATCATGCCAAAAGAAAGTGTCACTCCAGTCTTCAAGTGTCCTCTTAGGTCTGTGTAATTATAACTATATTTATTTGCAGACCAGAACTGAGAAAGGACTGAGACCTGCAGCAGCAAAAACCAGGTCTAATACCCAAGTAGATCTGAATGTACCCAAGAATATGTGGCATCACTTACACGAGAGAGAGAATTAAAACTTAACGCCACAATTCACCTGAGTTTTGATTCTGATGAGGGATATGAAGTCCAGGTCATTTTAAGAAAACGACAATTCATCTTTAAAATGCAATCTATGCTATTAAAAAACTGGCGTTTTTTTTTTTTTACATCGACCATAGTCTATATAAATTACTGTGCATGAGATGGGAATTTGGTTGCTAAGCATTTGTCTTTAAACATAGCCTGTGTTTTTGTTTATAAGATTGTCCTTATATTGCTGATTTTACACCACAGCTGCTTGTTAACTTAACAAATAATTATTAATCCATCAACCTACTGCTGCATATGAAGCTGTTATTTGTTGAGGTCGGCCCCATTGTGGATCAGGTCTAATTATCCTTGGGTCTTTCCAAGTGTGTCTGGCTTTTCTCAGGTCGCCCTCGGCTTGAGTCTGTCTTTTTTGAGATGTAATTTGTGCATGTCAGGCTGATGTCAGGTCTAAACTTTTGGAACAAAGAAGACCTCTAACTCCTGACCTCAGTCACCATATCTGTCTCCATATTCAAGTGAGCATTGCAGTTAGCAGGAACAGGGTAAATGTTGCCGTGAACGTTTGTGTGGGGTGAATCTAAATTCTAAACATACATTTAGGAGAATGTAGGAAAAGCCCCCTCTTGGTTGAAAATGAGAATAAATTAGGTCCAAGAAAGAAAAAAATTAACTGAGAAATTAAGTTTAATGTAACTTTTCCATGTTTCCATGTTACAGTTTTGAGCGTCCACAAGCGTCCAGTGGTGGGTCATGCAGACATCAGCTTCCCTATGAAGGGATGGAGAGGCATGGTGGACTGGGCCCGCAGCTCAGAGGACAGAGTCACCATCCCCAAAAATATCCTGTCTACCGGCAAACCAGGTGAACTCTATAACACACATTAGACCATGGTGTACTTGCTGTGAACTTTATTTATGTATTTTATTTTTGATGAGGGAGGTGAAAAAAAAAGTTCCCCAAAGTACTGATTATTACAGGCCTATTTGCCTTCTGTTCAAAAATGTGTGTATGTGTGTGTCTTTGGATTAAAGACAGAAATGCACAAACAGGGAACAGCAGCTGATTTATGAAACAGTGTTCACTGCCATCAATCTGCAAAGCAAAGTGTCTCGCTAAAACACACGCAGAGATGGTTGTATTTAATGTTGCAAATAAAACATGCAGCAGAATAACAAAATTATTTTAAATCACCCGCTGTTCCGCAGCTGCAAAGCAAATAAGCCGCATTGTCTATAATGGGGCCAGAATAAGTTTTATATAATGCTAATAGAGACTAGATGAATGAAAATATGATTGAACCAACCTATTTAATTGCCAGTACTTGATGCCTGTCTACAACAAATGCGTCTTTGATCCATATGAAAAAGTATGCAAAAATAATGTCTGTGGGCATTAAAGATAGCGAACTTGTGAACATGAGAAGTTATGCATTTAGTTAAATGTAAATCACAAGCTCCAGCGACATGGAGAGGCTACATATGCCCCTTCACCAGTTAAAGCTTAATGGGAAAGTGGCCAAAAACTCTTGAAAAAAAATGCTTGGCAGCAAGCCCTCGAATGGTTTTTTTTAAAAATATGATTAAAAAACTGGGATTTTTTAGCACGGACCTATATTAGTACTCATTTTCCTTCACTGATTCGTTCAGCGAGTGGGGAGGCATAACTGTGCATCACAAGTTGTGAACAGCACCGATTGAAACCTGTCTGCAGGCAGGTGCTTTGTACAACCTTTCCAGCAGCAGTAGGGTTATTTGTCAGCCGAGGTATTTTCGACCATTAAAGACAGCTCCGTACCGCTAGCATGCTAATGAGGCCGTCACTCCTAATCAGGAGTCAACAGGAGCCAATCAGGAGCAATTAGAGACAATTTCCTCCCCAGCTGGGAGATGTGTCTCCACGGTGCCAGTGTCACACCAGCAGTCAGCCCTTTTTATGCATACAGCTTGGACCTGCTTGCATGGATCAAAACATCTCTCTGATGACTTGTTTACGCTGAACGATGGGTCCCCTCTCACACCTCTACAAATGTTCTGATAGAAGGCGTTTTCTTGAAGTGCAAAAGACAAACGAAAGACAGGCTCTGTAGGCTACAAAGGACAGATAAGTGCGTTCTGAACATGAAATGTGTCGAGGTGCCACAGGCAGAATTGGATGTTCCTCCTCTTTCATGTGAACACCTACACCTACTGAGGGAAAGGAACAAACTACATCAGGTTTAACTAAATGTGTTAGTTGCAAAACTATAAGAAAAAAACGGATTAAGTTCAGACAAATAACATCACGCTGGTAATGTTCTACTTGCTGCAAGGCTGTATATGTTCATCGCTTTTATTCATTGTATAAGGGCCATACGGATAATGCAGTTTTCCCACCCTTTTTTGTAGCTGAAATATGCTGCACAAGTTATTAGATTAACATTTTTGGATTTGTTATTTTAATTTGGGCCATGTTTTGCCTTAATTTTCTTTTAACTCATTTCTTTGCAGACTCACTTTGTGACCACAAAATCACACATAAATTATCTTTACATGTTATATACACGCATTTTTACATATCTGTGATTTGTAGAAGTGAGGTTAAAACAACATAAATGAAACCACTACTTAGTTAAGCACTTTGCAAAATTTTTAATTGCAATTAAAAGGTGAAATGGGAGGAGGTTTTCTGATAAAATATTAATTCCTTTTTTTTTTTTTTGGCTTATCCCATTTTTCACAGCCACTATAGTGGATCATGTGGTACAGGCATTTTTTTGTCGCAGGTTTTTACACTGGATGCCGTTCCTGAAACAACCATAACCCTCCCCACCTTTCTCAAGCTTGTTGCACTGACTTACACAACCTCAACAGCAAGAGCTGGGCAGTTTGGAGGTTTGGTGTCTTGTCAGCGGACACTTTGAGTTGGTTGAGGGGTCATCCATTGACCACAAAGTCATGTGTTCAGACTCAACTCTCCATGGCCTGATGCCCTCTATTGCTTCTTCATTTACTGTAATGAGCGGAATGTAGTTTAGCTCTGTTTAGTCATTTTTCATGTTGTGTTTCCTCACTTTTGATTTTTGTGATCAGCAATTATTTGTCCAGGCAACTAACGCACCGACGATACCCGTAGCTCGTTGGCAGCACGGAATAGTGTTTGTGGCGAATCTCTCTATACAAAACTGTCGTCCCTTTTTATGCATCAGCTACAGCTATGGCCAAAGGCATTTATGTTTTATGCATCTGTCCCATTTTTGTGAACAAGATACCTCAGAAAAACCTTTAAGTTGTCATTTACATGCATGTAATGTGACTGGAATGGTTGATAAAGGCTAAACACAGATATAAAAAGTCATCATCTCAACCTTCTAGTCATGCAAGATTAAATCAAGATCATTGCGGCAAAATATATATTTTTGAATCTCAGATCCGCTTTTCATAATGCACAGAAGTGTTAGACACCTGCCTTTCAGTGAGGGCACTTCTGTTTTAATTGCACCCCTTTTGAAATCAGGCACCAAAATGGTACATGCCATCTGTTACAACTGGTGCTAAAATGGCAACTGGTGTAAGATTTTATTTGTTTGTCCTCAAAAATCAAAAACATTGGTTCCGGTATGTAGGGCAATCATGGGAAATCGTAGATTGTCAGTTAAAAATATTTCTAGAAACACGTGGCTTTGCCTATTGTAAGCACATCATGAGCAAGTACAGTACATAACAATAAATAGCTCTTTGCAAATTCATTTGACTTGCATCAAAATGTTTTATTGAGGGAAGCTCACGTCACATGTTCTTGTTGCTCAAACTAAGAGCCAGTGAGCAAGTATATGGCAACGGTTTATGTGCAAGGACTTAGATAAATTTCCGACAAAGCAGAGCGGGCAGTTAAATTTGTATGACGTTTCGTCCGTTCTTGGCATTTGTGCTTCTGTAAAGAGGTAATGGAATATATTAGGTAAGCACAAGTGCACACTCACTGTTACATGATTTTCTAGTCCACTTCCCCTCAGCACTAACCGGCTGAGAAGAGCCCTCAATGTGGAGACTGTGGCTTGAGTGCAGAAGCAGGACTGGGAATGAGTCTGAACCATAGTCTATATTTCAGAGTTAATGAAGTTTAGCTTTGTCTTTGTTTCATGTATGAGGCCATGCGAGTGAAGAAGCCTCTGTAAGACCACAACCATGTGCATATTCACACTCGGACATATGCTAACAAATACGCAGCGCATACATCAGACAAACATATGTATATGGACAGATACTTGGCCATAAATTGTTTTAGTTCTCCCACACAGACACAGAACTTCCTGAATCACTGGAAACACTCCCTCCAGGCTCTCTCTTGTTGGGCACAGACAATCTGGCTGAGCATATTGAATGGGCCAGCCAAAGAGTGGATGACGAGGGCACACAGCACTAACTTCGTCCCCCCTACACACACGCATACACACACACACACACACACGTCCTGCTTGGTTCCCCCTTGATGCCCATGGGAGCTCAGCTGTTGCTTTGGAGCTACAGCCTCTGCGTGCTGCCTGGCATGCTGCTGCTTGTTCTCAGTCTGCCATATAGTGAGCTGGAGCAGAAGAGCTGGATGTCCTCAGATGGCCTGACAGATGGAGTTTTTTTTTTTTTTTTTTTGGGGGGGGGGTTGTTTGTTTCTCTCTGTCTTTGATACTGCAGCCGGAAAGAGAAGAAGTCTCGTCGCTTCGGGCCTGTCTGTGCCTTTGTGTAGTCCAGCAGTGAAGTTTGACAAATTTCTTCCCTTGCTGGCACTGCTCTGTTGTCCCCCAACTGCAGCATGGGGAGCTTACCCACAAATTTTACACCATATCAAGTACACATGCTCACGGTCCAATATTTTAAGCGTGTAACTCCTTCTCCTTGCACAGTCACTTCGTTTTTGACGATGGCCTTCTCAGATTTGTGTAATATATTCCTTCCATTTTTTATAAAATTTAGTTAATTGCACTCCAAGAGCTATGTAAGGACCAAGAAATGTTATTGTATCCATCCCCAGACTTATGCTTTTCAATATTTTTCACTGGGGTGTTCTTTTGTCTTTATGGTGTAGCTTCGGCCAGGATTCTGATTCATGCTACAATCCTTTAAACACATTCACTGCACCAGTGGTGATAAAGCGAGTTGCATTAAAGGGGTGAACCTTTGTGCAATTAGTTATTTTAAGTCATTACTTTGTAGAGATTAGTTTTTACTTTGTTAAATTTTTTAGGTTGATGGATTGAGTGTTTTTTTAGACCCACTGTACAATATGCAGTATACAGTTGAGACTGGAAGTTTACACACACCTGTAAACTGTCAATATGAGTACTGGCTTAAAATAAAGAAGCTGTGGTAGTAGCTTTCGAAAAGGCCAAATAATATCCATTTTTAAGGAGACTGGATCGCATGAAAATCGTTTTTTTTAACAAAGCCTCCATCACTGCTAAGGCACATTTCCTTCTCCCAAGACGAGGACAGTTTCAGGCACCGCTGCTACTATCTGCTTTGAAATCACACAAGATATAAAAAAAGAAAAAAAAACGAGCAATGATACTGTGTGTATGGGTGTTTGTGTTTATAATCACCTTACTGTATTCTTACGTTTTGATATCGGTTATGTCAGTGCTCGCCTGGATGGAGCAGTGACTATGAGTGTCAGAGAGAGACACTGTAACGCAGTGTAAGAGACAGTGTTCATAGATGACTAGTCATGTAGGCCAGCTTCATTGTAATGAGCTCTTGGGGGCTGGAGGAGTGGAGGCAGCATGGCTGACATGCATTTTCCCGTGTAGCAGGCCTCTGCACTACCGAGACAGAACCACTCAGTCTGTACAAACACTCCTGACTCTGACTTACCCCTCTCGTGTGTGTGCGCCTCTCTCCATCTCCACAGATTCTGACGACTCCTCAACGTTTGTAACCGGCATTGTTCTGTACAGAAACCTGGGCAGCATTCTGGCTCTGCAGAGGTAAGACTACTAGTTGCGTTTGTTAGGTGTTAGTGCAGGCTTGAAGGTTCCTACGCAGCATCCTTCTGGCCATGAAGCTCCATCAGTACTGGAGGAAACGAGAGCTGGGTTCTAGTCGAGGAAGCCAATGAATATGAATATTGAATTCATATGAATGTAACCAAATGTGTTTTACATTTTACCTCAAACATAAGGGTTACCGGGCATGATATCAAAATAACTTATATACCAAAATACCATATGACAGAGCAGACTTAACATTTGGTTCCTAATATTAGTAAAGATATTTGGACGAATTGACTAAACAATAATACACATTCAACCAGTACAAATGTTTTTTTTATTTTTCCTGTTGATGACAACTTTTGAAATTAAATACTGCATACGTTCTTACTAGAATGTGAGGATTTCGTTGGTCCAGTTCTCTGGCCCAGGCTAAAATATCTAAAAAATATACCTCAGTGTTGATGTTTTGATTATAGCTCTGAGCTTCTATATTTTAAATGCTCAATTGCTGGGTTATATATGTTTTCAAGGATCTACTTCTCATTAAATCTTGTTCCATCCTTGGTCCAGACTTCTCCTTTTGAGAACACATATTTTTAAACAGTGTTAAGCTTGCTTTTGGATTTCCTGATAGAGAAAAATCCCAATGACCCCAAACATCCATCACAGCTGGGTGTGGAATGGATAAAGCAGGCTAGTATTTAGCTGTTAGAATGGCCTTTCCCAATTTTCTGTCCTCAACTCTGAGATTAAAAGTCAGGTTTATGCCACAAATAAACAAAAAAAATGTATTGAGATCCAATAATTCTGCCAAGTTGTCAAATGTGAAACCATAGGTCTGCCATAAGCTTGTTGAAGGCCACTAAGGGCCAAAGGTGATACTTGCTAAGGGACATTTAACCAAATAATAGATGTATTGTACAGATATGTGTAGTGTTTATAACTGAGTTGATGATGTCAAAGAAAAAAAAAGAAAAAAAAACTGCATCAAATGTATGGGCTTTTCATCAATAAATATGCATGATACACAATTATTTTGGCTTGGAAAAAATAAAACAAAACGTACTAATAATGTAATTCAAGTAAAACCAAATAAAAACCATTACATGCCACTATTATTATCATAAGGGTTTACTGATTATAGTCCTGCAAGTCTAACGCACAAGAAGAACACGGTGAAACTACCTACACAGTGACAGCTGAATGTCACCACTTAGAATCCATAAAGCCCAGTTTTGTATAACAGTGTAGTCAGTGCTTTTTATAGGCCTGCAGTGAATGTTTTCAGCTATGCAAAAACGAGTATTTTATGCAGAAGCATGTATGTCTTTTATCTCCACCAGTAAAGGGATTTCTTGGAAGAAAGTTAATGTTGCTGCTCCTATGATGATTAACATATTTTAAAACAGAAACAGAAATGTAAGTGTGTCTGCACAAAGAATATGTGTGCACGCGTTTGTGAGCAACAGCCTGTTATCTACAGCTGTGGTTACAGTCATAAGGAGCTCTCCATTATGATAATGTGGTAAAAGCATGTAATGAATTGGTGACAAACAGGGAAATGAAACTGTCAGTCTCTCCAGTCTTCCCACATATTATCAGAATCTTTGCTTTGCTGCTCGGCTCCTTTTCAATCGTGTTTGTCTTTTCAACCCCATCTCCTCTCCGTTTTGTGAACCCCATTCCCTCTTGTGCGAAAAATGAGATGAGTTTGAGGCAAAAGACTAGATGACACAAAAGTTTAAGTTGACTGATTATCTTTAGAAATGGGGGAATGTAAGAACACAGTGATGATGCAAGAAACGCAAAACGGAGCATGGGCTGTTGAACATGTTTGGCCCACTGAAAGCTTTCAATGTTAGTACTTCCTGTAGCAATTCACTTTTTTTGGTGATTGTCTCCTTCCATATGATTGATAGTACCTATGAAAAGCAGAAATTGCAATGCATATTAAGCAGGCAGGGAGAGTGTAAAATAAAATGCCAAAAATATTAGAAGATAAGCTTATTGGATATTGGAAAAAAAAACACAAAAAACAAAATAATATGGATTGCGTCAAATGCTAGGAAAAAAAATATCCTTAGACTTAGCAGGAAGGATTATTCTGTATGTTTGTTGTGATTCTCCGTTAGAGGTGTGATTGCTCAGTCACTGTGATCTCAGGTCGCTGTTTAGAGTTAGACTAAAAGCTAATCAAAATTCTAACATTAAATTCTACATTTACACTCAAAGTCAACCTGAACCCTTAGATCCTGACTGCCCCAGTTTGAATATCCACCCTCTACTACACTATAGATTAAACCTCTTCTTTGCCATAATCATGAAATTTTATTTATTTCATCCATGACTAAAATGGCTCAACAAGTATAGGATGAATGGAATATTCATAGTCATTCATGGTCCCCGGTGGATGACCTTTGTGGACTGATTTGTCCTTGAGACTCTGACCTTTCACCTTGCATGGACACAATGCCTTAAATTCCATGCTGGCCATTCAAATACAGTAGGTAGAGATTATCAAGATCTCCACTGGAATAATCTTCATAATAATTTTGATGATTCACAACAGGCAATCACATATTCAGTGAAACCTCAGTAAGCAATCGATTGTGTTTGCATTCATTCATTATTTTAGCTGTGTCCAAAGTTAAGTTACCACAGAGCTGCTAAAATGGCTGTGAACCTTTAAGGGCTCAATTTTGATGCGATCACATACGCATGATGCAGTGGTATGTTTTTTTCCTTCTCTCATATCCATTAATTTAATACTGCAGGTGAGTCATTGCAAATCTGGGGCCGCGCTGCTATCTTGGTGCCCAAAATGAGTCAGTTTGGCATGTCATCATGCAGACAAAAACAATAAGACTTATTCTTGTCACTTCGGAAATACATGACAGTCTATACTGATGGCCTTGTCTTTAACCTAGACAGCCTCATAACAGCCACTTTGGGGGAAGAAGATATCGGTTTCACTTTCATTCTCTGTCGGGATTGATGTGCACTAAGTCCCAGATATACTATACTGTACTTAGATGTAGTGATTACATGTTCTGCAGCCAGCACCACAAATTAATCTATGCTTAATAAACTTGCAATTATACTACTGTCTCCATTGTTAATCAAAAAAGTCACATGGAGAATCAAGACCAGTTAAAGCTTTTCAACATGTGTCATCTTTAAGTCTGGCCAACCATAACAGAGCCCTGAACATTTATTACAATACAGGCAGACTTTTTTTTTACTATGACCACCAACATGAGGTGATAGCCTCTTTATTTTGCATTTCATAGGTAGCATAATGCATTACTGTTTATTTTACATTGTCAGCAGTGGTTATGTTTACATGTGTATGTCCAGTCTGCTTAAAAAAAAAAAAAGACACTACTGCTTTTAGGGCAATGCCACAAAACCCAGTCTCTGTCCCAGGCGATAAATCAGAGCATCAATTACAATCCAATTAATTACATTGTTACAGGCCTCCAGCGTGCTGGACAGACCACATTTACTTGCTCAAACAGATCCCTTTGTTGTGTTAGATGTTACAGAACTAAAATTTCTCTCCCCGCCCTTTATCCTTTTAGAAACAGCACCGTCCTCAACTCCAAGGTTTTGTCTCTGACCATAAAGCCCACCCCGGCATCCCTCGCTGCTCCAGTTGTAGTCGAATTCTCTCACCTGTACAACGTGAGTGACAAGTTAACTTTTGCCTTACAGCAACCCCAGATATCGAGCTACTGGGAAGTTTTATTTTATTGGCTTAAAAATCTCACGGTGATCATATGGTTCTCTCCATCCACTAGGGCACCACCAACCAGACCTGTATATCATGGGACGAGAGTGACAGGTAAGATGGCTTATATTGGTGATATTATCTGTAACTTTCTAATGCATGAAGCTGGACTTTGATAGCTGATGCATGTCTGTTGAACAGTAGCATGTAATTTGCAAATCCTCTATGGAGGTGCACTGCACTGGAATACCCCTTAATGACTACTAGTAGCTTATATTTAGCTGTTTCTACTACCTATTCTTCCATCTTTTCGGCATATTTTCAAATACTTATACTCTCAGAAACACTCAGAAAGCGTTTTTGCACTTCTGTACCTTCGTCTCAAAATTTAGGTTTGTTTTGAATGGGCTTTTGTTTAATACCCTCAAATAACGTCTGTTTTTGACACGTTTTATCCTCCAACATAAAATTCATCAATAAATATTCCACTCACACAATTTGAACTCGAAAAACGACTGTTGCCTTCAAGTGGGTAAGTGAGACTAAAGCAGCTTATCCCAAATGTTAGAAGACGTTTTCAGATGTCAATGAAAAAATCCCATTGCCTTTTTGTCCAGGGAACTAGAAGGATTCTATCTTTAGGTTAGCCACAAAAAGTCCTAACACTCAAATCAGCTGTTGACTCGAAAAAATAGATAAATAAGAGAAAAATCTCGGTGATCTATGTGGAAGCTCATCTCATTGCACCCTCTTCTTCTGCAATGGTTTGAAGTTGCTAAGCTTAATTTCTTTGCTATAAAAGTAACTTTAGCTCCTGATGCTTTCTTTGCCATTGTCATGTCATTATCTTTTAACCACTTACACTGTGCAGGGAGGAAGGGGACTGGAGCTTATCCCAAACACAATTGGGTGGAAGGTGGTGTACACCCAGGGCCAACACAGAGAGACAATCACAGACAACGATTCACACTTATTTCACACGCACGGGCAATTTAAAGTCACTGATTGAGCTAACACGCATGTCTCTGGACTGTGGGAGGAAACCATAGTAACCTGAGGAAACCCGGCAGACATAGCGAGAACATGCAGCCAGCGCGCAGATTCAAACCGGGCACATTCTAGCTTTTTATTACACAATTTTCCTCAGACTAGCAGACAAACTGCATCCATCTATCAAGCTTATCTGACACTAAGTGGTTTTCAGTTATTCTAGTTTCAGTGGCACAAACAGTGAATGTACAGTCGCACACGAGAGACATCCCTGTACTTCAAGTGAGCATTTTAGAAACACCATATTCCCTCTGAACGTTTCAAGGCTGGGCGTAGTGTTTTTAATCTTGACAAAGTCAGTGTGTCGCTCCCCAGTGAAAGATGCCGAATGTGTCGGACAGCTCAGCAGCTCTTGTCTGGGGCGATGCAACCCAGTGCTATCATTGCTACAACACTGATGCAGCATGTGGAAAATTAAAAGTGTCGCTCACAGCTTTCCTCCCCCTCCCAGCCCGTGCATATCACCGTGTACACCAGAGTGGAGTTCAGAGTCAGAAAGAGAGGGTGTTAGTACTAGACGAGGACAATAAAATGGATAAAAGAAACACTACATTTCCATCAGTTCAATTTTACTGCTTCTCTGGCCAAATCCAAAGCACTACTCATTTGTTCCTTGCTCTTTAGTGCCCTATTTGTTGAAGGCAAGAAAATAGTGCAAGCATGTTGAACAGCGTGAGCATGGAGCGAGGGAAGAGAGTAGCAGAAAGAGGCAAACACACGCAGCCTTATTGCAATGCAGTTTTATACATTTGCATTTAGATGGATGCATACAAAGAGCAGAACATTCATTGCCCGACTCAAAGCACCGAAGAAGTTTAGCTTAGCACATATAGACCTGGAGCAAGATAGTGTGAAGTGCAGAGACAAATGGTTTGGGGAAAAGACAAAGATAAAAAAGTAAATACTGAGAAACTGAAGAAATTATTCACCGCCTTAAAAATAAAAAAGGGAGATTCAACAAAATCTACAGTCGAGTGCGGATCAACTGCATATTGTTGAGCCTGACAATGAAGATTCAAACAACATCATTGATCCCTTAGGGAAATTGTGTTGCCTTGTTACAGTTGACATAGTTGAGTTTGTTCTGTGTTTCTCTGATATGGCTCGTCTGCCCTTGACCGAGGAGGACTTAACGTTTCCCCACTGACCATTAACACCCCCACCAAACCCAAACATAATTTCTAAATTTGGGTCGGAAGCTGATCCACATCCTTGGATACTAGCGGATGCCATCAGGCTTCAGTTCAGGTATCCACCACCCAGTCTACACAGTCATTCATATCGAATTGATGGGAGTAATGTGAAATCAAAAACTTAAATAATGTTCTGAAAAGGTGTTATTCACTTGAAGTAGAGAGAGCTCAACCTCTGTTTGAATCCAAGTAAAGTCATGCCCTTGATACATAATTTAAACACCAGTTTTAAATGTTGGTGTATTTCTTACACTTCTGAAATAAAGCTACTGAGAAATAGTAAAAGATTTTTCCCCCAAAAAATCCTTACAGCTTCACACAATTGGTGAAATTATAAGTTTTGAGAAGTCATCCAGTCATGTCACACTATATCCTTGTAAAAATGTTGATTGCAGTGACAAATGAGCGGTAAAAGTCAAACTGATGTTCCTCACCAAGTAACTGAGCAGCACAAAACAGAACAAGCAACAATATCAGGACACCAATACTCAGGTGGTTGTGATTGTTTGATTGGACTCAACCTACTCTTAGACTGGACCAATCAGAGAAGAGCTGGTTCTCCAGTGTGGGGACAAAACATAGGATATAGAACACAAAATAATAAAACGTGTCTCTTTTGAGAAAGCAGTTCTTTTTCCGAAGTAAAACAGACGGCCCCAGATCGCGTAGGAGTCTTCATTCAGGAGCCCCTCAGTGCTCATTTCGTCCGTATTTCCGCGCCTGGTGCAAACTGCGTCCGGATGTTGATCGTAACTTTTACTCAGACAAAACAAGTGTCAAAAGAAAAATTACATGAAGCTTTTTGGTAATGAAACGAACAATGAACAAACTGGCATGGACGAGGACGGCCAATGTGTTGTCTTTTTGCTTTCCTGCCATAGATACGGGCAACAACCAAGGCACCAGCTAATGTGGTCATGGGCAAATTTGAAACACCGGCTTCTCAATGTCTCCTTTATGTTTACTTTGTCAAAACAGTAATTCAGGAGAAATGTACAGGCACTAATAAAGATCCACTTCCTTTCTAATGCTTCTCTAGTTCTAGAAGTAGTTTGTCTTAAAATGATCTTCACTGCTCCTTGTTGCTCCTATGGCAAATGGATGAAAAAAAAAAGGTCATCCAGCTTTTCTGCAAAAGCTGATAAGAGTAAAACTCATATTGACTAAATAATTGCTGCTGGTTCTACCTTGCTTCTCTTTACATCTATGGAACTCAACAGTATTTAATAAAACCGTATCTAATAAAACAAGATATACAACATACATGGAAAAGCAGGAGTGATTAGAATTCATTAGTGACTATAAACAGTATTACCATTAAAGACTAATTTAGAGCAGCGGAGTGATGAGTATGACGTATGATTTGCACTGATAAAATTAAACATAGTTCATGCAATTTTACTCCTGATAGTTTTTACCCTGACTTTATTATCCGCCTCCCATAGCAGCATTTGTTGGTGTCATATAATTGGAGTCTTAGTCACACGGTAATGTACATACTGCCTTGTAGGTGGCATTTGGTTTAATTAAAATGATAGCATGCTATGTCACATAGCTTTTAATGTATGTGCTTGTGACTATCCGTTACCTCTCAGACGTCATCGCCACCAGTGAGAGACAACATAGTAGGGTAGACAATGACAGAAACACAAGGAGGACAAAGAATCCAATCTCATGGGGGTTTAGGTGTAGTGGTATGTGGGGATGGGGGGCTGTCAGGTAACATGTCATATGCAAAATTAAATCCATCTTGGAAAGGAGCTATGATTAATGAGGTAATATTAGGGAGAGAAATTGGACTCTGAGGAGGTGTCCTTGTCACATTGATAAGAACTGGGAAGCACAGTTGCTTCAATCTTCTGAAATCAATAAGACCATCAGCAGATTCTTTCTGTCTGTCACACTCACATTGACATTATTACTCTGTTTTGTTTACACTATGTCTAACCTTACGCACTATAAATACTTGAAGTTAATGAAGTTTGACATCAGTCTGCTTTGTGACAGTGCAGTGGAAAGCATATCTGATGATACCAACTCTGTCACAGGACCTTCACCCATGTGAATTCGAAGGTCTGCTTTGTGGGTGTGTGGCTGCAGGGCACTACAGATTTCTGTGTACATATTGAAAAAAAATTCACTTGTATAACTGTCTCTACAGGTCTTTTGTAAGCTTTATTCCCTAATTGCAACCACTAAACTGCCTTGCTTCTGATCATACAAATCCGCCTTGCTGTCTTAGTTAGTTTACACAGTCAGCGCTGATGCTATGGAGCTGCCTCATTTCATTAAAGATGCTTGAGCTGACCACTGCGGACTTGACTTTTCATCAATTACTATAATACAATTAGAGCAAAGTAGGTGAAGTTCAGAGGGCAGGGGGCTAGTTTGTTTACAAGTTTGGGTGAATAGAAACTGCCAGATTACAAGGAGCAAACTGCACAGTCCACTGTGATTATACAAGGCGTTCTCATCCCACAGCACCACATATTGACGCTTCATAAGGCTTCATATTGAACCACTTTTTTTGTCTTTTGGCGTATCATATTGATGCCGTGGTTACCGTTTGGTATTACTATTGGATGCTCCAGGAGCGCCACCATTTGATGCTCACAGAAACAGTTTTATGTCCACACAAAAACTCTGTTAGGGTTACAAACTAAAGCTTCCAGCTGCGGTTATGTTACAAGATACATTACATAAAAACTAACTGTTACAGTGACAGTGATTAGAGGTGGGGCAATGCATTGACGTAATGCGTCACAAGGAAGTAAGTTGTTTGTGTCTAGTGAGTGAGCACTAGAGAATTATGAAGGTATTTTGAGTAGAGACTTTACAACATAATGCTCTGCACTTCTTTAACTTGAATGGAACAAACTCTTGCTTTACTAATACTGCAGCGAGGTTTTATGGTGGTCTTTAAAACACAGGTCACAGTTAAGACTGGCCT